>VWZT01009822.1:641473-662628 GCA_013397055.1 Pachycephala philippinensis
AAAGCTAAAAGTAATCAGAAACTAGGGCACAGGCAGGAAAAGCATGGGATTCCTGGCTCTGGGTCCAGCAGACAGTGTTGGTGATCTCCTGGGTGTGTCTGTTGTGGAGAGTTTCTACAAACAGTTTTGCAAACTACAGCAGAGGTCCCAAATATTTACAAAACATTCTGAAACATTCAGCTTTTTGCACCAAGTGAAAATGTGTATTCTACCCGTGGCCAGGGGCTTTACCTACACATTTTTATGATCATCTTTTCAGATCCAGCTATCTCCAGTCGAAATTAATCTGTAGTGCTTCTCATCCAGACCAGTCTGTACGCTGAAAACTCAGATACCAGTTTTAACTATGAAAGAAAGATTGGACTTGCTGAAGAAAGAAATTGAATATGTATCTAAATACCACAACAAAACAAACTGCAGATGCTTCTCTGAAAACCATGTCAGATTAGACATGCACATTTTTTGCTAAACACTTCATGTTTCAATTGGCAGCTCTAAGCCAAATTACTCTGCCTAACCCCAGAACAACACATATACAGAAGCATCAAAATTTCATGCAGAAACGTTTTTTGAAAATGAGGGGATTTTTTTCTTAAGACTCTACATGCATAGACTAAACATTTCTAGATTCTTTAAAATATAAGAAAGTCAGATGTTGTCCACCTGTTAATCACTGAGGTCAGATAGAAAACCAACCCAAATTGCTCCACGCTCACATTTGACTTTTTGGTGTACGTAGAAAAACTTCATTTTGTACAACTGTTAGAACAGTTTAGATTGAACCAAATACTGAATTAAAGAAGTGGCTTCATATTTTGTATTAACAAAAGATCATTTCCCCTGTTTTGCTGGACAATTTCAGCACAGCTGCAAGCAGCCTCCTTGGATGCAAAGTCTTCCTTTCCTGCATTGACCTCAGATTCCAGTGCTGCAGCAGCTCAAAGATGGGCTTTTAAACTTTGAATAAGCATGTGCATTTGTTTGTATTTGCAGAGTAGGTTACAGCTGGGGGAAAAAAAAAAAAAGAAGGGTAATTTTTTGTTTTATGGGAGGAAATGAGAAAGACCAGTGCCATAGACAAGGATTTCATTAAGATGAAGAAATTCCAGTTCTCCAAAGGGAAAAAATGAAGCTTTGCTTGAAGATCTTTCAAGAAACTATTTGTGTGGTCTTTATCATTTCAAACTCTTAAAGTGTGATAGCTGCAGATTTGCGTGATTTTCTGAACTTGGAATTTGAGTTTTTCTTTAGCCTGTTTAAGCCCTGAATTCCAATCCAACCAAGTAAAGACAATTTTTGATCAAAGAGCTGTTGCACCAGTGTGTAATCTTCCAATGAAATCTACCAAACTCTTAACAATAGGCCTAAAAGGAGACACTAAAACTTGGCAACCAAAAAAAATGATCTGCAATTATGTATCATTGTCTCATCCTCACCGCATCTTCTAAAGCAGTCATCCTCCAGAGCACATATAGAGCATGTTTTTGCATGTCAGCAAGTATTTCCATTACCCCAAAGTATGACCAAAAAGTCTCATAGTGATGTTAAAATGCTGGAAGCAGCAGAAGAAAGCAAGACATTTTTCACATCAGAAAGTGAAATAACCTGAGCTGAAAAAATTTGTTAAGAATCGGTTAAGATGGAGCAAACCCAACTTATTTACATATTATTTTCCATTATTTTAAAACTTCGTTTTATGTAGTTGGTTTACTCTTATTTTTCACTATCCTTTTCTAGACCAGAAGTGGAAATGATCAGTTAATAATGAAATCTTGTCAAAGTCTACGGAGTGGTATAGGAGAACAGGAGATGCTGTCTGAGAGCACGTAAAGTGGGTTATTTTTGAGGGAAAGATTCTTATAAATAAACCCAATATTATCTAGTTGTTATTAATGTTTTTCACTTGTGTGTCAAAGCATCCCTAAAGGGAGTTAGGGTCCTTACTTCTGGTGGAAGTAAGAGAAACATCATCTACAGAGTATTAGTGGGCAAACACTGAAATGGAGGGCAATTATGGATAAACTGCTGTACTCATCACACCTTCTAAAACCAAGAGGGGAACAATTAGAAACAATTCCAACAGCTGACTGGAACAACAGTGGAAGCACTGAGAGAACTCCTTTCATTGTACTGAAGCAGAAACTGGCATCTGACTACACATCTAGGAAGAAGCCCCCACACAACAGAATCCCATTTTCCCTTCTCACCCCATTAATTAGATATCACAGATGAGGTAGAGTAGACACAAGAGCTTCATATTCTAGAGTTACAGGATGGTAGGAGCAAGAGGAAGACTATTTTCCCTGAAAAAGCAGGAATAATTTTGATATTTATTTCTTTTTTATAAAGGGATAGTTTTTGTGTCCCATTGCAAGCAAAAAATATATACTTCTTAATCACTGCAAGCCTCTGAAAATTTTCAGTGAATTCCACACCAGGCTGATTGGAAGAATTACTATAAACAAAGAAACTGTGTTTTGCCCAAACATCTAGTCAGGTTTTTCTAGACTCTTCCACAGCAGCCTGTCACCTTGATGTCATTCTCACCACTGCCATCACACACCCTGTAAATAACTGTATTTCATACACTGGAGTACAAAATTAGATTTCCTTGAAACTTCCAGCTGTCCATTGGTTTCACTGTGGTTTTCTGAAGTGAGGTGCTCATCTTACTGAATGTCGTCTGAAGAGACCATGAAAATGCACTGTCATAGTATTCCAGCACATTTTGCTTTGGGTGCTTCTGTTACAGAATGCTCAGCAGATGAATTGAAAATCTCTATTAAAAGATAATTTTCCAATTTTTGAGAATTTATCAGTCATTTGAAGCACTGTACGTATTGGAATTGTTTAGGACACTGCTTCCCAAAATTTGAGCCCGTTCTAGAGTTCAACTTTTTTCATTGGAAGGGATTTTTGTTAGGTTACCATAGAAAGGAGTGATGAAGCAGAAGCTGGCTCCTGATGAATAAAACTCACAAAAAACCAACTGCAACCAAAATCTCCCCCATCAACCCCCCAAATACAAAGTTTTAGCAAGAATTCTCCTGAGGAGGGGAAACAAAAGATTATTACTAACCTTTCCCTTAGGGTTATAGTGTGCATCATTAACTTGCATTGCATTTGGTTATTGAAAACCATATATGTGTTCACACAACCAGACAGCAGGGCTGTTGTGTAGGAATAATATAGGAAGGGCTTCTATCACTCGGGAAAAAATTACTCATTTAGAAACATCCAGGCCTCCAGACAAAACTCCTATTTCCTTATTTACCCGTTACGTAACATTCAGAGACTGCAAGATTTTCTATTCCCTCTTGTGAAGAAACATCTGAAAGGACATGGTTTTACTGAGCTGATTTCAGTCTGAACTGGAAATACCAGTTCATTTGGACTTTCCTGTTAACTAAAAGACCTTCAAGTGAAAAAAAATAATTGGTAGGCATCTTCTAACCATCAAGCTGGTACCAACACACTGACTTAAATACAATTAAAGCCTATAATTAATGCAGCCCAACACCGGCATTTGCAAAACTGCTGAAGGTACAAAATATTATTTTTTTCAAAAGAAGAATGCTTACATCGTCAATATTTGGGCCAAAACACTCTGAGTTCAGGATTACTTCAAGCTACAGCTTTGTTTTTCCCATTATAAGGACAGTCCTTGGTTACAGTACTCAGGCCACACATAAGCTCTTATTCTGAAACATGCTGGTCCTTTGTAACATTTTGACACCTCAAATCAATACTTGTGACTTTGGTTTGTACTCGCCTTTAGGTCCACAAGGTTAAACCCTGAAGTGCTTGATCTCACTCCCTAAATCTCAGCATTTCCTTTCCATTTCCTTTTATCCAACGCCTTCAGCCTTCCAAGCCACCACCTCCAATGGTCTTCCCTCACTTCAGAGACTTCATCATTGTTGGTTGCTTGCTGCTTTCAGCCCTCAAATCTCAGTTTCCCATCTGTTCTTCCAGTCATTGGTCTTTCAATACTCTTTTTGCTATTTTAGCTTTTATAATATTCTGGACTTCTTAGACCTATTACTTCAATTTATGTAAACTGTTTCTATCCCTGATCTCTGTCCTTGCTTCATTCTTGTCCCCCGGGCATCTGACATTGTCACTAAAGCCTTATACTCTTGCTTAATCTCTCCATTTCATTTATTCTTCACATGCTCCCAGCTCCCATTCCAAATTGGAAACACAGCTTATTGCCATAGCATTGCAGAACTGCACTTCTTTATTTCTTACATCTTCGCAAAGGGGGCATCTGTATCTGTATTATTTATATGCAGAAGACATTTTGGTCATGCACGTTGTGTGACTACATAAAAATCGTATTGTTCTGTGCCTCAGCACCACCTCTGAGGGTTCCAGGATTCCGTGCGGTGAAAAAGCACAAGGGAATTTTAGAAGATCGTATTTTCCACTGACAGCTCATTCCGAGTTGAAGTGAGTGCACACAACAGTGACATTTTTAGCTGTGAATCCAAATGAAATTTTTTTTTGTAGTAAAAGCCAACCTAACCCTAGTGTTCAAAGGGCTGCAGCTATATCCACTTTCTTTGGTTAATATTCGGCCCAGCCACATCTGCCTCTGACCTGCCATTCAGCTCCAGACTTGTGGTTTCTTTGAATTTGGCATAATCTACACGGCTGCAAAATGCTGAGCACCAGCCTTCACTAGTCTGGAGTTGTCATTAAAACCTGCCTAATATATCCTACAGACAGGAAACTGAGGATTCTGTGAAAAGCAGATACATTCTCAGAGAGACAGATCCTGCCATCGGACAGTGCCTTAGGAGGAGCCTGGACTGCTTCCTAATGTTTTCCTCCCATTTGCACCAGGGACAGAGAATGAAGTGCCTTAGTAGGGGAAGATAGAAAGTGTATTCCTTGATGAATAAGGATGAATTCTCTGATGTTGTCCAGAACGAATTCTCTGTTTTTGTCCAGAACGGAGCAATAAACAGAACTCATTAATTGTAACATTAATGAAGTTCATGAAGGTTGGGATCAGATATTATCTGTTCAGTTATCAGTCCCTGAATCCAGTGCAAACATTTTGGAGAAGAACAGAGACGGGAATTACAATAATATTATTGAGATCATGGCTTCCTTCCAAGATCTTCCTTCTCTTCATCTCAGTTCCACCAGCACAAGCTGATCAGGTGCTTACTGGAAAGAAAGAATCCATTTAGGATTTCTAGGGGAAACTAGCCTTCTGTGATGGCTCGTATCAAATACAGCAGATACAAACACTCTACAGAGTCCTGTTTTACTGCAGCTGGTGGCCACCTTCTATTTTATGTCATGGCAACCCATCCCCCAGTCTTCCTCTTTTTCCTAATTTGTTACTTTTCATCCATGCTGGCTGTTCCTGAAAATACACATCTGAAAACAAACCCTTATAATTTCAGTCACTACAAATCTCAGAAACTGACTCGGCTTCTTAAACAAAAGCATTACAAATATGGTTGAAATAGAAATTTGAGGGGTTTAATAAAATCTAAAAATAGCATGTATTTTACCTTGTGAAAGGTAGCTTCCCCTGCCCTCCCCCCAGCTCTAGACCTTTCCTGATTGTATAACAAATGCAAGTCCCGAATGGAATGTATCTTTAATCTTCTTTGAAAACCTTAAACATGCTATGCCCTAATTCCAGTTGTGTATGTTCTCTGTTTCCCTTTCAGTCCTGTTCCTAAATAAAAGCTGGGCATTGGGATATCAGATCAGATAGATATCAGGAAAAGGTTTTCCAACCAGAGGGTGGTTGGACACTGGAACAGGCTCCCCAGGGAAGCACCAAGCATGACAGAATTCAAGAAGCATTTGGATAATGCTCTGAGCACAGGGTGTGACTCTTGGGGGTGGTGCTGTGCAGAGCCAGGAGTTGGACTCAATAACCCTGATGAGTCCCTGCCAACTCAGCATATTCCATGATTCTGTAACCTCCTCTCTCTAGTACTGAATCTATGCACTTTCAAGAAGCTGATACTTCCTTTTTTTTGCTTTTAAAGAATTTTTTGCAATGTCATTATTTCAATGAGAATCTTTCTGATGATTGCAGAGCATTTTTCTATCATCAGGGTCTATTATTGCTCTTGGAATTCAATATGCACGTGAATGTCTCAAGGCGCTAAGAATCAACATGTAGAGTGATTAATAAATTCTTCTAATTGCAGTAGGATCAGAATTTGGGATTTATTAATCAGAACTTGTTAATCATCCTCACCGTAATCCCATTTTAAAATGTACTTATTTAATGCTGGGATTATACATCTTGATCAAGCCATGTTCTGGGGTGACAATGGGGTGCCTGTGAGAGGGCACAGACAGACTGCCTAGGTGTAATGAGGCTGAGGGAGGAATAACAATGTCCCTATTCATATACCCAGACCCTGCAGCATCTGAGCCATCTGCTGCTGAAACTGCAGATCTGGACTGAAGAATGGCAGATTATTTCCCTCTTGTTCTATTCAGACAGCACTTCTCATTTGACATAACTTGCAGGCACTAGGTCTATGCTCATTTGTTCTGCTAGAATCCCAGAGCAACTTTTTACTGTCAGAAGGCACTTTGCAAGCTCAGAATAACATGCAACTGTGAAACTATAGCCCTTAAAAGAACACGCGTAACTGGATGAAATTGTAAAAGGAATTCCTGTGTTAACACAAAAGGGATCTAAATCTAGAGTTTTAGTCATGGAATTTAGTTATTTAAACTGTAGTTTAAATCTAGAGTTTAGTTTCTAAACTTAAGAGTTTCAAGTTGTATGGTAGAAGAGAACAGCAGCACAGTATCTATAGCACAGAGTAATTGAAATGAAGCTCAGTAAATTGCTCCTGTGAGTGGTCTTGATGACTCTAATCAAATACTGGTGTGAGAAAATTTTGCACAATTTGGCTCACGGTTACAACGAAAACTAATTTGGTTTAGAAGTGATCAGCAACACTTCTGAAACTTCCTGAACGGTCTGGACTTGATCCTCAAGAGGCACAAATCATCACGGCCAACTTCTAAAAAGAGTACAAAGGTGCTTACCAACACTCAGCGTGAACACTGTATTGCAGAACATTACAAAAGCTATGCTAGATGAAGGACTCCTGTGCAAAGATCAGATTTTTGCCAATTATTAAAGATGATGGAATAAAAAATGTAAAAATGTTTCTTTTCCCCTAGAAAACAACAGCCTCCTGAGTGCCTAAGCCTCCTCAGTAGTAACTCAAAGCCTGTTACAGTCACTCACTGACTAAACAGGTTTGATTCCTCTGCATATTTTTACTCTCTGCTAACAGCAGCAATTCTTCTGTGTTCTGTGGAGAAGAGAGGGAGCTGGACTTTGCTTTGTTTCATAGAGTTGATTTTGCTGTCTTTAATAATGAAAAAACAAAATGCTTGCACAAGGTGGGACCGGACTGTGAACAACCCCGCCTAGTGGAAGTTGTCCCTACCCATAGCAAGGGGTTTGAAATAGATGATCTTCAAGGTTCCTTCCAACTAAAACCATTCTATGATTCTACATACTCAAGAACTATGTTAACCAGAGTATGTGAAACACAATTTTTTCTACATTACTTATACATCTTTATGTTTACCTACACAGTCTGTGCTACTAAACTTTCAGAATTCTTGCTGGAAGTAGCTACAAAATATAAGAGTCAGTCTGATGAAAATTTTAAGTAAATAGTCCTCCTTTTTCATTTTTGTTTAAATGGAGGCAAGTATACCTGAAATATGCACGAAGTAGTTCCATTAAAATCAGCCCAGGCATTACACTTATTAAGGCTACACTACAGCTACCCAAAATGATTCCTCACTAACTGCAGAAAAAAGTTCTCCTTGTTTGGTGTACTTTTGATGGCACAAACCTGGCAAAAGCAATTCTGCTGCTTCTTGTTCAAAACACCCTATTTATGCAAAAAAAAAACTAAACCCAAAGAAACGAAGTTATGTCCAGCATGAAGTGAAAAAGAGGGTGTTGCCAGGGAGGGGCACAGGAGAACATATCTTTGCAGTGGCATTTCACAAAAGCCTTATCACTGGCACACATTAGAATACACCTCATTCCCGCTCTTTTACGTAGACTGGAGTCCCCAAATCAGACAGCACAGATGTTCCTACTCTGGCACATGTCCCTGCTGTATTTGGGCACACACAGGAGGGAACAGACAGCCACAGTCAATTATTTGAATACTGTTAAAAGACGATTCTAAAGTGATCTTGATCACTAAAGTGATCTTGACAGCAAAATTTAGTGCTTTGAAATCAACTGGCTGGAAATTCCCTGCCAATGAATGACCCGTATCTTTCTATCAAAAGTGCTATCAACATGAAGCATCGTTTGTCTCCAACACCATTGCTTCCAGCCATCCAGCCTGGCTCAAAGCTCACTAGCAGGAAGGTTTGTGAGATAGAAGAATATTCCCTGTGTTTGTCTGTGTGTCCATTGAATGCTTTGCTTCTTGGCAAGGACTGCTGAAGAACAGAAGCAGTCCTACAGAGTTTGGATAATTCACTGCAAGGTGCTTGCACACTCTTGTTTGAGGTGGTGTGAAATGGTGGTGGCTGCACCTCCTGTCTGTCTAAATAAAGGCACATATTGTTAATAACACCCTGGGCCCTGCAGTCCTTTCTCACCCCAGATCACATTTACCATTGCCAATATTCTATCTGGTTTCATTTACAAGTCTAACCTCTACAGACAGGAAAACATGCTGCCCTGCTGCTGGGTTTGTTTCTAGCATATACAGAAGGGGAATGCAAAACAATTGGATACAAATAAAATTTTAAAGGCCTGAAGGATGACTTTGCATAAGAAAGGTTTTAAGGGTTAAAAATGTCTAAGTTTTTACTGCCTGGCTTTTGCTATTAATCATATTGAAAATTTTTTCCTCCTCCTTCTTCTGTTTATGAGACAGATGTTAATGCAACTTGTGGTGAACCTTTCAATTTATGTTCAATCTTATGGTAAGCAAGAGTAAACGTTTGGTTTGACCAAGATGGCTGCTGTGCATAAATCCAGGGATGTACATAACTAATTCAAGTGACTGTGAAAAATACTGTCCATGTTCTTTAGCCAAACACATCCTTTTTGCTTCAAACTTGTGTTTCACACCATAAGTGCAGACACCAACTTTAAAAAATTTTGTAGAAATTGTAAAAATTGCCATTATTACCCCAGAAAGTACAGTAAGCTTTCCATTTTCAGCCTCTGGATATTAAAAGCAGATGTGCTTTCACATTTTTAAAGTGCTAAACTTTAAATCAATGCAGTGTAAGTCACACTGTTAGTTTGGAAGACAAAGCAGTTGTGTTAGGGGTCTATAATGTCATGAGTGACAGGGGAAAGGGAAAGAACTGTCCACTGGTTTTGCTCATAGTAAAAAGATGAAGAGGATAATGAACAACCCTATTAGATTTTTAAAAGGGAGGGAGAAGAGATATTGAGCTGTGGAACTCATGTCCAACTTGTACAAGTCTGCACTGCTGAAAAGACAGTAAACTTGAAAAGGTTCGAATGCAAAGTGAGGAAGATCACCCACATCTGCCTTATGCTTATTTTTTTGCTAAGGCACCTGTTCCTAGTGCTGCTGGCTACAGCGTACAAGGCTTTTTAAATTTTTGCAAGTTATCCACAAATGAAACCAGCTGCTGTAAAAACACAATTATCTAGCTGTGGTAGTTGTTGGAAATTGGAAATTCAGAGCTTGAAGGACCTGCAGAGACTATTCAATGCAACCTTCTTCACACTGTGCTGGTAATAACGGTAATTTGAGTAATCTGTTTTTACAAGTAATCTCCAGTTAGCAAGCTTCCAACACCACTTTGGGCAGTTTGGTTTTCTCTTCTTGTACTAAAAAAGACTTATCTCTAAATGATATAAAACTTCCTTCCTTCAAATTGAGGCAATTCTTACTCATCTTTCCTGTAGTGGAAAAGTGTGAATAAACTAACTAGAAACGTGCTTACCTTTCATATGAATGCAAGGACCATCAAACCACAGATAGCATGTGTTGCTGGTCTGACTTCCATATCCCCGGTTTCTGCTCATCAGGGCTTTCCTGATTTCCACTCACTTCTCCCTTTCCATTTATTTCCTGTCTCATTTCCAAATCAGAGCCGCAGAACATGGATCTTTCAAGTTGCCTTATTGTCTGAAGATGCCTTTGCAATACCATCTCCCCTCTTTCCCAGAAAGCTGGGACTGCCCTCTCCCCCATGGCTCCATCATTCCCATGAGCTGCTCCCCTCCTTGGCAGGCAGGGAACTGTGGGGCAGTGGGCCAAAAAACTCGACTTTGTGAGCACCTGTGTCAGCCCAGGTGTCGCTCAGGCTGCGTTGACACAAGTAATTGCAAGCCCACAGGTAGTTTACCTGCCTAGTATGCAGCAAACACTCCCTTCTGGGACTGGCTAGCCAAGGTAGAGGAAAACTTTATCAGCAATCACAAACATCTTAAACAGCACAATAACCAAACATGAATGCCAAATAACAAATAATAAATATTATTTCTAGCACACAAGTTCTGTAAAAGTTCAGGAAAAAAATACAACCACTCCGAAAGCATTTTCAAAAGAAAAGTTATTAACAAAGAGGCTTGCAAACATCAATTACAAAGCACTGTAAACATTACATGAAAACTTACATGAATTATTGAAATATATTGAAAATTATATTAATTATTCCTCGCAAGTATTTGTTATTCTTATTTCCTCTGCATTCAAATAATACTGTTTGATGCCCAGAGCACTCTTGATGTAATATCTAAAAAAGCATTTAAGCACTTACTAAATTTCTATTAAATGAAAGAAAAACAGAAGATGCACATTAAAAAAAAACACCATCTAGGAAACAGATTTAGCCCAACTCTCTCACCCTAAATAATATTGCTACACATATAATTCATACCATTACCTCATTCTTAAACTCAGAGTAAATGACCAGAAATGAAAAAGATACTGTTATCTATGGAGCTAATGGAAAAAGTGATGAGCTTTCAAATATTCCTTTGCATTTTGTTGCACAGAAGTCATCTGAAAATCTCTTTTTGGCTTTTCTGAAGAAATTGTCTCTATTTGCAGAGAATGCCAGTTGGCACCTGGAATTGAAAGCTGACATAGAGTTCTTTACAATTACTGGGAAAAGTAATGCTGGTTTGAGAAAATTTACATAAAAGCAGAATCTGTGTCTTCCTGCAAATTTACAGCTCTCAGGGCAGCTTCGTTGCTGTGGGACTTACACACTGCATGCTTTTAAATATATTTATCCTCACAGAGAAATATGAGCTGGTGACATACTCCTTGTCTTGCCCTAGAGACCAGGAGCTCAGTCTCAGGAATAAATGTCACTTGCCAAAGCTCACACAGGAATATTCTGATGGAGCCATCTCAGACAATCCCCTTACCTCTCTGCTCCTCTTGTCTGTACCATGTTAGGGCAGGGCAGCCCTTTGTGTGTGTGTGTGTGTCTTCTGGGCCCCAGATTCGCAAGCTCCTGCTCAGCCAGAGCCCCACAGCACTCACTGGCTGCTGAGAGCACCTGGCACCAGTTAATGCTACTCAGGGGAAGAAACAGTGGAAGAGTTACTCTTGATTATTGTTAAACCAGTTTTAAAGTTAAGAATCAGTTAAGCCCGGAAACCCGAGTTTTATTGGACAACACTGTCATTTTTCCACTACTTCTTCCCCTGAGTAGCACAATGAGCAAGCAAAGGTTTGCAGTGGTCATCTTTGAATAACCCCTGATCATGAGTGGGTGGGTTTATCAACTGTGTAATTTAAAATAAAGTGTAAATGATAACAATCACAATAGCTAGCACAGTAAATTAACCAATGCCTAGGAAACTCCCAGGCACTGGAATAGCACTGTTTATGCTGGTAAACTCGTGACCCAAGCCAAATTTTGGAAGCTAAAACCTTCCAGGAGCCATTTCAAATAAGGAGTTCACAGGTATACAAGCACAAAAAATGGCCATTCCAGCTAGTCTTAACAGTGGCGGTGTTCCTGTGCAGCTTTAATTTATTAGAAAATTGTCTAAGTGTTGCATTTTGCCTAACAAGGACATTTATAACTTCAAGAATGTAAATTTTTTGCAGATACAGCTCTTTTGAGAGTGCTGTTTAACTATCTACAATCGAGAGGGCTTTTCTTCCCTCGCAGAGGGTCATGCAGCAGCTCCTGCTGTCACTGCACTGCTCTCTCAGAAGGCCACTCCTGTTAGTTCCCAGGCACCGGAACGGTTCTTAAGGACACTCCAGTCTCACCGTAGGGGATAGGATTGAGTTCAATTGAACCCTCCTGTGACAGAAACACAAATATATTATTATCACTGCAGCATGTACCTGAGCTACACAAATACAAAACCAATAATGTCAATATAATATAAGTTCTCCTGATATTTTTCCTTATTATTAAATTGTTTCAGTAACAGACTACTTTTGCATATCTGTTTCTATAGTGTTACTGCATTTATTCTTATTATTAGGTAAGTTACCTAATATTTTAGTTTTTATCAATATTAAATCATCACAGATAAGACTGTCTGTGACAAGTTATTATTGCATAAATCATGATAAATAATTCTAGGATCTAAAGTAATTCAGACTGATAAAACTCACTTGAACACTTCAATTGTCATTGCTGATGCAGGACCTTTTATGAAAAAAAACCTGCAAACCAGAAACCATTCCTACAAAAATGCGAGCAGGTCCTACCCAAGAAAGGAAGTCAGCTGAGGTTAATAAATTTTGGTTATAAGCTGCCTTTTTTTTGAATTTCATTAATTTTATGAATGCCATCCAGTGGCAAAAAATAACCCCCTCCCAGTGGAAAAGCAACTATAGTGCAAGTGAACATCAGAAGTCTGAGTGACAAGCGGAAAGCTGAAACTTCATGTTCTATAATATATACATATTATACACACAGTAACAAATATCCAAAGGAAAAAATTGGACTTACCTGTGATTTTTTCCATGCATACCAAAAAACAGCAACTATAAGAACAAAAAGCAACACAAGGGCAATGCTGACTCCTGCCACTAGAAGAGCAAAAAGAAAGGTAACCACGAATCTAAGCCATTAAGACAAGGAAGAAATTAGTACCTACATTTGTGGTGGGTAATTATGCAGCATGAAATAGTTATAGGTGACACTAAAATATAGGTCTTGATTCTTCCTACAAACCCAAATCTCATTCAGGCCTGAGTTTGTACAGAAATAAGCCAATCATGTCACAGATCATTACAGTACTTTTTTTTTTGCCAGTGCAAATATGTGCTATAATTAATCTCCAATTTTTTTTTTTGTGAGCAACAGTTACTGCTGATCACAAAATTAGTATTTGTGTTAGAGATTTTATTAAAAGGCCCAAATGCTAATTATAGTAATAAGAAAGCAAATTACTATGGTTTAGTCTAGTAGAGGGATACTCTCATTACTCAAATCACCAGAGAAGTATTATGACTTGCAATTAAAGAGTGTCTTAAATACTATTATAAGAAAACAGAGTTTTTCAGCAAGTCCATACATAGCTTTTGTATTCAATAACCAATTGCAGTAAAAGAAGTTAAAAATTCAAAACTTAGGTAAAGAAAAAAATCATTTAAGTGGAAGTACATCTACTGAAGCTGTCAACTTACCTACTAGAGTTGGCAGACTTCTTCCTGCTGAAAGGGAAATAATCAAAATTAGAAATTTGAGAAAACTGCACAGCCATGTGTAATAAAGCTAAAGCTGGTTTTCCTACCTCAGTATAGGAAGCAGAGAGACTACAAGAGGAGGAAATAGGGAGGGCAGGTGAAATCCCTGACACTTCAGCTACTAACACTGCGCTAGCAGCTGCTGTGGAGACCACCACTACCACCCAAAGCCCCACAAACGTAGGATTTGAGAAAGCATTAATGTTCTGAGCCTGCACCTAGGAAATTTCATGCAGCTTGCAGCTGTGGTGTTAAGAGCAGCGGTGGGGCTTGAGAAAGCAGTCACTCCAGAAAGCCTCCAGAAAGCCCAGCGGGAGCAGGGTGGCATTTCAGACAAAGCCAGAGGCAGGTGCTGCACAGAGAGGTGTCACAGAAACAATCGTGACACTTCACAGGTCGGGGGGACTTTTCTGCTGTTATCTTCCTCATTAGTTGTCTTCTCTTGGCACAGAATATGAAGCTATCCACTGATCATGGGAAGTTCCTGATTTTATATTAAATGATGCATTTCCTGCCCCTTGACAGACTATTATGTAGGCTGTGTTATTTGAGAGGTCTGAAATACTCTCTGTGCTTCAGCTTCCACCTCTTTAGAAACAGGTGGAAACCTATTTAAACCAGCCCAGGGTTATATTGCTGCTAAATTGGTTTGTGCTAGCAATTCTTCTAAGGAGAGCCACTGTGTGGAAAACAACAGCAGAAAAGTGGAACAAGGCATTCACAAGACTCAGGTGTGCACACTTGAGGGAAGAACTGACTCAGGATTGGAAGGAAGCAATAACTTAAAAAACAGACCTGGAACACGACCCTGTGTTTTCGGTGCAGAAGTTGGTGAAGAATTTTGGGTATGTTTACCATCTAACTTAAGAGGTGATGAATCATGTTCTGTTTCTGTGTGGAATTTGTACTCTGTAGTTGTTTCCTCTTCCTCCTGAGCATTACAAAGATATCCTAAAATTTAAAAATTTCAATAAATTATTGCTGGAGTATGCCATACCATGTACTGTTAAGGTTGTTTGATAATTTCAGTTGTAAGATTCAAATGCTCGTAACTTGGACAATCTTGCCTGCTGTTCTACATTTGGAATGTTTCCCTCCATCCTTTTTTTTTTGTGCGAACATTTCAGTTGAAATTGTTAAGATATTTCTCAGAAAAAGTTTGGAAAAACTCCTGTCACTGCCATTCACTAAGCTTCAAAAAAAACCCAAAAATCACAGATATTCTTCTCAGGTATGGTTTCCTTGCTCTGGAGTAAGAAAATGAAATCCGTAAGGGAACAGTAGCAGAGCCTTTACTAGATTTGGGCACTCTGTGACAATTAGCAAACCCATTTTTATTTGTTTTGACGGGGGTTGATAGGAGATGGCAGCTCAGTTCACCTGGGACGTTTATTGATATATTCATCCTCATTCTCACTTTTTCTCTTTCCCTATATGCCTGTCAAATGGGAAGCAACCATACTGATGGAGATGATGACACCCATTTGCTTACTTTAATTAACAAATAAAATTAACACCCTTTCTTTCACATTACTTCTCTTTTTCAATTGGAAATTAATGAAAAAGAATCGGGAGGGGTGAAAGATACTTTTCCTGAACTTTTTGTTAATGACAGGAAGAGAGGAAAACTATACCCTTTTATAAGTTATTGGAGCATTAAGGAGATGCTTTTTACAGCCACAATTGTGACATAAAAAACAAACCAAAACAAAACCTCCTCTATGGAAGCAGAAGCTCCAGGAAATTCCACGTGGACTCTGAAACATGACAGAGGGGCAAAGCTGTGCTCTGTGAGATTCTTGGACACACAAGTTAAAAAAACCCAGCACCATCAAGATTCTTGGACACACAAGTTAAAAAAACCCAGCACCATCAAACACCTTATTTAATTCTGATCTGCCCCAAGAGTTGCTATCTGCAAAGTTCTTCCTAGCATTACAGCATCCCCTCCAGACATACCATCCATCCACAGTTTCTGTGGAAGAGAGCAAACATGTGCACCCAACAGCACTTCTGGGCAGATGCTGCCTCTCTCTGAGAACGTGCAGCACTTGTTAGCAATGCATGAAAGTTACCCCAGGGTGAGGAGAGAAACTTGCTTTGTCACTTTGAAGCTTTCATAGGACTCTGCCAAGCAGGGCACAGCTCAACAGAGAGAGGTGATATATGTGTTTCCATGAACTCCTTAGAAGAGGGATGGCATAAATTCTCAGCCAGGCTTGTTTCAGAACACGTGTACCTTCGTGATAAGAAGGTCCATTAGCCAACCCCCTCCACCTCTCTGCACCTTCTTAAATTCTCCCTCTATTGCCTTAGAGGTGTAAAAAAGAAAGTGCTTTATGTCTTTGCACCAGACTAAGCCTATTTTTTTTCTCTTTCACAAGGAAACAATGTTCTGGTGGAAATTTATGAAACTGATACAATTAGTCACAAATTTTAACAGACAGATATAAACCCCTTTCATTGTTGGCTAATATTATACACAGTGTATGAAACATTCCGTCACAAATTCTGAGTATCAAACATAAAAGTTTTCATTAGACAGAACTGATACAAGGGGTCCTGACAGTCCTAATTGTGCAAATGGTGCAGTTGGGAAGTTCATGAAACTTGCAGAGGGAGACCCACCCATTTTCACTTGTAATCAATAAATTTACAAAGTCTCTGTGGGGCAGGTGGGAGAGCCTGGTGCTTATTGTTAAAAGGCCTGAAATAATTCAATTTTTTGTTTCCTTGCAGCCTCACTGAGATACTGCAACTGTACCTGTAACCAGCAGTGCAGACGAACAAAAAGGGATGACCCGTAGGTGTTGTCATTTCTGTAGTTTTATTGTTGATTGTTACAATATTGATCATAACCGATATTAACATTTATTTTTGTCATTCATTAATGAGTCCAAGATGACTAATGTTGCAACAAGTCTTACCTTTTATATTGGCTATTGTGTCTTCCTGTACCTGCAGAGGATTTCTTTATAATACAACCTAAATTATCCTTGAAGTTTGATTATTAGGAGTGCCACAGGTATTTGCATGGCAAAATAACTGTGCTTTTAAAGCATGAGTTTACTGATTAAGCTTAATTTACTGATAGAGATGTAAAGTAATCATTCATGTGGTACAATATAATAATGCACAAACAAAACACTTTCAATGACTGTACTCATGGATCGAGACATGAATTAACACTTAGAATGTCTTTAGGAATATTTTCAAGAAGTAATTACAAGTATTGAAGAGGAAGTATTAGTTGAGAAAAAATACAAAGAAATATTCACTCACCTGTAAACAACAGAATGAACATAGATATTGTCTTAATCATCTTCATTTTTTGTTTTTGTGTCTGGAACAGGGCAAAAGCACTAGGGAAAAATCCTCAGGTCGCTGTCCCCACAGCAAAGAAGTTGTGGGTGTTACCCCTGAAAACCACAGACCTCAAAAGGCTGCCCCTGCTGTGCTTATCATTCTGCTGTGCTGCTTATTGGCTGAATCAGACTGGTTCCTGAAACAGTTGTTCCAAGGGCTGGGATGCCAAGTGGGCTGTGTGACTCCAGCAGTTTTGGAGCTGCTGAAAAGAATTTTCACACTTCACCAGGTGTGCAGGGAGCAAAGAAATTACGAGACCAACAGCTGAATGGCAAGTCCCATTCATATGTAAGGCAAATTCTGAAACTGCTCATTTACTAAAATGCTCCAGTTTTGATGAGGATATTCTCAGATGCCACACCTACAGAGAGACTGTGTAGGTCTCAAAGCTCTTCATAGCGTGGAAAATGCATCCAGAAAAAAAGCCTGGACACATGGAAGTGAAATGCCTGTTGATCGCAAAAGCCAAACATTTTCTTTGGCACTGGTCACAGATCATAATATATTCACAAATATTTAGTGCACCATAAAATTAAGTATTCAAATCAAAACCAGCCTGTAAAGTGTAATGACTATTCATATTCCTAGATATTTAGGATCGTTTAAAGAAATAGTATTACGCCTTCCATAGCTGCTTCCCAAGTCCAACTCAAAACTGATGGTCAGTGTTCCAGATGGGTTGACAGAGGTATGAATTTCATCAAAGGATATACCATAGAATATGCTGAGTTGAGTACTGATAATTTGAATTTAAAAGAACTAAATTTGTCAAGAAAAAGGAATTTGCTTGGCAAACTATCATCCTGCTGCCAAAATTTCCCCCTCTTTCTCTGGTGAGACGACTTCTTTTGAAGTATACAGCAGTACAGCAGGGCATACTTGTGTCTCCCTGGACCCATGAAAAAGAAACCGGCTGGACTTTCAGGAGTGACAAGCAAGCAGGAATAACAAGCATTTGGACAAATATCTCCATTCCACAGGACAGCACAATGCTTGCAGCAATGTGTCATTAACAGCTTTTTTTCAGTGCACACCCTTATCTTTTATTCAGAACATTTATCAGGCTACAGCAGACTTTTGCAGCGAGAAACGCTGGTACAATGTTTTCTGCCTT
Organism: Pachycephala philippinensis; assembly: GCA_013397055.1. NCBI lineage: Eukaryota > Metazoa > Chordata > Aves > Passeriformes > Pachycephala > Pachycephala philippinensis. Next base: position 659,654 of record VWZT01009822.1, read on the forward strand.
CCAAGTCTATTGCTAACCAGCATAAGAAACCACTTTAATTGTGCATCCTTTTTTTTTCCAAAGGCTTTCTCCCAAAGACTGCTTGTGTAACAGACATTTTCTTCTCAGACTTTGTTTGAAGACTAGCTCCAGTAACAATTATGTTTTTTTCTGCCTTCTTACAAACATTTTCACTGGAGTAAGAAATTAGTATCTTCATGCATCTCCTGTGTACACAAAAAAAAAGTATTCATGCAAGAGACAAGTTTGAAGAGCCTGTATTCTCAATGGAATACTCTGGAACTCCCTACCCTGGTTGCCACATCCTGCATTTCTGAAACCTGCTGTCATTGCCATTGCTAGCAAGAACGCCGGAGTGAATCCAGTCTTCTAATTTTACAAAGTGCCACAGCAATAGGCGCACAGTACGACAAACAACAGTGATTTATGAAACAAAGTTGGAGTAGGAGAGAAAATTCAGAAAGACACCTATAAACAAGTTTGCTGAAACTGCAAAATCGAGAAGGATTTTGTCAGACTGGTTCTCCCCAGGAAGTTGTCTAAATATCTGGAACTCTCCTCCAATCTCTCTCAACTCTGTATTCTCATTTGCAGTCCTATTCTTGTCCTCACACATCCAAATACAGGTACCTCCTGAAGTAACAGCAAATATACTGTATAATTTACTGATAACACTTGATAAGTTTTTCAGACCCTCTGAAATGTGTCATTCCTTTTCCACCACTGGCATCTAGGAATGCTGGGTGCTCCCTTCCTTTTAGGAGTGGGATGTGACAGTCACACACGCTAATTTTTGTGTCTGCACTATTGTATGTGGTCGGGAGCTGTGGTATGAACAGAAAACTATGGCGGGGAAAAATAATAATAATTACATTAAAACTGTATGAGGTTTCACGATCTCCTTGCAAGACAGCTTCTATTTACTTACGAAATAGTAAGAGGCATATCTCCTAAACCAAAAGGTCTTTGTAACAAGGTATTTCCTCTAAGGTGACTCAAAATCATTGCTGCTGCAGATTCAGTCATACACACTGCAGTCTACCAGTTGTTTTCTGGTCCTCAGACACATATAAATGCACACCCACACTTACAGTTGTTTTTCCAGGCAAGGCTAAGGAGGTGCTCCAGGAATATCCCCGCTGAATTTTCCTTGGAAAAGCAGGGCTTATCCCTCTGAGGAATGAGCTGCCAGGATCCCTCTCTGGCAGGTTTTCCCAGCCCTAGTCGCCTTTTGTGCACTGCTCTTGTTACACAAAGCCATCACCCACAACTGAGATAACTGAATGGAGCAGATTTCTTGAATCTCTGTGGTTAATGAGCAATGTGGTTGTAACATGTGGAAGAAATTTTGTCTAGTCTGATCTGCAGCCACTCACTGGTAGGTTCTCTCACAGAAATTTATGCAGCGCCTAGCAGATATCGGAAGTGGAGGTAAGTGGTTCATTCCTCTTCCTGCTTACCTTGGCAGAACTACTGACACCACACAAGAAGTTTCAGCATTGTGGGCAGCAAGCAATCACTGCTGTCTTCCACCTCATATTTGGAGGATTTCAAAATTAATCTTGTTATCTTTGCATTTTAAATTAAAAGTAACATGTTGGCCTTTTATGTTAACTCATTGTCACAGCAGTCTGTATGGGATGTTGTTTAATTTGAAGAAACTGTCCTCTTTATACTGGGAACTGCAGACATGTATAACACAAAACTTCTGTCTCAAAGCTGCTTTAGTTTCATTTAGGTCTGTCCTGCTTTTCCTACCTGCCAAAACTATGGATTACCCCTAATGCCTACAGGAACAAAGGAGATTGATCTCCACGTTGAATTGAATTATCTCAAAGTTACTGCACAAAGTGATCCCGTTTATTGAGGAAGGACCTTTCACAGGCCTGGTGAAAATCTAACCCCCAAACCAGGTGAAAGTTTGCCCCCTGTAGTAACAGCTCTCATTTTTGTGCTTCCATGTTTGTGTTACAGTGGCAAAGTCCTTCCTTCACAGACTGCAGGTAGGAGTTTGCCTTCAGCACCACGTACAAGTTGCTGAAGTGAGAGGCTGCCAGCTGTTTATTTTTTCACATATGAGCATTTCACTCAGGAACTGTAAAATGCTTCATCCTCTCTGCATTTTGTAACGGAGAATAACATTGAGCCCCCTGTGTTTCAGTTCCCTTGATCTATTGACCACACATTCTAAGGACAGGCTGACAGCTAGCATGTCAGTTATTTTCAGATATCTGTCTCTGTCAAATTCAGAAATCCCAAGAAAATAAACGAAGTGCAGAATCATAAATACATGTGAAATCAGAGCTGTCATCACTCTCAAGGATTTTCCATTGTGCCTGCTGCACTGTTTTTAAGGTAAGATTTCCCAGATGTTTAGTAGGAATGTTTAGAGAGTAAAGCATTTCATTTTTCTGATGGGTGCAACATTCTTAAATTTAACCTATTCACAGTTGGGGGGTTGTGGCTTTTTTTTTTTTTTTTCAATTGTATCGGTGGAATAGAATAATAAAAACGAAGTTTAGCAAGTCTACATAGTTGCTGATGGCCTGAGAGTTGTTGTTTCAAATTATTAGGTAGCCTTATTTATTCAGATGAATCAAACATGACAGAGACCCCCTTAAAGGATGCTGCTCATGTGGACTCACCCCAGTCCTCAGAGGCCAGCACTGGGTCTGTATTGCTCTGAGCCATAGAGGAGCAAAGCAGGAACTGTACTCTGATTTAAACTAAAAGTTTTAATTACGATTAAAAATATAAAGTAGGAAATTTTATCTGAAATGTTTATCTTACCTTACTACTTGATATAGCTGAAAACCTCCATCTTTCCGGTCAAGCAGGAGAATAGTTATATATTTTAATGCAAGTAAATATAGTTTGAGCATACTTAGAAACAGTTTCTATGCTAGTTGAAAATGTTGACTGACCCATTTTCTATGCTGCCTGAAATTGTTCCCTTTTACTTGCCTTTTTTTTTT
>VWZT01009822.1:662661-716214 GCA_013397055.1 Pachycephala philippinensis
AAACTGCAGTTGAAAGAAAATTTGATTCCAGCTGAAAACATATAAAAGTTCTAGAACTAGTACATCTTATATTCTTACACTCATAATGAGTCATCTTATGATTTTTACTCTCTTTCTGGCTCAGACTATGGATGATTCAGCCACTAAAACAATCTTAAAGGCAGGAAATACCCTCTCTGAATCCTCTGAAGAGGCTGCTGTTGTCAGAAAGGTACTCAGAGCCCCGAGGCACTTGAGCAGTGATGCCTCCACCAGAGCAGTGCTTTGGCTTTCTTTTAAACACCAGTAGTACACTTTTTTACTACCTGAGTATTAATGCTGCTTGTGTTCCTCAGGCAGAGTGTGCAGCATTTTGGATCACTAGCACCTCGCAGATCCTGGCCAGAGGACTGCTGCTGGGCAGCCAATGTGATAACAGGGTAAAAATGTTTACCTTAACAGTATCCTGCTCATGTTTGAATTAAGATGTCAGCTGTTTCCCATGCCTTTATTAAAATACAAACAGTTTCCCCATTCCCAAGCTTTGCTGTACTTTGTATGCAGTCGGCTACTGCAATTTACTGTCCTGTTAAGTTCTTACATAAGCTGCGTTTAGCTTAAAAGGTTGTAGCTAGCTGGCTTGTGTTCACTGCCCACAGCCATCAAATGACATCAGGAATGAAGTCATGTAGATTGGCTTTGCCACCCAACACACAGATTTTAAGATTGCACTTACATCTCTCTATGTGTAAGGGGATTTGGCATGGTTTATATTACAGGGAAAATCAGCTTCTGTACACACCTCCTCTCCTTCCCATTCCCACACTCTCTTCTCTCTCTTACACATCCCTACACATGCTTTTACTCAAGAGATGCTCAATAACTACAAGGCTGAATTCTTTGGCCCTAGGCCATTAGCCCTCTCAGGACAGACCCAGTAAACAACTGCAACAGCAAAGAGCTTTAGGCATTTGATCTCTGGGGGAAACACCAGAACTCTGCAGAAGATGTCTGTGCAGTGACAAGTGAGATGAAGGCAGGTCGGAGTGGCGACCTACGGAGCCTGCAGGCTGAGCTGTGTGCTACCACATCACAGGAAAGGTTTGTTCTGCAACAGCAATGGTACTGCCATGCTGAGCTCCCTGTGACACAGACTCCTGGCACAGAGCTGCAGGATAATGCCTTCATTCACCCAGGACTTTCAATTTAGAATCCATCACAGCATCTTTCTCTTTAATTGGAGAAGAGAGCAAGTGCTCATCTCTCCTGTAAGAGATTACATTTCAGAGCACTCAGAGGTACAATTCCTCCATCAGCATGATGTTGAGGTATATAAAAGCCCAGGGATTCCTTTGTTTGGGGTCCCTCCTTGGAGGTGTCAGCTTGAGCTGTTATTTTGTTGTTGCACCACAATTAAATTGTTTTAAGGATCCAGATGTCTGAGACTCTGCTGTGGGAAACCTGGGGCTGGTGAGGGAAACCTGTCTGACTGTGTGACTGTGGGTGTGTAGCTGCAAAGAGGCCTCGGTCCAAGCTAAGGCTGTCCAAATGTGACTGCCAGAGTGGCTCCAGGATGGTCAGGCAGAACAAGGAGAAGACTCAAGTTCACATTCCCAGTGTCCTTTACCACTAACTAGGAGACTACTGGGAGTCTTTTAAAACTCGATTACACTGCAGCAAAATGCTTAGCAGTGGTGGGCAGGACGCAAGAGCAAAACTCGTCAGGGGAGGTTTAGGTCAGACATTAGAAAAAGGTTCTTCCCTCAGAGGGCTGGGGACTGGAACAGGCTCCCCAGGGCAGTGGTCACAGCACCAAGCCTGACACAGTTCAAGAAGCATTTGGACAACGGTCTCAGGTACATGGTGTGAGTCTTGGGGCGTTCTGATTGAGGCTGGGAGTTGGACTTGATGGCCCCTTGCAACTCAGCATATTCTGTGGTTCTGTGATTCTTGCTGTTGGTTAGGTTACAGTCTTGGAAGGAGAGATCTAAGATTCCAGCCCTGCTGTAAGCATGATTTCTGTATTTTATCATGTTTCTATTAAAATATATATCTGGAAAATATTAATGTATGCATTTGGTTATTAACTCCTTCATACACAATTTTCTTGCACTTCTCTCAGAGCACAGTTTAATCCACTCCTGTTAACACTGTTAAACGTGAGCTATCTTCTATTTGCACATCACTGAGTTAACATTAGCCAAAGAAAATTTCTTGTAGCTTAAAGTCTGAGTCACAGGCAGAGATGGACTTCATGGAAGTCAGATCTACCAAAGCACTTTGCCCAAGAAACACGGAATGCCTAGACCCTTGTAATTGCCCATCACTTCCATAGCTGACAGGATAGCAGTGACTTTCGGAGCTGCTTTTCTGTTCAGTCTGCTTTCAACAATATTGTCCTGAGGGAAATACCTCAGATATACTTTCCGACCTTTATGCCTTCCCATAGAAAACAGCCTGCTCTCATGTCAGAGTATGCTACATTAAAAGAAATACCATAATAACTAAAAATCAAGCTCTGAACAACTGTGGTTTTTGAGCGGGTACTTAGGCATCCCATTTTCTCAGCTAAATTCCAGTTAGTTGATAACAATGTTACCTATTTAGGCCTCATGTTTGAAGGTCATCTGCTCAGTAGTACGTGGTGGCTGAAGCACGACCTTTCCAATGTAGGTTTGGTCCCTTTTCACAGACAGAGGAAATGACAAATGCCTGAAACAGATGGTCCAAATGCGAATAATCATGCACAGTATTCATTTTCACAAATAAGAAGCTTTCTAGTCTTACAATTAGTACAAATATTTTGCTTCCCCTAATACACTAAGTTTCTATCTTATTATCTTGCACTTAAAATACTGTGAACTGAAAGTCATGTCAGAATTTTTAACATTGAAAAAAAGGACTCTGCTTTATTGCACATTCTCTCCAAGCACTGCTTTGGAGAAACTTTGAATACCTGTTCTTGTCCTTGGGCACTAGAGGTCACCAGTGGAACAGACACGAGGAAATGGATTGGTTTTTATAGTCCCCAGTAGTACCGAGGCCTCAATCCCTCTCCTGTGACTTTCATTTAAGTTGTTACTGGAAGTCCTTTGGCAACTCGAATTTTGGAAGAGTGAGATTAAACTATTTCTTTCAAGCAAGTTATGTTTCAGATGTATAGCTGTGTATCTATTTGAAAGGGATGGGTGTTTCTTGAAAATATGATTTATTCATCCCTCTGATACTTGAGAGTTCCTTGGCTGATACCTGCTGTATTTGAGCTCTGAGTAATGTTGTTGAGACAGAACCACAGAACACCCAGCAGAAACACATGTTGTTTCAAACGAAATAGCATGGCCCATTTCAAGGAAGAAACAGTGCTCCTTTACTGGTTCCATGTGTGGTGTGTGAGGGGTTCACTGAAGCAGAACGTTCAAGAACATCAGTTGCATTTTTTGACCAAAAGACCACACCATCTTTTAATACATTCAGGTCTTTCCATTTCTATGAGTCACACTTACTACAAAAAAAACCCCAAAGTCCTCTTGCATGTGAAGAGGGTCAGAAATGTCTAGAAATCTGTGCTTGAGCACAGCTATTCCCTTAGAGAAAATATATCCACATTTTAACCTCTCAAAGATGAAAATTTGCTTAAAATATTTGTATCAGATCAGTAGTAAAATTTAACAACCATCAAGTTTATATACTCTATCAGTTACTTATACAATGCATGATACTAATATAATCCTAAATAAGAAACAGGTTTTTTTAGCAATGATTCATTTTATAAAAGTGTTGGATTGGTACAGTGTAATAAACATATAATGTGTAATAAACATAGTGCTGCAGTTATGGAGACTGATTGTAATCAAACAACTCTGCAAACAGAAAGCTTTCTTGGTTCATTGAAAGTTATTACCGTGTCAAATATCAACTCAAGGATTGTTTTGTCAAAAGATTTAATAAGATTTTGGATATTAAACCTATCACAGACAGAAATTTTGGTGAAAAGTCTATTGAAACTCTATAAATCCTAAAACCTGCAGTAAGCAGCAATACCAGACAGGCTTTTTGCACGCTTGCTTTCTTCACCCAGGTTTCATCTGTCTTTGAACTCCTTTTACTTTCAGGTGAAGCACATAAAGAAGTCTTGAACTATGCAAAGTTAAAAATTGTGCAGGCAGGAGGAATCTTACCCTTGAAAGAAATAAAAACAACTGGACACTATATGCTACATATTTTCACTACTTTGTTTAAAATAGCATACTGATGTACTTAAAACACTTCAGATCTGCATGTTATTTATGATGCTGTAAACATACAGAAAAGCATGAAAGTCACATTTTCCACTGCATCCAAGGAGAGAAATTGAAAATTACAGCTATTGGAAATCTGGTTTATGAGCTGTGTGAAAGGTACAGTTAAATGCAGCACTATAAACTTTGGCCTACAATACCCTACGTGTAGCAACTCCTAGACAGTGTTAAAGAAAAGAAAAATCAAACTAGATGGAGACTTCTGGCTACATTCTGATTTTTCTACATTCTTCTGGAAGGAATGTGAGAGCACATGTGAATCCAGCCCACATCTTATAGATCCTTGTATGAGCAAGACACAAATCCAGAAAACTGCAATATGTAAGTTAACGCACTACTTATGATCAAAGGTAAGCAGGGAAGACAGCTCAGCTCAGCGGGGAGGAGTATCAAGCGGTTTTGTGAAGCTTTGTGAGTCAGGCATCAGATCTGGGATGCAGAACTTTGTGGAGGGTCTTTTCTTGTGAGCTCCTGCAGCTTTTGCTCATGGGTTTTTTTCCCTTCTCTCCTCCTCCCCCTTCTCTCAGCAGCCCACAGCAAATGTGAGCTGAGTGTAAGCAGGGAATAACGTGGTGCACCTACAGTACTGCCATGCCTGTGCCCAGCCCAAGGTATCCCTCACACCAGGACCAACACACACAGGAAGAATGAAGCACCAGCAATATCTGAGAACTGGGCTTGCACGGGGAATTCACCATGGGACAGATCTAATTCCTTTCTGCTTCCTTTGGGCAACCAATCCGTGCAACACAGCATCAATACATGTCAGATATGGTCTTTACTGCCCACAGGATTTATCCAGTAAGTCTGAACTGGACTTACCTAAACAAAGGTTATTTCTTAGTGCACTCATAAAAGGCTGGAACCAGTGAAGAAAGTTGGATACTGGATTATGAGATACAGCTCTGCAGAGATATAGCTTTCACCTGGATCAGTTCTCTGTTGCCTGGACCCTGTATTTGAGGAAGTCTGAGTTCTACAGATGCAAATGCTGGTGCTGACACAAGACAGCAAACACAGGAAGGGACAGGTGGGACTAACCCTTTGGCAAAAGTCTGAATTAGTTTGACTGAAAAGTCATCACTGAATTGCAACATGTATTTTATGAATATGCACATAAAAGACAGAACTTCACATGAGAGTGGGCCTTTAATTTCCGCTTTAATGTAAAGCATCCAGAGGAGTTGATATTCAGGGTATGCTACTAAGCTCATCTCATGCCTTTGTGGATGTGGGTCTCAGCAGAGGGTAAGGGTAGTAGCACATGAGACTGGCTATGTAGCTGGGTTTGAAGAACCAAGGAGTTTTTCTTGCTGATCTCAGGGAAGTGTCTGACATTTTTACTGTAATAATTTACTACAGTTTTCATATTTGGTGGATATGTGTAGGTCCTGGAAAAGCTCTTCTGTATTTACATAAATCTACTATAAAAAAGTCTCATTTACCTTCATCCACCCATCATAGAGTTCTGTAACTAGAGGAAATAAATATTGCAACTGGCAAATATAATATTTTATCCCTCTGGTCCCTTCCCATTTTCTTAACTTTCATCGTCTTCCAAAATTATGTTTCTGTTTCAATTATTCAGTTGTTTTGTTGTTTTGCACTTTGTTTTTTTCCCCCTAAAATGTCTTCTTGGTGAGAAAGCTCTGATCAGCTGGAAAACAGCATTCTGAGGAGTAGAATATATGTTCAGGTTGGTGAACCCAACAGATGGGCCAAGTGCATCAGTTTTCTGATCCTTTTCTCTAAGCAGCTGAAACCCTCACTGGTTTGACAGGATCTGTGTGTTTCTCAAGTACTTACAGCCTTGCTCTACTTGCTTTGTGCTGACCTTGCAGAACAAGGGAGTTCACTTGGGCATTTGGAGGTCTCTCTACAGCTGCAAGCAGCTCCCCTCACCCAGGTCCGGGTCTATGCTCAAAGAGAAGAGGCTGCACCCATTGCCGCACTGGCTCAGAGGAACCTGGCTGCTCGTGTTTCTCAAGAGCTCTGGCTTGCTGCACAACTCAGGCTAAATCCTGGCACAAATAAATTGCTTAATCTTGAGATCTGAGCACACAGCGGTGCCAGCGAGGTGACAGAGGTGGTTTAGAACTCCCTGTGTGCTTTGTTCCTGAACCTCAGCATGCAATTCCAAAGCTACTGGGGTTTTCCACCAGGCCTGTGCCATACCAGGAGTGAAGTTAACCATCACGGTTACCTTTGCTGTCAGAGCCCCTGCAGTCCAGGCAGGAATGCAAGCTCAGGCTGGTAGCCAGCTACCCTGAGACTGTGTAGCTGCTGGACTTCAACAGAAATCAACTTGTAACACAGAGACTATGTTGGTGGGGGAAGGGACAGCACTCTATCCATGGCCACCCACTGCCTAGGAAAAGTCTGGCAACAGGGGTGTTATTCTTGTTCCATTGGCAATCGTGGGACTTTTGCTAGACTTGATCCTAAATGAATGCATTTTTCTGACCCAGAGTCCTTTTATGTGGTTCGGTATGGAAAAGTGCCATGGTATTTGTCACAAAAAGTCCTCGCTGGCTAATCTGTTTTTAGGATTGTTGATGATTTATAAATTAGAATTATTAGTCAAACATTGCTCTGTGTGTGCAAACTCCTACAGACTGGGCTATAGGGCCAGCATGGAACCACCTTTCTACCTATGGCAAGTTGTTTTGACAGAAGGTAAAAGCAGTCAGAGCAAAACCAGAAGGGTATGTAAGCATTTTACCCCTGATGTGTACTCTAACATATCTTAGTTATTGTATTGGCCACAGAACATTTACGAATATCCAATAAAAGTGAACGTCTTACATACAAAAGCCTTGGCAGGTCCCACTTAAATGTGCCATGTCTCTGTGGCAACTAACTGCCTTGTGATTTCTCTCCATGTTAAACAGAAGAGGGACACATTAGCAATTTAAAGGTTAAAGAGGTAAAATTAGATGAGTGTACTGGTTCTCTTTAATCAAAGCACAAGCCCTTCAATAGTGCATCAGCCTGCCCTTCCCAGGCATTCAGGATGCCTGCCCTAGAGGTGAGCCAAAAGGCATTTAGAGGTGAGGAACCCTTCACGGGTGCATGGCCATAAATCCCGAGTCAGGAAAGTTCTGTTACTGACAAGAGACTGAAATAATCAGAAAATGAAAGCTGGCAGGCGCTTATTTACATCCATGTGTTGCTGTGCTAACCCGACTCAGATGTCGCAATGCCAGATTCCCTCACTCCCTTTGTATTCCAAATTCCTCGTTCATCCAATTAGCATGAGTAAATTGATATAAAAATATATATAGTGCTAAATTCTATGACAGATGTAGATCTGAGTCTTGAACTGCAGAACATTCAAAACAGCAAAAATAGCTCAAGTAATTATTGACCCTGTATATTTTTGTCATTCCACACCTGGCTGGGTTTCAGAGCCCCTTTGCCCACTCTCTGAATTTACCTTCTAACATAAGAATGTTCCTGGGGAAATGCAGAATGGATGAATAACATAAACCCAATATGGATTAATTAAAGAATTTGGGAATTTTTCCCCAGTGTTCCTCTCTGCCTCTAAAATTCAAAGCTTTAAACTCAGAATGGGCAATGCCATCAAAGGTGAAAGAAAAGACCATGTTGGCTGCTCCTGATGCCCTGAAATTAGGCCACTTTCAATTGAATGATGTTTCAACAGGAACATGTATCTTTTGTACTAGTGCCATGTGAAAATCTGTCCCTGAAGTTCTGGTAACTATTTTTTGCATCAGACTGGTTCTGATAAACTTCCTTTTTTTTTTTGTCTTATCCACATAAACAGAAATTCACAGCTTTGGGAGAATTGACTTCCTTGACCCATAGTTTTTATAGAGATAGAAACCAAACTCTGTACATTCTGCCCTTTTCCCACAAATGCTAATTACAAAGTTAATACAATGTGCAAAACTACGGACAAATCTAAAGATAAATGGGGGGGAAAACCAAACCCAAACTCCTGTTTACACTAACACTGAGTGTAACACCCCAGAGAACTATACTTGCCATCGCCCAAACTAAATTTCACCTAAGAACCAACTAAATATATTTGCTTTGATATGTCTTTCAGCCACAGGACTTCACTCTCTTTTCTTTTACATGGCAACCTGAAATACGTTGTTTGTTTTGTGTTTGGCAAAAGATATTAGAAAGATTAGAAACTTTTATGTTATTCACAATCACATTAAAATGAGAGTGTGTGACAGCTGCTAACTGCCTAGAATTTACGCAAAAGTTCTCCGTTTAGCTTTCTATATACATATGTATGTGTGTGTGTATATAAAAAAAATAAATGTATGTGTGTATACATTTATAGCATACATACAGCATATATAAGAGCACAAGGTCAGCTTCCAGACAATTCCTCCAGAGCATTTTCTGCAGCAGCTGATAGAAACAAGGCTAAACTTGAACAAGCGGTACATCTGTAGTGGCAACTTTTCCTTGCCAAAATTTGTCGGGCAACTTCTCATGTAGAGGAGGGTGCTAAAGCAGTGACTTGAACAGCCTGAATCTTCTCCTTGCTATGTGGCCAGAACCCCCCACAATTTTTAATCCTTTTTACCTCTCAGGGGAGAAAGGGTGGTCACAACTGTGTTACCTCTCTAAAAGACGCACATATGTCTGAGTGGAGATCAGCCTTCGTTGGATTTCAGTGTGAAAAGAAGGAAATGCAGTCTTTCCCCACTCATAATTGATGTTATTTCATCTAACACTATCAAAAAGGCAAATTATGACACACAACTAAGAGAATTAATTTTATGTGAAGGAAGACAGTGGAGATGTGCTCAGCTTCTCAAACATAAAACCCCGCTAGAAGTATGATCTGCAACAGAGCCACTTAATATCTTCTAATCAACATTCTTGTTTCCTTGCTATCAAACATTCTAAAGGACACATCTATGCAGACTAGAATAAAACCTATCAACAGAGGACAAAAATGTATGAAGTCGAGCCCGTGGTCTACATGTGCAGAGTAAGACAATAAGCACAGAATACCAACCTACCACATATTCTACCATGTAAGTGAACATGGTTTAGCTTTGTCTGCAGCTACAACTTAACTGAGGCTAAGCAGCCACTCATTTGCATCTTTCAGAGGTACACATTGTCAACAACATGTGATTTTCGAAGTGTGAACAACGTGCAAACTTATGACATTTGCAGTCACAAAGCATTATTTTGATTTTTTCTAAAAAGTGTGACCATGAAAAAAAAAGAAAGAAAAACCTAAATTGCTGAAAAATGCAAACTCATAGATGACACATTTCAGACCATAAGACAGACTGCCAAAAACTTAGAGCCTGTAAAGTGATCGGGGCTGAACTTGAGATGTTCATTTGGTTGAAATATTTCCTTGCTTTGTTTGGTCTTTGTTGGTTGTTTTTTGTTATTTTCATGGTTTTCTTCAGCTCAGTCAGTCAGCCCAAGTTAAGACTGTGTTTTTCCGCAGTATGGATACAGCTCAAGTGTCAGGGGTAGTGGTGATTAATACATCCACATTTTTCCAACTCTGGCTAAGCCTATATGATCTTTCTTTTCTTTCTTTTTGTCAACTTTTTGTCAACTTCTCTCCCCTCTTCGTTTAGAACATCCCACAAGTTAGATCCTGAAAAAGGCGATTCCATGACTGGACAGAGCTATATGGGATCTAAAATATAAAAAAATTCCTAAATTTGACATCAACTGCAGTTGTTTATAAGCCACTGCCTCACTCCTGGTTTAGTACTGTTTACAAGAAAAGGAAAGGAATGGTCAACATATGTTATGGAAAGAATGAGTGACCCTGGTGGAATGGGTACCAGAGATCCTGTACATTGCTCACTGGCAAGACATCTGTTTTCAACTATGGGGCTTTTATTCGAGAACTGATGAATAAAGGTTCAGAATATCTAAGTACCACTGACTTTGGTGACAGAATTTCTCTGCATGTCGCCTCTACCACCCTGCACCAGTGATGCTGCCCAAGCATCAGGACATGCAAAAGTTTGATTGACTTCTTACTTGGAGTTGCCACTACCACATTTCAGTCATCATGCCAGGCTAGGCCATCATGGGCCGAATTTAAACACTGAAGTTAGAGTGGGACATATAAGTAGCATTACGTCTCTGAAAGAAATTAATCTGCAGAAATTTCTTCTCCATTTTGCTAAAAACCTTCCTTCAGAAATACTTTGAAGTCTGAAATTAACCTGCATATTGCCACTGAACTGGAAACATCATCATCACAACACAGAAAAATCCGTTAAATACCCATGGAAAGGACATTCAGATAGATGTAATGCAGACAAAATGCAAATCAGCTCCAAGAGCCAGACTTTTTAAAACGATAATTCACTGTCATTGGGAGGGAGGAGACGTTTACGGTCGTCTTATCCCAAAGGCCACCACATACAATATTCCCACTGACTTTAATAGTTATAGGAGGTGCTGATTTATGGTTGGGTATAAGGATGTTTCAGTCTTCACCTCTTCACCTCTTATTAGCACTTGTCTTCTGCTTCCTTGCCACAGTTTAAGCAGTCCCAGATGCTGTGCAGTTCCAAAGCTCCCCTCTAGCTCCCATAAAACCAGAAAAATAGGATTTTGTAGAGTACATTGGGAGTGGTAGAGATGGGGCAGGAGGGCAAAGGGGAAGGATTCTCTGTAGAATATGACCCGACGAGCTAAGGATGGTCTCAACTCGCTGCTAGTTAAAGTTAAACCCAATGTTGCCCTGAATATTACACGAATTTTCAAGCTTAATGCTTTTACTAGTGTAAGTATCTTCAGCAAATCTCAATACACTTAATAGAATTTCTTAGTAAGAAAACTTAGCAGTGAGGGGTTAATGCATATTAATCAGAAATGCGAAAAAACAAACCTGTATAAATTCAAAACAAGTGTATATCTTTCACTGCCTTCATGAATGAATCTGCTCAGGCATTTCAAAATTAGAGTAATTTTGCCAGTTATAATTTCAGTGATTAAGATAAATGAAACTATGAAATCTTTATATAGAATAAAAGAATTGAGGCTAATGCTGTTTTATTTGAATAAGAATGTATGGAACTGACTTTATCCTAACATTGCTATTTAAAAATATCATTTACATTGCTCTAAATCTGGAAGAGGTTCCTAAAAAATCTCCTGGGCTGTAGAGTAATGTGGAGAAATGGATATAATTATCTTTGGAGAGGAATATATTCTTCTCAGAGTATTGCAAGTCCTGCAGGTAAACAGGAATCTTCACTTACCATATTCTAGCTGTAATTAAGAAAGATGGTTTAGTCACTTTGTCTCTTGCTACCTCTGCCAGGAGGTCAAGATTCATATAAAGATACACAACTGCCTCTCCAGTATCCTTTTTCTTAGTAGCCAAATGCCTCTCCCTTTTCTGGCAACCGCACTCAGTCCTCATTATTGTGTAGTCAGAGATTGTGCCTGTAATATTGCCATTAAAGTAGCACGCAGGGGGCAATTTAGCAATGATACACACATGCATCAAATGCCACCGGCATTCAGTTTCGAAACTCCCTCCGTTTTTTTCTAAGCCGTTCCCTACATCAATAAATAAAACCCGCAACAACAACAACAAAAAATACCTTCTCCTTATTAGACTGCCAAAGATCCCAAAATCTAGTTGATATCTGGTTCCAATTTGTCTTTTTGGAAGGGAAACCAAAGACTTGCTTTTCCTCCTCCCTGCAGAAGGCAGCCAAAATGTAGCCTAACCTGGGTGCACCCACCCACACTCACCCGTGTGTGCATTCTGGTCATGGCTCGAGTTAATAAATTTGATTAGCTCGTACAGTACTCCAAGCCAGCAGCCCACAAGGCAGGTTCAACCAATACCTTTGCTCCACTCACTGCTTTCAGCAGACCACCAAGGCTCTAGTTTATATTTTTAAACCTGGGTTAAATTGTGGCATAACCACAAACCATTGTATGCGATTAACAGTGGGGTTCCAATGACTGACTGACAAACAAAATCTTAGCACACTGAGTCTGCTTCTCCCAGTAGTAAACACATGTTATTAATGAAATGATTCTAACAGGCTACACAATTGGAAGCTTTTTTCTTGATTGACAGACTATGCTTTTCTCAACAGGCAAAATAAAGAGGGCATGAAGAGTACACTTGTATTTTTTATTTTGTGAAGTAAAGACATAAAACTATTGCAATAATCTCTCCATTCAGTCATAGCCCAATGGGACGTTTCTCTGGCCAGCCACTGAGTGATGCTTTACCTTGATACACGAGCTCTGTTTCTATGAACAGAGGGGACTGGAATTTCAAAAAGTGCTGCCCTCCAATTCTTATTGCTCCCTTTCCATAGTGGACCCACACCTCTGTCATCACTGACATAGCTTAACAAGAGAACAGATGACTGGGGAAAAAAAGGAATATGCCAACATGCATGTGGCATGAGATCATGACACCATCACTCAAAACCACTGCAGACTGGTACAGTTTAATCACCAGCTGCTGGAAACAAGGCTCGCTCAGCTAGACTGGATATTGAGCAGCAGGGTGGAACAGATCGGCTTGCTCATTCCTAGGCACTGGAAGTTCATACTCTGCAGAAGAAACAGCAATGGCCAAAAAACAGGATGGGAAGCGTTACACAATTTCACCGCGCCTTTTTTGTTTCCACAAGGAGCGGATGAAACACATACCCAACACATCTTTAATGAAACAATTCATACCAAGATTGTCATCGCGACTGTCAGGGCCCCTAAATTGGACCAACAATGTTCAGGCATGGGATT
Source organism: Pachycephala philippinensis (assembly GCA_013397055.1). Taxonomy (NCBI): domain Eukaryota; kingdom Metazoa; phylum Chordata; class Aves; order Passeriformes; genus Pachycephala; species Pachycephala philippinensis. The sequence goes on from VWZT01009822.1 coordinate 675,696, forward strand.
TAGTTACACATTCAGTAGCTGTGTTCTTCAGGCTATGAAGCAGCCCTGCCTACTTCAGTCTCTTCCTGGACAGTTCATACATGGTACTACAATGTCATTTGCCAGGCTGGAGGACAGAAAGAGGAAGCAGAGGGTTCTGTCAGTGCTGCTGCCAAAAGAGGAAAATGCAAGTTTTTAGCTGCACTCTGATGAAATGGGCCCAAATTATGGGCACTTCACCCACCTGGATTATCATTACACCTAACAAAGCCATTACAGCCAGTAAACAGCAAGATACATGTTACTCTCATGGTAAACTTGCTCCTGTGCTCAAAAGGGAGGTTTGGAATATTTGTCTTATATAGCCCATCGTGGCAGTCTGCACAGCAAAACTGCCATCATTACACCACATGCTTGGCCTCGAGTGCTGCAAAGAGAGGATGAGGTGAAATACTTGACTTTCAGGGAAGGTTCTTACTGGGGAGCAGAAAAGCAGTATTTTATACTGACCACATTCAGCACTCCACTATCATCACTTTCCCATGCCTTTTTTTCGTGTCAAACACATTAAAAGGAAAGATCAATATTAATGTTGCTATTTTGAGGTTATTCCAAGCAGTTGTTGCGTCACCTACATGTGAATGGAGATTTTGTTGGAGTAAATAGTCAGTGTCCATGGGATTCACAGTTTCATTTCAAAGAAACAAGCTGTGAATGATGAAAGGAGATTTCTTCCATGCAAAAGGTCAGAGTTCATGTTAGAGCAATCTGTCACAGTTGAGTCAGTGATATTTCCATGCTGCCCTGTTCTCCCTGTACATGGTATACAGCATGCTGAACTGGGTTTGCTTGATCACTTTTGATAATTTATTATTGACCTCCCTCTGGGAGACAGATCTCACATCTCAGAACTTTGCAGCCTTCTTGGGCAGAAGACTAAATTTATGGGTGGGAGGGAACAGAAAGCTAGAAAAGGAAGGACTGGAGGGAATGAAACAGCACTGATGCAGTCAGGCAGGATTATGTGTCAGCCTGTGATGCTGCCTTCTAAAGGCCCATGAGGGATGGTGTGGATTTCCTCCAAGCAAGTAATGCAGATTTTCCTGAATGTTTCCTGCAGTCTGGTATCTACTGCATGTCTGTCCACCCACTCTGTCCTTACCCTTTTCTGTTCATGGGGGAATAAAATGCTGCTTCCTCTGCAGAAGTGACCCAAACTAGAAAGCCAGGTGTTACTGCTCCTTTTAGTGGCTAGGTAATAGCCACAGTTTTAACCTAGAAGTTCTTTTCAGATTCTGCTCCTGAGGATCATTCTTCTCAGGAAGAGAGTAATTTTTCTTCAAACAGAACTTCAAGGAAAGAGATAAACTGCTTTTGCCTGCTTAGTTAGTGTTGTATTATCTTCTGGTTCCCTCACTAATAATAGAGTGGCAAACAAGATTCTCCAGCCTTTCACAGAGAAGAGGAGAAATGGCAAAACCAATAGAAAATAATCCAGCTGTAAATTGCTTTAAACACTAGACTTAAGCAAGGATTCCATTCAAGGCACTTTTGAATCACTCACAGCATGGAATATTTCAAAATAAGGTGACACTCTCTCATTAAACCTTAGAAATTAGTAAGTAACCTTAAACTTGTTGAAAATAGTTTCAATGGGATCAGTGACTTAAATGAACCCGTATAAATGCTGATACTAATTTGCATTATTATATGATAGGAATCATGCTAAAGGTAATCTGACATATTGCTAACCAGGGATTTCTGCCTCTCAAGGACCAAAGAGTGAGAGAATATGAAGCCTGGGTTTTATTGCTCCAGCTTGGCCGGCTGTGATGAGGTCTTGGTTCTCCTATCATAAAGCACAGGCACATCCTGTTGTCAATTAGACTCACCGGTAATTCCGGGGCAGCAGCATTGGGCCCCTGGGATGTTGTATAGTTTGCTTTGCTATGTAAACACCATGAAGTAATCCAGGCAGTGAAGGACACAGATGAGCAGGCAATTTGCAGCGTACTAAGCAAAAGAATAAAAGGTCTGCGAGCGAGAGTCAGAGAATAAATATTAACAACATCCCTGGGATATAATATCCCCTGGTCTGGAGTCATTAAAAATATATACAGAAGAAAGTTAAGGGACTAATTAAAATAAAATACATCTGTGTTTTGCTTCTGTGGATAGACTGAGAGAAGTACATACTGTAGGGAGAAAATTTTGTTTTAGTTATTCACTTTGATTTTAGCACATATCAAATATAGCTTCAAGGTGGAATTTTTTTTCATACAGCACCTATGCTGGGACCTTTCAATTGGGCTTTGAATCAAGTTGTAAAACCAAACATTAATTCTGTACCTGTTTATTTATCTCTTTTGTGAAAGTAAAACGTAAGAAAATGTCCTTAGACACATGTTAATTGGAGCAACTTTGGTCCCCTTTGTTTGAAAATGCAGTCCCACATCGTCCTTGAAAAATCTGTCTATTTGATACCAGCATAAACTTGTACAAAAATGGGACTGCAACAGATTTAAAAATGTGCTCCTGTGTCTTTCTTCCTCTCCTTTTGGACACACAGAAATGAGATATTCAGGATGTTTAAAACCTATCAGAGTCCATTGATCAAAGAAAATATATAAACCCATGTTTATTAACAATGTTTGTGTTTAAATAAAGCTAACCACAGCACACCAACATCAAGATACTCCCCTTAGTCCCTTGCTGCTCTTTGTTTATGGCATTCAGCACAGAGAGCTCCTTCCCACCCTCCCATTTATAAATAGTGCTTCACTGATGGTAGGCTTCTATTATCAGTTTTACAACAGCATGTCATTCTGTCTTTGAAATTTCTAGATAAGACTATGGAAAAATTGCACGGTTTACTGTTTTGAACACGGGCTTGAGAACCAGCATTCCTGGTTTCTATTCCTCTCTCTGTCAGCACTTTGTTGTATGACTGCAGCCAAGTTTCTCCTCTTTTCTCCTCTTTGTTCTGCTACATCTGCCATCTTCCAGATCCTTCATCCATCCTAGTATTGAATAGGTGCAAGCAGTTTTCTGGAGTTTTGTCTCACAACTTACAACAGAATAGAAACTACTGAAGGGCAAGGGAATAGAAACTACTGAAGGCAAGGGATAGAAAAGACAAACTCTGTCCCAAAGGATTTTGTTTGTAGTGCAAAGGCCAGAGATTTCACAGGAAATAAAACCCAGGCAGCAATGTGACCAGCCTTATTCACTGTTCAGTAGACCCAGGAAGGAGCAGCTGAGCACTCTTGAAAAAAAAACTGTGGGAAGAGGGGATGTGGAGATGCATGGCAAAGAAATAAATTCAGAAAAAAAATAGAGAGGAAAATGTTAAAAACAAAAAAAGTACAGTAGAAGCTTCTGTTCAAGAGCTCAAGCACATCTATGCCAGACCGTGTCGACTGACCAGCCACAACTGGATAATCCTGGGCAGCTGGTTATTGACTTCCCTGGCTATGGCAGGAAGCATCACAGCAGGAGCCAGCAGAGCCAGCCTGGACACCCCTCTCACAGACAGCGTTAAAATTGTTTGTTAGGAATTATCAGTGTTTAAGTTTTCTCTCTCTCCCCCTCGTTCCTTCCTACCAGAACGAAAATGTCAGCTCCTCATTTGAGAAGGCCAAGGCAAAAACAGTTGGCACAGAGCAGGCATCTTTCAAGGGCTTTTTGTGGTCTTTTAGCAGGGAAACTTCTGAGGCTTCAATAAGCAGTAACATTGGAAAAGAACTGAAATCTCCTCTTTTGCTAAAAACATCCCACATTTAATATAGAAAAGGGAGTTTAGCCTGCTAGAAAAGACTGAAAAGCAGGTCGCTATTCCAGAGACAGTGAGTTAATGGGGAGGTAGAGCACACACAGATTCAAACTTGACTTTTTTTTTTTTTTTTAGTTCACACAATGACAGCATAAAAATAGGTTGGTTTATGACAGTGTGAGCAATGGATCTGCCAAGCTGAATTTAAACTCAACTCCATAACAGAATTATATCCCATCAAGTGGCATGACATGCAATATTTCATTTGCTGGCTCACTACTACACTGTCTGTGAGAAAACATAAAACCAGTATCATTGCAGCCTCTATTATTCATATTTTCTGAAACTGTGTGGTATTAATTAATCAGAAAGGAAGGCAGAATTCTTACATGAAATATTTTTTTCCATTTCAATCCTAATTAAAACAAGCTGAGCACAAAAATTGTAAGAACTGATCATGATCACTAGTTGTAAATAACGAAATCGGAAATATACTTACCCAAAAGATTTCCATTGATTCACTTTTAATATTACTTCTTTTATTTTTCCCTGAATGAATAATGGGAAGCCGATTTTTTTTCCCCCAAATAATTAATCTTCTATTCATAAAATTGAAAAACTCAGATTTTTTATCATCTCCATTTACTATTGCACTGGAAAATAAGTTTCAGAAGATGACAGTTTATAGGTAGATAAATTACTACATTACTTTAAAACTAGCCAGAATCCCACCTTCCTGTGCTGGCACTATACAGCCCTTGGGATTTTCAGAAGAAAAGTCATGACAGCAAAGACATCATGAATTCCATATTTTTCACTAATGTATAACATAAATCTGTATTCCTCAGCTGGTGAATTCTGATAAAGTAATTGTTCGTATTGCTCAACTCTTTAAATAGGTGAATTAAATCATACAATCACAGAATCATAGAAAGTCTTGGGTTTGAAGGCAACTTAAAGATCATCCAGTTCCAACCTCCCTGCCATGGACTGGGACACCTTCCACTAGACCAGGTTGCTCAGAGCTCCATCCAGCCTGGCCTTGAGCACTTCCAGGGATGAGGCATCCACAGTTCCTCTGAAAGAACCATCCTGACCCATAAGGTATATTGGAACAGAGAATAAGCATGACATTCGCAGTTCTGAAGATGGCCAGTGTCAGGTCTGAAGTGATTATGTAGTTTACTGTATTATATCAACATCCAAAATTGAAAGTTTTCAGCAAGAAACATATTCCTAAGGTATAAAATTGCAAACCTCATTTGCAGAGCAAGATCCATGTTTGTGAAACTTGAGGCCAAGTTAAAGCATGGAAGCAGAGCAACACAGCATCAGAGAAATTTTTTCATTGATTTTCTTTCTCTATTAGCACAGGAAATCTAAGCTGATGACAAATCTATCAGCCAGCTCATTTTAGATCTCCAGTAAACAACAGTGGTCATAAGCAGGGGAGGATGATTTTCTTTGGAAACACATTATACCTACTTTAATTTCTATTAAAAATTGGCTTTGGGCACAAAATTCTTGACAAACCAGAGAGATCTGTTCAGTGATAGGGACAGAGAAGTGCTGGTTATCCCAGTCTTGTGCTGCTGCTCTCCTACACCCCTTCACATCTCTAACTCTTCCTAAATAAGCACCCCAGCTCCCTGCTGAGGGCATTTCACATGACAGGCTCCCCACTAAATACAACATCCCAGCCCTTCTTTCAGCTGTTTCTCAGAGGACCCAGTGATTAGGACAGAGAGGATAGCGAAGGAGAGATAATCCAGGAATATCCGGGGGAGGATACGGGAACAGGGAGAGAAAAACCGTGAGTCACTGCATTCCCTGTGCCATCTGGCAAAACTCCTCTGGGGGAGTCCCTAGCTGGGACCTGCTGAAGACCTATTTGCAGATGAGTTCCGGGAAATAACAGCTTTTCCTTAATTTCCTTTCAGTGTTGAGTTTCTTCACTCCCTCCTAGGCTGGATTTTAGCCCACCAGACAAAACAGTTCCGCCAGAGCTCTCTGTGTCTGTGTCTCTGTGTACCTCTTGGGCGCAGGGGATGCAGCTACAGGCTGGCTGGCTGTCATTTCCTACTTACTCCAGAGGACTCCAACTGTACAGAGAGATGCTTGGTTTGCTTTGCCTTCTCCAGAGCATTTCTCCAAGAATTAAAGCCTTAGGGGACTTCTGTTCATTTCCACAGGAAACCAATGTTTCTAGATTTTCATTGTTGCCTTCCTCCTTCATTTATATGATAATATCATACTTGAACATTAATATACATTTGAGTTGCTGTGCATATGGCATCAAGGACTCCTCAAAATACAATGATACACTAGATGAGGCATTTGTTCCATACAAAATCTACAGCAATTAAGACTTAAAGAGTGACAATAAAGCCATTGAACTTAGAACACCGAGCACAGAGGAAGATAAAAGCAAAGGTGTTGAAACACTATTGTCTTACTTCTGAATCTATCAAAATAATAAGCATTTTTCTACTAAAAAGAGAACACAGAAAACTGAAGGATGCTGGTATTAATAAGTTCTTTGAAGCCTTAAAAACAAAATAAAAATCACTGAGCCAAAATTTTTTACCCCTGAAAAACCACGCAGAAAACATTTCTCATCATTTGCCACTTCAAGACTATTCTAAAGATGTTACACGTTGCTGCAGATACTGTACTATTATTTGACCAAAATAAAGACAGAAAACCAGATATGTCTCCTGTAGAAATGTGCCCAAAACCTGAAAATAATTGTGGATCCTCAGTGGCCCACCCACAGACTCATAAGTAGAGCAAGTAAAAATATTTCTTCCTAGACTACAGCAACTTTAGCACATCTTTGATGAAATAAAGATCCTGCTAATGTAATACAGTCTGTTCACTACAATTAAATTCCCTGAAGAGTTCACTGAGTACTGGACTGGACCTGGGGTGATTCTGTTGCCCTAATGGTCATTTATGATCTCTGTGCCTCATAGGAGGAGTTTGCAAAAACACGTTCCTGCCTTCAGAGTATTTAGTGACCTACACGTGAAAATATATTCTTTTTTCCATGTGTTTTATGGTACATACATTTTATACCACAAATTCTAGAATTTGGTAGATTTTTGTACATTAATAAAAAACTGCATTTCTTTCTCCGCCAATATTCAAACCTGACTATTATAACACAAACATTTTTGTACTTGTTCCACTGCCATTCTCTGGATTAGAATCACAAGAAGTACACATGAATCAGATCACTGAAGAAAATGCCAGTATTTCCTATGAATTTAATGGGTATCTCTCAGTGATAAAAGTTTCTTTCTTAAAATTTATTTTGGACACCAGTGCTTTAAAAATACTCACTGGAAGCATATTAAACTAAAGCTTAGTTATTAAAACAAGTGAAAGATTTAAGGAACGTCTTCTTACTCTACATATTTTTAAAATAGAAAGTCTCTTCCCATGCAAAACATTAAGAACCAGAGTTGTGACAAATTTTTGAAGAGCTATGGCCATTTTATTGTTTGGAATCTGTGTTCCACAACAAGGATTATAGACTTGTAGAACTGAGGATTGAGACAATGAACTCACACTAGTAAAACTTCAGCTCTTCATGCAGTTGAAATCGCATCAAGTATCTCTTCCCTTTGTTGCTTACTTTTAAATACCGAGGAGTGGGTTTTGGCATTTCTTCTGAAGGGAAGAGGTTGCTCTAGTCTCCAAATTTTTTCTTCTCTGGTGCCTTGCCAGTTGTGCTCGCTGTGCTACATGGTGTAATAGAGAAAACAGAGTCAGTCCAGCCTGCTAAACCCATTTTCACTTTTCAGTGAAATAAGTTTTAACCAAATTTTTAAAAGGTGAAAAGCCGGTGCATTAACATGGTAACACAGACTGAGAGGTTTGAAGTCTAGAAGTTGAAGTCTTCCATTGTAAACCCAAGTAATATATTGCACGCCATGCAGATTAAGCTCCTCCATAAGACACATTTGTTCCAGAGACGGTTACCCTCCATGGAATGTAATTCTCAAATCTCTGTCGGGAAAGGTTCTTTTTGCAGAGGAAGAAAATATTTCCTAACGAGAGAATTTACTGGAAATACTGTAAATTCATGCCACATAAAGATGACTGGTAACTTCTTCAGCATCTTCAGGAAGGACAAAACCCAAAGCCAAAGGGGTGTCAAATTACTTCAAGGCTTTCCTTTGCCTGACCTGAGTGAGAACCTGAGGTTTTATCATAAAGGGAGAAAACTGGAAACTGAACTGACTGGCTTGCAGAAAAGGCATCAACATCTGTTTCTGGTCTTTTGCTGAAGACTTCTTTCAGCTGATCATTTGGATTGAAAGTAAATTGGTTTGTTTCCATAGGCCCATTTCTTCCAAGTTCAGATAAAACAAACCTCTCCTGTGGGCCTGATGGTTTGCGTTCTAAATTTTTGGTTCATGTGGCAGAGATTCCCTGCATTATATTGCTAATATATTATCCCTCTTGAAGAACATGAAGCCGGCTATGCCTTGGCATGTTTCTGTACGTTTCCTTGTCTAGTTTTAAAAGATCTAGTGAAAGCATGGAAATGGGATCCTGATAAATTCCCCATGGTCAAGGAAGGTTAAGTGTGTGGGCATGTATTTCGGTATCTGAAAAATGACATTTGTCACAAATGTTAGCTACAGCATTCTAGAAGGAAATCTTTAGCAGTTCTTTACTAGCAAATTCTGCTCCTAGATATGACAAATACTGCAGACTTCACCCTATGGCTCTGCCTTAGGCATGAATTCAAGGTTTGGCTTCGATTCCTATGTGCCTGTGTGCAACTAGAATTATGTTCAAGAGTTCTGGGTCCCTTACTTCAAGAAAGACATTGAGGTGCTGGAGCAAGTCCACAGAAGGGCAATGGAGCTGGTGAGGGGTCTAGAGAGGAAATCATATTAGGAGCAGCTGAGGGAGCTGGGGGTGTTTAGTCTGGTGAAAAGGAGGCTCGAGGGAGCCACTATCACTCCCTAAAACTACCTGAAAGCAGGTTTTGGCAAGGCGGAGGTTGGTCTCTTCTTCCAGGCAACCAGCAGCTGGACAAGAGGAAATGGCCTCAAGCTGAGCCAAGAGAGGTCCAGGTTGGACATCAGAAATAATTTTTTCACTGAAAGGATGATTAAGCACGGGAACAGGCTGCCCAGGGAGGTGGTGGAGTCACCATCCCTGGAGGTGTTCAAGAAATCACGACATGGCACTTACTGTTATGGTTTGGTTGCCATGGTGGTGTTTGGTCAAAGGCTGGAGTCGATGATCTCGGAGCTCTTTTCCAACCTAAATGATTCCATGATTCTATGAAAATGAAAGTTTCAAAAGTTTGTCCTCAAGGAAGGTTTCAATCTCTTGCCCAAAAGTGAAATGAAACGATAAAACATGAATCTTAGAGTGAGATTCATATTCTGCTGATCTTCCATGGGACAAAGTACTTTCTTAAGAGCAGAAGAATATAAAGTCATGAGAAGTTTATTTGGGGAGACAAAATTACAAATATACAGCCATTCTAAAAATGTGATTCGTTGTGAAATTTTTTACTTGAGCACAGTAATATACGGAAAGTAAGTTTTCAATTTCTTTACATCTCAGAGGGAATAATAATACAAGAAGAAACAGGAAATTACCAAGTTTAGCTTATGAGAAATATATTATGGTTACCATAATTCATGAACAGGAGCAATTCTATCAAAGATGCTCTCCCTGACCACCCATATAATTTTTCAGGACATTAATTATATGGGGCAAGCACACTTAGGAAGCCAGGGGGAAAAAGCAGAATTTTAACGTGGTTTAACATGTTACTGTAGGATGAACAAAACTACTACTTTCTCATTTTTTCTCTCCAGACTGAGGATATTTCCATATTTACAGTAGGATTTTTGCAGTTTCATCATCTTATTTCCCATGAAAGAAGAGCAAGCATTTTCTTTGTTTTCATTACAGCATCAAACCCCCAGAGAACCAATGGAGAGCACAAACACTGCTCACAGGGCCTTCTGCTCAGGCTGGCAGGGCAGTGTGACTGCTGTGGAAGGGCTCAGTGACAGCTCAGGCAGTGCCACTGCAGCCTGCAAGAGTTAGAAAAGGCTGCCATGGACCACCAGGCTCCCAGCCGGCCTTGTGTGTTTTAGAGAAGGAGGTTCACTGGAGCACTGTTTTTAAACAGATATAAAAAGCCCTGGTTTTCCAGTATCCATAGCATTAGGGAACACAAATTCTGGTGTGAGCTGTGAGCAACAGAGGAACAATAAACCACAAAAATATAATAAAAATACTTTCATTTTCTTATTTAATTTCAGCTATCCACAGTCTTTTAAGTACCAGTTGAAGAAGACTCAAAGCTTTAGTCTGATTTCCAGTCAAGTTACAAATACAGACTTCTCTGTATATAACGATCACAGTTTTATTTCTGTTGAGTGAAACAGTTTTTTCTGGAATCTAATCTTAATTTCATTGCACAAAATATAAAAAACAGTTACAACTTACTGAGGGGTGGTCCCTTCCTTTGCCAGGGAGCAGCAGAAGAAAAAGGACTTCATTTGATTAGTTCAAAAACTGCTTACAGACATTCCCAAAGACTCAGTGAAATCTGCTCTGAGATGCAGAAAAATCTCCAAGAGTGGCATGTCCTTGTAACAAAGGTTATTTACAGGAAACAAAATATGGGCAATCTGAGAGATGACGCAGTTACCCAAGGCTCTGTATTTAGAAGTCAGAAAGGAAGAAAAAGTGTCAACGGAGATTTACAAACAGGCAAAGTAAGTATCCAGATTAAACCCAGCACTGTTTCAGGGGGGGAAAAGTCTCACAGAAGACCAGATTTTCTGAATGAGCTCTTCACCTTAAATTACATACCTATTGCTAAAATACCAAAAACTGAAACATAGCCTTCAGAAAGCTTAAAGAAACTCTCTGTATTTCACTGAAATCCCAATTTTTACATTAGAAAATAATAATTCTCAAAAAATTCACTTATTCTTAAATAATATAAGAATTCTGAGGCCATTTCTCTGACTTAAGAAACCTTAGCACCTAGCTAAACTACCTACTTTACAGATACTACATACGTAAATCTAAATGAAATTAATGTATTGTGCTGTTTTCAACAAAACCTGTTTTAAAATGTTGTTTTGATAAAAGATGTTTTTTTCTTTCTTTTAATGATTGGAAATGACTTTGTCATCCAGATTTCTATACATGGTCCACCATTTTCCTTCGAGAATATTTCATTTGCCTGGCAATTTGCATTTTATGATTATACTTCTTTTATAAGACACAAGTTACGTTTCAGCATGAGCATTTGATACAGGAAACTAATCTGGAAATGAGTAAAATGAAAACATGCTACAAATATGTTAGATCACTCAAAATCTACAATTAGGTATCTTCATGCTTGACTCCATGTAGGTCTCTGATGAATTTTGGTTCTTCAGCTGTTGGAAGTTGAGGAACCAAAATTTCCACTGAGTTTTCTATTATACCTGATTATGATTGGTGTTTTCTTTAGGGTTGCCAAATTTCTCATGAAAGTAGCTGAAACTTCCAGATGTTTCTTCAGTGAAAAGTGCTACTTCTGCTCTCCCATATCAAATCTTCCCTAAATAGCACCACTTTCTTTTCACAAATATTATCAAACATCACGGCTATCAATATTCTAGCTTCACATTTCACACTTACATTGTTGAGGTAATTTAGCAAAACCCATGAAGTAATTCAGACACGGCATGTTCTGCTCGGATTGTGTGTTCTGGGTAATTTTGCTGTTCCTGAACTAATGACAGCTTCTTTCAGCACTCCTCATGAAACAACCAAGTACATCTCTTTGGTTTTGTCATCTGACTTACATCATAACGTTATTGGGGAATTAAGACTTGCTTCAAAGTACTTCAAAGTTTTGATCATTAAGAATCCCTCAACTTGCATCACTATTTCAGTAAATTTTCGAGTCTCTGCTGGCTTGCTTTTGAGCACATTACTTCCAAAAAGTAACAGTGCAAATCTCACTATTCAGGCAAAAATGCCTTCTAGTTGATCTGGCAAAAATCTTCATCTATTTAACCAGTAAAGGTTAAATATAAGGCATCAATATCTGATAATAAGTATCTGAATATACAAAACAACGTATTTCTTTATATATCTGCCAAAACCAGCAATATCACAATGCTAAGCAATTTATTTTCTTACACTGAATGATATAGGCTGTGGAGTAGTTAGAGTGGAAAAGAACAAAAATTCAAAATGTCACTAAATATTTATTAAAATACTAGGAAAAAAAATTATTCCAGCAGTAATGTTAAATTTCAAATTGCTTGACTGTTGCTGATGACCACCATAATAACAGTAATAATTTCAAGGCAAAATTGAGAGAAACTTAACTATTGGGCTGCTGAATCTCAGAGTATTGAAAGACAGACAGCAGATGAATGAGACCTAGACTGTGACATCTGAGACAGTTCAAGAATCTCTCCTAAGCCTGGGGAGAAAAATCAGTACTATTAAGGCATGAGACATCTCATTCCAAGGCTACACAGGCTTGATGAATCACAGTTAAGAAATGCCTCCTTTTTTTTCACTGACTTGAGGAAGTTTAATGACTAGTTCTTACAGTGGTCCTATACTGCTGATATCCAGTTAACCAAGGTGAATCCTGCGCAGGATACCTGAACTGGAGCTACTGGGGGACAAAAAGAAACATGATAATTTAAGCCTCTAACACTTGGCGAAGAAGTAGGAACAGAGCCTGAGTCTGGGAAGTTTTATGAACATGCTTAAATTTCTTAGTGCTTAAATGAACCAAACCACAGAAATTTGAGGCTTGCCCTTCATGAGCTGGCAGATTACTATTTTTGGCACTCGGTTTTTGTGATGATGTCAGAATGATTATTTTATTGTAATCAAAATTTGAATGTATATGACATTTTGTTTATGCCAGTCCTCTTTTTGTTCTCCATGTGTATAAACAGATATACCAGCACTAAACAACTACAATTTTGTGTCCCAGACACAGATGTGGAGCAATATGGAGGCTTTCAAAAAGCTCAGGGTTGCCAAAAATAATGTTCCACCTATCATCTTGCACACCAGTGTTTCAGGAGACTTGTGCACCCACATACACAGCAACTTTCTACTTGTGCAGTAGAAATAAAAACAGGATTTTGCAGGATTTCGTTGCTCAAGAAAGATGGCACACCTACAAGTTCTACAGTGAATATGTACCTAACTGCGTTTTAAGAGTTTCGGACCAATTCTAAACATCTGCATTTTATCAGAATTTCAGTAACATCATTTGAAAAAGGTCAGAGCTGTCCATACTGTAGGACAAAACTGCATCTTAATGTGTTTAGCAGTGCTACGGTACCTGCTCTTTGCAACAAAGCAGTTATTGGTGGTGGTTTCCCACAAGTACACAGGCTATTTAAAGCTACTTATTCCATAAACAGCTTTTAAAAAACCCAAACAAACAACCTAGAGCTCGCAGCTTAAAAAGAAAGCGCTCAGTGAAAATCTCTCCATCAACTCGAACGGCAGCTTCTCTCCCCATCGGTTCTTTGGGGTGTCCCTAAGAACAGCTGAGCCCGTGCTGCAGCCAGAGGTGTGACAGTGGTGTCTCCAGGCACTCCTGAGCTGGAGCCCCCACCTTGTCAGGAGCACTGAGAACGCAGCAGCTGGGATTCCAGCACAGGGTTTCTCTGTAACCCCGTGGGGCTGTGGTTATGACTCTTTCTGCCGCAGGCACACTTCTGGTTGCTCTGCAGACATAAGTCACCCCGCTTGATTTTGTGTATCTACGGCTGAGTCAAACTTTCCTCGTGCTACCAAGCCCTGCACTGGCAAGCTTTCCTTCTGTGTACAGTGAGTCAATATACTCTGACTCTGTTTTCAAGATTCTAGAAAGACAAGGCTGGAAAAGCAGTATAAATCATTCCATGTTGGAAATAATTACTTACATTTGAATTCTGTAATCCTTATTTGAACAAAACTCACATAGACCTTAGTGGGAGTTCAGCTCAGTTAATGACTGAAGTACTTGGCCCTTAATTCCTTTTTCTGTCCTGCTATCAGATGTATTATTATTATGAGAAACATCTGTAATAATACTTTACACTTCCATAGCCCTGACATCTGGAGGCTTCAACAAACTCTCCCTGAAATTACTATTAGGTATTCTTATGTTACTAAGGATGTCAAGTAATTTGCCCAAGCCAGAGATATTATGTTTATGCTTTATGCAGCTCTTAAAAAATTAAATGAGGTTGCACTGATAAATACCATCCATTATACAGCCCATGTATTTATTAACTAACTGGAGAGAAAGACAACTTAAAAAATGACTGATGCTGAAGATTAAAAGAACCGTAGACGCCTAATATCAAATAATGTCAAATTCAGCTCTCTGTACTTGAAAATTTTTGTTTTGCTTTTCAGATTCTAGAGATCACTTAACAAACATGAGGCCAGAAGTCTAAGTGGGACAATAATGTGGTTTCTGTTGATGCTTGCTAGCTTGTCTGTGTTTATTTGAGGACTGCAGCTAACTGATCACATACCATATCTGTTCCACTGTGGCAAACCAGTGCTATCTGCTTTGTTTTTCTTCCTCAAGGTACTTTTGGAAATTATTCCAAATATCAAACAGCCAGTTATTTTAGGGGATCTCAGACCTGATCATGTTCTATCACACAAAATGTGGCACATGGTAAGCAAACACTCAAAAATGTACCCGAAATGAGCTGTGTGACGTACACGCGGTCCTTTTAAAAGAAAACCCAACAAATCTATACACTGTACGGAAAAAATTACAGACTCATCTCATTATATGAGAGCAAAAAGCCCAGAAGAGATGTAATGTCATGAAGAAAGTGTCTGCCAAACTGATCATAAACAGCAACATGTTCATGACAATGAAAGGGAAGGGTCTATTTTCAGTTCACAGCTAGTTACAATTCATCCCTCATTGTAAAGCACTCAGTTATCAAGACTCAAGAATAATAGTTCATTGTTAGCTCTTTCAGACACTCAGAACCACAGGATTGCACTTCTCCTCTGAGTATCCCTGTCACTGTAAAAATATAGAACACTTTACAGCTACGCATGTCAGCTGTTACATCCCCTTGTACCTTCTTTATGTGGGCTCTCAGGGTGATAAGGCAGTACAGTACCTCACTTTCTGGACACTTCTAGCTGTAATTTGTCCTTTATCAGATGAAGAAATACTGAATAGAAGCTAAGATAGTTGCTCTACTGAAGCATGAATGGGCGCAGAGCCAAAAGGAGTACTTCTGCTTTAAAATATAATGTATGATTTATCTCTATTAACTTCATCACATAACAATCTACAGAGAGAAACACGTTCTGCTTCAGTCCTAAAAATCTGCTAGGATGTAGTGCCTTGCCGAAGCTTTTGAATGGCTCAGAAGTGTAAAATGCATAGTTCACAACCCTAACTCTTCACATCCATGGTCTTTTAAGGGTAGAGGGCTGACTGAAAGCATTGCCTTAGAGGAGGGGGAGTGAAAGAAAGTGAGACCAAGTGTTCTGCCTAGCTGCCTACAACTTTTGGCAGCGGATCAGACAAACAAGTTCAGCAGAAAGTCGATGTAATTTTATTGGACCACACTGTCTCAAGCAATTAGAAAAATATTTGTAAAACATCAGATGAGAAGGGGAAACGTGGAGCCTAATAATGCAAAACAATGTTTATAAGACAGAAATTGTGAAACTGGAAGAATAAACATAATTACTCTATCAGCACCTCCAGTTCTGAAGATTGCTTAGCTTAAAAGCAAAATGTTTTCTTGTTTCATTTAAAAGAATTCATAGTTAAAAAAGCTTTACAAAGGCACATGTACATTAAAAAAATGTTATATATGGATTTTTACTGTGGAGTCGTCACTGTTCATCAATAGAAAATTACATGCTACATGAATGCACTTTATGTTCTGACATTCACATGCATATTTGGGCAAAGAATTCAAATCCATGGTTGAGCAAGAAGGATCATTTTTAGAACCACAGTTTCTTTTTAGAAGAACAACAGATCATCCAATGTATGTGTAAGCCACTCAGATAAATTAATACTGAGAGGTAAAAATCTTTCTTTGTAATTATTATTTCCCCCCCTTTAAAGACTACACTTAGAAAAACAGTTTTGACAACTTGCACGCTGCAAGCTTAGACGCGCACAACAGTAAAGATGACCATATGCATTCTTTTAAAGTTGCTGGCAAGCCAGCAATTTGTCTGCATCTTAAGTTGGGATATTTGTTCTTTTCTACCGAGTAGAAATATTTCATTTTCTGCCCCAATTAACATCATAAGACTTGTCACATTAGCTGTTCTGTTAAAACTCCAGCTACTTAGGCATTAGCGCATGGAGAAGATTTATCTGTTAATTCTAGGATAACACAGTACTGTCTGACTGTAGGCAGCTATCTGAGTAATAGGATTGGACAAAAATCAAGTATTACTGCGTCCATTAGAGGTTCTATCAAGATTAATGATGGTCGTTAATGAATCAGAAGATTTTGAGCTCCCTGGAATTCAGGTGTATGTGGCATATCCATCCAAAACTATCTTCAGCCTGCTGTCTGTGTTTACCCTGTGTGCAAAAAGGCAAAGAATTCAGGCTGTTGAAAGGATTGTTTTGACCTGAGTCTCAGTGAAAAATGCAGTGTGCCAAACAAGAGAGAAATTTAGGTGAAAGAAGGGCGTTCTGAGCAAAGATTTGTGATGCTGAGTGACAGAGGCAGGACTTCCACAAACACAGGTGGCTTCAAGCTAACAGCATGGCAGCCCAGGGTCTGGAAGAATGCTGCTGTTCCTACACTGGGAAGAACTCTTAGGGTAGCAAACGCCGGGATCCAGGAGTTGGAACTGCTAAAAGTTTCAATCGTTTATAGACTACTATGCTTACTCAGTTGAAACCCCAGCAAAAGCAGGAACAGGCCTTTATAACACCAGCCGTCAAGTTTACCTTCCAGGCTCGATTCCAGTGCCAACATATTCAAATAAAATCCAGAGAGAACAGCCTGTGTTGCCCAAACAGCCTTCTTGTACCGAGCTGTACAGCAGTGATTTCTGGGCAGTGGTGCAAATTATCTGCAGTATAACAGACTTTTCCCACAAGCACACTCACAATGAAAACAAGCTGCAAATTTCAGGATAAACCTAAGTCTAGAGAAAGCAGCTCTGTTTGAAGTCGTGTTTACAGTGAAACTTTGGCAGTCCCAAAAAACAGCTAAGCTCCGATTTCCGTACATCTATATACTCTGCAATATATCTTGTGCGGACTAGAAACGAATCCTTTGCATTCCAGACGCATCAAAGGACAACTGCTGAAGAAGACTAAAACTTCTGTGAGTGATTGCTGGCCGTGTGTGTGTGTGTCTGTGTGTGTGACAGAGCTGTAGCCAGACAGGACATTAAATGTCCCAGCAGAGCTGTTGCTTACACACATCCTTTAGCATACTGTCAACATTGGAAAAGAATCTGTGCTGGAAAATACTGGGAAAATACATTTTTCAATGCTTGTTACGTAGTCAGCTGAGCTAAGGTGCAGCAACAGCACATGAATTAGCTGATATCCTATGTTCCACCAGCAGCATGGAAAAAAACATGAGGGCAAAAATCGGCAGAGAAAAAGAACTAGGCAGATAAATAAGAGCATGGAAGATAGTAGAGAAGTTGTATGGATAGATTACATATGGGGTTTGTACAACTTTAAGGAAAAAGAGCTTAAAGAAGCATGTCATTTAAGCAAATTTCATTCTGAGAGAAGTACTTCAGCAAATCAGTTTTCTACTGAATGTCTTAATTGACCACACGAGATTTTTTTTTCAAGGATTAATGCTGAGCAAATACAGGGTAAAGAAACCCTTTGCAAGAAGTATTTACAAACAGCCATTTGAATAAAACCACAAAGTGCTTTAGGTGGTATTTGGTTTACCTCACCATTCACACTCTAAATAATGAAAATTACTTGCATTTCCGGAGAGAAGAAAATTTAATCATTAATATTTTTTAGACTACTACATAGAATTAAATACACAATAATACCTTTAAAGTTTGTGACTGGAAGTTAAAGTTATATAACAGGTAAGATGCAGTGACTATGCTTATAAAGCACGTCAGGAAAGACTGCAAGGTTGTGAATATTTCTGACTTTCTCACCTTCCACACTTGCAGGCTTACCACCTGTTTGGAGAGCAATGTAGCCTCATCGCAGCATTCAAAAAACAATAATGGGTATCCAGTGCTTTATTGTCTTGGCAAGGATTGTGTCATTCCCAAAATCAAGGTCAAAGACATTAACAGAGCCATTGAAACACACCTGACAAGGTATCCTGTAGCTATGGGACCCTGAACCTTACTGGCCTGATTTCTTGAACTGTGTGCTCCATAAATATACCTTTTCTATGCAGACATATTTTAAAGTTAAGGATTCACAAATCTGGCATTTTTAACATTTCTGATGTTGATTGTCCTGCCCCAACTTTGAAAGAAAAATACCATTGCTGGAATTTTACAAGATGTCCTCTTCCTTACACAGCAACATCGCTTAACTAGAAATAACTACATTCTCAGGGAATTCAAGAAAGGGAAAGATTAGACATGTCTGTGGATAATGAATATATCAAAAGTTATATTAAATCTTACTTTTTTTAAGAACAGTATAAACTCATGTACTTAATGAAACATGCTAACACATAAATATTTGAGGGTAAAAAGTTGCTTTTCAAATACATTAGATCTACTCATGTGCAATTCTTTGCAGTGTCCTGAATCATATACTTGCCACATATTCTTTACCAATGCTTGAAACTGTATTGCATGGAAAACACCAGTAGAGGTGCAAAGCTGGGAGCCTTATGAATCAGATGACTGAGTAGTAAGTATTAGAACCTCATCCCAAGCTGAATTCAAGGAGCCCACCTCCCTGAAAAATGTAGGTTAAGCTCAGAAAATTAGTGTTCTTCAGCATGGCAATGAACTGGAATATGGAAATAGCCCAAAATACGAGTGTTATTTTCTCACTGTCACATTACTCTGTTTTCTTCTCATGGTAAAGAAGTGAGAACTAACAGAAATAATACTTTGATTGGGATGTTCTCCAAATCATTCGAAAATTAGGGCATTCCACAGAGTTGTAACATAGTCTTTGATTCAATAGTTTCAGTTGTCTTCAAACACAAATCAGCACTTTTCAACCGTTTTTCCTGTATCTCAAGAGATACCATGTACACCTACCCCAAGGCAGAGCATAAAAGGGGATGATACAGGGTGATCTTCCTCCTTAACGTGGCAGAGTATGCACCATGACATGACCGCAAACATCCTGAGCTACAAGTTACTCGAATATGAGATGAAAATAACATTTCTGAAAACATTTCAAACAAATCCAGGACATATTTGTGAGAAAGTCTGTACTCTTTTCCCCTTTCCAATCTTCATTGCCTTCGCAAAAGCATCAACTACAATTGGATGAAAAGTAGGAATTTACAATATAGTCAAAACTATATGAACTAGGAAAATGTTGTTTCAAAGGAAACTAGTCCAAATTACTGTAAAGACTTGTAGGTTAACTTCACCTAGAATGTTACTAACCCCGAATGCAAGTTCATTCTAACTGTTTAGCTATGAGGCAGTGAAACAACCCATGAACAAGAAAAATACACACAGTGGTTCTGCAGTGTGCACTACATAATCTGAAGCAGTAGGCAGCAATAGCAGCTTTATCTTGTGAGTTCCCACAGTCATTCCTTAAAGATGGTAGGACAGAAAAGAAAATGTACAGATCACACTTTCACATAGGAAAAAGTAAATGGAGGAGGTTTTCAGTTGGCCACATACAAACACATTAGCTTAAACTTCTCACAGAAAAAAAGAAAACTGAACAAAGCCATCTTTGTCTTGCTTCCTTGCATCAGTTGACAATCATGGTCCACCACAATCAGCTTACACTCAGGTATAATAAACAGTACTGAGGAGGTTATATTTTAATGTGAGAGATGTCATTTGCTGCTGGTGACAGGTTCGAACCATGCCTGTAAACCCATCATATAACACATCCTCTTTTAGTCCTACTTAGATTTAAAATAATAATACTGAAGGATAGGTTTTGGCTTTGGTACTCACTGCAGGCATTTCAAAAGGACATACAGGGAAATGGGATGAATTTGATCGACTCATCCAGAGGGCTTTGTGCATGCATCCAAAAAACCAACTTAAAGAAAAGCATGCCCATGCTCTCATCACATAATGATCCTCCATTACATTAGTGCATGTGTGGACATGCATGGCTGTGTAGGAGACAGGGAAAAAGACACAGGAGGAGGAGGAGGAAACTTCTCACCCCATTAGGCACTGAGTGTTTCCAGAAGCTCTGCAAACCATAACAGCAATTTCCCTCCCTGCCCTGCCCCCAGGGTTCATCTAGTCCTTGCACCATCGTAAAAGCAGGAAAGCTGTAGAATCACACAACCCTCAGCATCTTCTTGTTGACATCTTGGGTTAAATAGACCTCTGGAGTGCTCCAATACAAGCATTGCTACATTTTGATTTTATGTTCTTCTCTTTTCCCTTCTGGAGAAAAAAAACCTGTGACATCAAGTGAAAAAATTCATGCTTTGATGTATTCTCTTACAGTAAAGGACACAGCATTAGGAATTAACTGTCCCAAAACAATAAACTTAACAGATTTAGTGAATCTGAATAATAATTTATCTCACGTAAGTCTGTGGAAACCAGTTTGATTACAGATATTTGCCCTAAAACTAAAACAAGTAAAGTCTTTGTAAAAATTTAGTCGGTTTATTTCATTATTATTTTCCATTTTCCTAACCCTAGCAATAACCAGACCAGATCTGAAAGGCCAGAACTTTTGCAAGATTGCCTTCTCAGATGGTCTAGTGCCCCACCTTAGATTCTGAATGTCAGGGCAGTTTATATAGATGTTCCTGATTTTAGGCACCTATCCAAGATCATTGCTTGTGTTATTGGGATGTGAGAATTTAATCGGATGGACACACTTTTCCTTAGTGGTAGAAGCAACTGATTGATTACGTTATGTGCAATCTTCTATTCATAGGAACAGCAGAACATAGCATTCTACAGGCTGAGATAAAGAGTGTTTGTGTGTGTGTGGCTGAGGGGAAGGGGCACAGCAGGGGAGTAAAATACTAGGAATATCAGTGCACCAGATGAGATGTCAGTGGAATAGAAAGTCATCACAGGATAATGGTCTCCTGCTGCTAAATGAAGGCCAAGGCAAAACAGATGTTGACTCAGAGCAAAGAAGTTTATTTTTAAAGCACAAGACACTGATCCTGTCCTAGTAGTTACTCAGCTAAACTGCCGGTAAAGTATCACTCATTTCACTTGACAGACATATTGAAGGAAAACATTACTAATTCCATGCTATTATTGACTTGTTATATTTTTCACTTAAAATAACCCCAACAAACTCCCGAGCATCCCAGACTTACTGTTGTCTTCCACCAAGCAGACAATAAACTACTGGTGAAAGTATAACCTTACTGGAAAGTTGCACTGAACTTTCCTGATTCTGCAACTTTCTGTCTGAGGCCGGTTTACTGAGAGGCTTCAGGTCATTAAAAACTATGTCACCTATCAGTGCAACTGGCTGGCTGCAGTTACCTCTTCTGTAAAAATCAATCAGTAAGTCCTAATGTGCAAATGCAGGAAGGAAAGGAGAATGTTTGAGTAAGGAACCGAATTTTTTGTTAAAGCAGACACTTCTATTTTTAAAGCTTGGATAAGACTAACAATTCTAGATAGAAATCTTGGTTCCTCTTAAATCAGTGGCAATACACCCATTGATCCACAGGGACTAATGATTTCATCATGTGTTAGTCTGAGAAATGGATGTAGATGAAAAATGTCCGGTGTTGGAAATTCCCCTGTCTGCTGCCCACTGATGCACTTAAACTTTGCTGTTGGAAAACCACCTCTGTGAGGGATAGAATATCTTTCCTCACTTGTTTATGGCCTTTGGAAAATCCTTTAATCTCCAGTTTCTCCTTTGTACTTTACATGATCCCCTTTTCTTTTATTTTGTTACAGGATCTTCAGGGTAGGCACTGTTCTGAACAGAAAATGCATGGGGAGAGGGTAAAATTCTCAGGCACTGATCTCAGCTATTGTCACTGAAACTGCTGTGCTAGAAGATAATAAAAACATATCTGACACCTCACCCAGTATGCTTCTCTGTTCACTGGCTTTCTGTTGAACACAAAGGCAAATGAAAGGCCTTGACAGTCACATCCAAAATACTTCACAGATTTGGGTAAGGCTATTTGAAGAATCATTTCAACTCGGGTTACGACTTTTCATCAAAACTACGTTTGGAAGAAGACAACTCCTTAACCAAGAGGACAAAAACTTTCCTAGCAAGTTGTGAACAGCTGTGCGTCAGAAGAATTCTAATCTGGAAAAATACATCACAACTGCAACTTAGTGTCTTCTTCTGGAAGCCATCCGTAAATCCTTTAGAGTCTATATTTTAAAAAAACATGGGCATTTATGAACAGAGGACTCCTTAAAAACCAACAGAAATCAGGCTCCCAAGTATTTTTGTTGTTCTAAAGAACCAAGGTTACACACGATTTTTTTAAAAATCACTCAGGTGCTTCAGAATTGTATAGCTGTTCATCTCTCAATAACCTCTTGGATATATTAGACAGTATTCCTAAAAAATGAGTGCATCTCATTTTTTGAGTTAAACTCCTCTAACCAGTGCAATATACGTATCAGGCAAATCTATTTAATTTGGTTTTCTTGATGTATATTGATCACCTCTTTACTAATTAAGCATACTGTACTAAATTGAGCAGGTGTGCTACAATTTTCATACTTTTTCTAGCATGTTCCCATTGGTCAAAGGATAACAGTTCAAATGTAGACACAGAATATATGCTCTTACAAAAAAATCTCAACTGCAAAAATCAGTATTACATATAATTAACAATACAGACAAATATGTCAGTACTAGCTGAAAACATACCCATACTGCAGTGACAGTAAATTGCAGCTCTAAGAAAAATAGAAGTCACCACTGCTCACAAAATAGTAACTATATCACAGACCACAGCCTGTTTTAAAATACTAATCTGTTTGTACATTCTGGTCATCAAAAGATGATTAAAACCAGATTTTATTAAAACGTGCTAGCTAATGAACCTGCTAAACTCACCCCAGTTTCTCATTCTAGACAGAGCTTTCACACATTTGAATTCAGGCTTGCCCAGCTGTAAAACGGGGATAATGATACTTTCTCTGCACTTTATAGCTTGTCCATACAGACTGATAACTCTGTTGGGCAGGAACAATCTCACGGAGAAGTTTATACCTCAGAGCAGGAATGAAAATGTAGTTTAAAATGCAATTGATTTTTTCAAAGACATTAAACTATGAAGAATGAAATGAAGAATTTTAAACATGAGTGTTGCTACTGGTGGTAGACTTCAGATGATATTTAAAACACACTACTCAAATGCTACTTAATTTAGTTTCTAATTAAACACCATTTTCTATTGTAGTCAACTTTCAGAGCATAGGTAAAAGGTGGAACATCGTTTTTAGAAGTGGTTCCGAATCCCCTTTGCTCTATCCACTTCTGTCATATTTCTCTGTCCTTATGGATTTGTGGGGCTGTGCCAAAGAAGAGCAAATCTATAATCCACTATTCTTGTACTCCCCGGTTATTCTATATGTCATTGTGCAGGTAACCACTGCAGATGTTTAAGAATTAATGACTGGAAAAAGCAGGGGGGACTAAGTGATTTTGGGGTTAAAAGTGGCTCCTGGAATTAGTTGTCACTGTCTGAGCTGCACAACAGAGTTAACTAGTTAGGCCATAATTCATCACGTGCATAATACTACAGGTAAAACATGACACAAGATGACGGTCAACGAGTCCACATTTTGGGTATGGCTGATTGCAAGTAAGACCTTCTCTGAACAGACACAGAAGTGAAGGGGGGATGTGTGCAGGAGCATGAAAGCAACAGAGTGAGCACACACAGAGCCTCATTCAGGTGAATCTGAGTGCTTGGTGGAAAGCCTGGTGCACGTGGCTTTCACCATCTGGAAATGAAGCTGCTATATGTTTACTAGAGTTCTCACAAAGAAGATTGATCATTTCCAGATTTCCCTTTTTGTTGGGATGGATTAACATCTGGAAAAAAGAAATGCTGTGTTTGCTCTTGCAGAAATTTCTACTACGTGTATGCATTTATTGAAGCCTGCAAAGTGCTGGGATATCAGAGATTCCAACTGCTGACCAAATCTTTACACTTCCTAGATGGTGGAGTTAAGCTCAGAAGGATTTTGCCTCTTCTTGGCAAAATATTTACTGCTGCTATATAGAATGACAGGATGTAGCTCACTGGGAGAGGTTTCTGTTAGACTTGACTGTCTCCCTTATAAAAGTTTCCTACCTTTGCTTTTACCAAAACAGTTTTCTGACAATAGCACTGATCTCACAAGACTCTTTTTTGAGCAAGAATCCTACTGCTATCAGTCTGCCAGGTTTTGCTGTTATCTCTTCTGAGTAATTGTCCAGATGACAACTATTCATGAAATACAAATATTGAAAGAATTGAGTACGTACTGGATACCATTGATACCATGAATTAGCAATGCATGTCTCAAAGTCTTTTTGGACAGAAGAGCAGGAGATAATAAAAATTACAGATTTCCATTTTTATTTAACCATCAATCAGATTACTCATTTTGTAGAATATTTTACTTAAGTGCCAATCTCTCTGAGTATGAATCACAAGAAGGCACTTTTCTGCCAATCTCCCTTTCATAAATTTTTTTAGGATAACCTGAAATACTTCCTTGCACACAAATGAGAACCTGTGATGGTTTGGACAAGCTATATGACTCACTTTATTGCTTTTCAAATAGTTATGACTTGTTTTTTAAATAGATGGAAGACATTTCCTATGAGAAAACATGGGCATTAAAGATATATTGATCAAAGGAAACTAAAGCTATTTTGAAAATAAAATGGAACATTACTTCTTAAAAAAAGAGAGCTTCTTATCTTCAGTCTGATTAGAAATTGCTCTGTAGAACTCAGGGAAAAAGAGGCAGCTTTTATAAGCTCTAAATCAACAGTTTGTACTCAGAAAAGTGATTTAGTACAGGTTTAACTTTAGGCACATGGTTAAATTCCATTGATTCCTATGGAAGTAAAGCAGATGTGCTTGGAGCTGGTCACATGCTTAAATAGTGTTGAATTAGGGTCTTTATACTTTACAGGTTCGATATACCAAATGATAATTAATCCTCACTGCACTTCTCAAGAAATGTCTCATTACTAAGTGCAACTAGAGGGACTGGAGATTGCCTAATAAGTCATGTAGTGACTATTTAATTTGTGCTACAAAGTTTAGGTGCAGACCTCCTAAGCTCTCTCATTTTTCTAGCAGAATTGCAGATAGGAAGGAGGTGCTAAAGGTAAAAAAACCCAACAGTTTCTTGTCAATAGAAGAACTTCAGTGAATGTTTCTATGTTTGTGTGTGCAGCCTATATTTCAATCATTGTTGGTGATACGCTGAGAAAGAGAAAATAAATATGTGCAGTACGTAAGCAGAATGTATCCTTAGTGGTCAAAACAGGAGGTGAGGAAGAATGATAGCAAGAGGAGCAAATTCGATAACACACTATAAAAACTAAAGCCTCACCACTGTGGAGATGTCTAAAACAACTAGACCCTGGAAAGGAAAACCTTTCAAACTTTTTAAAACAAGTAATTATGAACAACAACTTGTGAAGCATTTAAATGAATCTTGCCATTACTTCACAATTTAGGAGAGTAGGAGGGCAGTTCCATCATGTCACCCTGCCAAACAGTCTGTATTTTTTAACATCAGAAAAGGCCTGAGTAAAAAGGAGGCTCTTTATATTTTGGGTAGCTTGTGGTAAGCATGGTTAAAAGGTCCAAACCAAAGACAACCAGGCTTTCACCAATCCCACAACAACTTGTCAGGGTTGACTTCAATAACAAATATACATCTGCCTCCAACTAGATATTTCAGTTAGTTGACTTAATCAAGAACAGATTAAGCTTTATAATTCTAGTACAAGACATATCCAGACTTAAACCAATTCCATAAGAACATTTTCTACAACACTTTAATAACACACCATTTCGTTATTAGCCCCACATAATTTATCTCTATCTAATCCCTCCTTTACATCAGAATTTTAAGTCATCAATATTGCCATAGGTAACAACATTTCATTATTCATCAATACTAGACGGGACCTATATTCTTTGTAAAGAGAAGAAAATGCTGGTACATCTGGCTTTCCTCTCTCTGCCCAGATATTTTAAGAGTGGATTAAAAAAAAAGTTAATGGAGAATATTTTAAAATTAATAGTTCTGTACCATTAAAATTTTTGTTCCCACTCCCTCCCGCCGAAGAGTCTAAACGGTCATGAGGTTTCTGAAGAAAATTCCATCATCCAGCCTTATTTACTTTGAAAAGCAAGAATCTGATGTCGAACAAAGCATTCATTAGAAACAGGACATCATGGGGAGCTGGACCGTTTTCACCTCGCACTCAAGAAGTTTCTTTAAATATGTGCTGCCTAAATTCATTTTTGCAGACTGACACTGTCCTACACCCTTCTGACAAAACACCCTCCATGGTATTTCCCTTTAACAGGTAGCACATGGCGGGGAGGGGGAAATTTTTTTAAAAAAGCCTTCCCTAGGAATCTCCAGTGCCAATATTGGAAAATGTGACTATAGACAAGAAATGTGTTGTCTTATTTTTACATCACGGTGTAAACTGGGGTAAAAGATTTCCCAGTGCCAACGGGTTGGCTCATTGGAATAAACACAGTGGTCAGTGGCTTGAACCTCCTGTGGCCAAGTGTGTCATTAAAACCTGGTGGTCCCTGTGTAAGGTGAAACCACGGCCATATAAACACACACGCCATTTCCCACACGTCCCAAGGAATGCTAGAACCTCCTACTTCCCCACGGAGTGATGCTGTTTTGTGGGCAGTGGAACCTGGGAAGCAAACGTAACAGGCTGCCTTTTGCTCCCCTTGGTTTAAAATTCAATCACTCCTCAGGAATACTTCTGTGGTAGTGCAAATAACCAAATAAAGCATCAAAGATCACCTCCCTCAAAAATGACTGATCAAACTGAATCATACCGAAAAAAAAATTCTCTCCAAAGCATCTTTCTGGATAAACACTTTTCCATCAAAGAAACAGAACATTCAATGTGAGACTTGTACCATTAACCCACAGAAACTCTTTATGCTCCTCTTGTTAACTGTTACTTGGGATCAAGGCCAGAACAATGACATTGTCATAGGATCAAGACCAGGTTTAATGCAAGAGTAGTGCACATCCTCATAGAACACTTTGTGAAACACAGAAACAGCAATGTACTATGCAACAAAACAGAAAGCTGATGCAGCATTAAGTAATCATTTCCAAAGTAAACTTAAGATGAATTTTTTAACTGGCTAGCTGCTTGGTTATCACTGCCTTCAACTCTAAGATGTCACTCAACGGGCATTATCAAATCAAGTATCACAGTCAAGAACCTTTATGTGGTAGGGGCATGGCTGAAGTCTAGAAAAAGGAGTTCAGTCTTGCCAGGAATGGACAGAATACTAAAAAAGGCAAGAAAAAATAATAATTAAAAAAAAAAATCAAACTAGAAGAAACGACAAAGAAAAAGAGTAACATGGAAATAAAGATAAAGCTACGTCAGCAGAGCTCTAGGAAGAGAGTTCAGCACACACTTTATCAGTTCTTGGCACACACAGACCTACTCCCAACAGATCTAGAGAAACCCATTTTCAGGTTTAGAGTGAAAAAAGATTGGGCAACATCCCCAATGGCCACTTTCAGGTGACTTTCCTAGTGCTTATGAGGGCTGCCCTGGCTGGGAACCAGTTTTGCTCAGAAGAGCCTTTAATTCCACTATGAATTCTGCCACGCAGTACCTCAAACCTGATCTGATGTGCTGCCTGCAGGATTATCCAGGCAGCAGCTATGCAGCTTATTTAGGGTAATCATTTTGTATGTGGTCCATTTAGAGGCATTAATTGCAGCAGAAGCGTGCCTTCCTTTGACTGTCCAGCAAGCCCAAAAGTGGCAGAGATATCCAAGAAGTATTTATGTGCTGATATATTTAAGAATACAAATTATTTATTTTAGGATAGCTCTTTGTTCTAATTTTCTAATTTGGAAAGGTCTTTTTTTAATGCTTTAAAGACATATGCTGTCGTAAGGCCCAAACTAGTGTTTAATATGTAGCTTAGAAGCAGCAATGGGTGCAAAGTCCACACTTAGGTTTTGATTAGCTCCACTCCATGCTATATGTCAGAACAAAAACTCTTGCAAACATTGGCCTTATTGTACTGTAGGACCTATGCATAATTATTTCAAAACACACAGAAAGTGGCACACAGCAAAGCAACGAATCAAATATGAAGGGAAAAAAAAAAAATCAAGAGAAGTTGTAGATACTAGAAACAAAGCGCTTTCTGTAGGACTAGCTTCTTTTAAATCCAACATATTTGTAAGGGTACCCTGCTTTAAAAAAAAAAAGGAAAAAAAAAGAAGCTGTATATAAACTAGATAGCATACATAGCTGCTCTGTTTAGAAAACAGCAAAGTACCATGTAAAAAAGTCTCTGTTTAGTCAGCCCACCCACTATGAAAGAGAAAAAAAAAAAAAAAAGCTGACATTTAGAAAACAGGATATACTGAACAGTTTTCACAATTGTGCCCAGCAAATCTCATAGAGCTTTTTGTGTAAATTCTACAGCACGGGCCCAATCCTGCAAGTTACCATGTATTGGGAAATGAAAGCTATCAAGGATAAAAGTTAAAATAGCCTTAGAAGCCCAGCCTTCCTTTACAGCATGGCATTTAAAAAAAACCACTAGCTAGCAGGGAAATAGGAAATCAAACAGTAAGTGTGAGGCAAATATCTAAACAGCCCCACCTTTTGGAAAAGTGATCTTTTCAGTTCTACTATAGGTATGACAGAATATTGTTCCTGACAGATGAAATGAGTGCTGAAAAGCACCGTACAATCCCAAAAATAAGTACATCTAAACATAAGAAGAAAACCCATATACTCTTAGATAAAATTTTCAGAGCACAGATTTTCTTATGTGTTGGGAAAAAACACTAAACACAACGAGGTCCAGATGCTAATTGGAGCCACCAAGCTTAACGCAAAGCAGATCATGCTCAGAATTACCATGCAGGTCACCTTGCACACCCCTCTCACTGCCTGGTGCAGGGGCAGCCCCCGTGTGACACTGCTGGGGGCACTCTGGGTGTGACGGCAGCTGTCAAACGCTGCAGTGAGTTATGCGTGTTTTGGAGTGGTGGTGTGAAATCTCCTGAGTGCAGGTACAGGGGGGTGACACTCAACCTCTGAAACCACATCAATACAGTCTCAGGCCTTCAAGTTTAGACTTTCAGCAGTCATGAAGCCTGTATTTACACACACACACATGCACGTGTATATATATATGCATACATTTCTGGTTGGAAATACTGCAGTAGGGGGTACATTTATTGTGGTAAAACAGTATAATAAAGAAATGTCATTCTTTACTGTGTTATTTGTTCTCAAGAACCAAGCCTACCTTTGTCTCTGCTTCTGGCTTGCCTGCCTCCCTCCCTGAAGCCCAGTAGGTCTTTTCCATCTCCCTCAGACCTATGAATGATAAAGAGCATAGGCAAAAGATAAGGAACAACTTTAAACACTGCAGAAACATAAACAGAACTTTAACTGCAAGCTGAGTGATTTTTTTTTTAAACAGCAAACACAGCTCAACAGAGCCATCCTATACTAAAAATTCCAACACAGAATTCCTGCAAAAGGCAAAATCCATTGCCAAGGAGTCTCCCCTTGAGTATTCACTGAACCTTACTAACTAGACAGCAGTTGAAGGGGATTCCATTGGGGCACTCACAAAATCAGCCCTTGTACAGATTTGTGTCAGCCCTGCATCTCAGGAACAGAGTAGTCTCAGAAACAGCGGCACACTGTCAACCCGATGGCAGGCCAAGCAATTCAGCTCCTGACAGGTTAAAAAAGTGCTCATTGTCTGAGCAGCAAGTCAATGCGAGCCAGGAAAAACTTTCAGAGATTAGACCAGTGGCTAAACTTCAAGGAACAGAGGAAGTTATGCTGAGGAATCCACTGCTTTTTTTCTTCTTTTCTCCTTCCTGCCAGAGAAAAGAAGGTTGGAGCTGCAGTGCAGGCTGGCAGGGAAAGCTAGAAAATGAAGGAAGCTTTCCTTTAGCTCCTTCTTATCCAAAATTATAGTATGTTGTCTCACCCAGTTTCCCTGAATACTGCTGAAAGACAAGGAATTACTCTAAAAGCAAATGTCTTCCCAGAGGTAAAGGGTTTAACTCTTTCAAAACCACTAACTGCAGGATCATCCCTAGGAATAAATCCTGAAGGGTACTTTCAGTAAGAATGTGTTTGCTAAGCTTTAAATCACCCTTTTTTCGGGAATCCTAATTTCAAATTATAATCTCGATAAAGATTGAAGGACTACATCCACAATTTTCATTCGTGTCTCTCCAAGCTTAAAAAACATTTTGTGTTCTCTTGTTCAGTGGATGGACATTTAGTTCCTGTGTGTCCCACCCAATCAGAGAGTGAGATGCTTTACAAGTGACTGAGTTCTATTAAAGGCCTTAAGCTGTAAAATGCTGCTAAATTATATAAACATTTCAGATGCATAGGCTATTGATTACACAACAAAATACCACAAAAGTTTTTAGAACAGTTAAAAATTGGAATTCATTAATGTAGGGTTCAAACAAATCCGACCATCACTCTTTGCATCCACTTGACCTAGAAAAAGCAATGGTTCTTCCACTAAAAATTGTTATTGAGAATCTTCAGAACTTTCACTACTCAATTTAAGCTTCTTCGACTGAATTTTTATCATACTTGAGGACATGCACATTTGGAGTTGGTCTAAATGTGGCAGAACTGATTGCAAACAAAACTAATCCAAGTGTCATTGAATAATGATATACAGGAAGTGAAGATAAGCAGATAAATAAATCCTTGGTTTTTTCCTGGAGTCCCAAAGACTGCACACTCAAGGAAAGCTTCTGTTGCTTTTTAGCTTTTGGACAACCTCAGGTATGGAAAAGTGCTAAATTCATGTCCCTGTCCACATCATTCACACCCTTTTTAGGCTCATGAAGAGCTCCTCAGCAATACCAGAGGGGAGATATAAGTTCTGTTCTTTGCCTATACTGTATTTAGGACCACTATAGAAAGTGCTTAAAGAATTACATGTTTCTCTTGCCTACTCTTCCAAATTTTATGGCTATTTCCTGCCTCTCTCGATGTTTCACTGGGGCATTGCTATCTGTTGCCATATGTTTGCTAAATTGAAAAGAATATACAACTGTGCTTGTATACATTGAATTAAATGACTGGCACAGCAAAGTCTGGCAGTTAGACTGATCAGGGTGGGTGACAACAGGGGATGGGGATATATGCCAGAAACCCTACACAAACCTAACATGGTGCCTCCAAAATGCCTTGCACAAAACCAGGTAAAGGTGCAATACCATTATCAGTGAAAAGTGAAGGAGAATCTGTGCGCTCGGAAACCTGATAAAGTCTCTGTAAATGTAAGGACTATCATTCTGTATCTTTGTTAAATGTAGTCTTAAAAATATTTACTAAATGGCTAACCACGAGACTAAACAAAAGCACTACCACCATTGTAAATCAAGATCAAGGCAGTTTCATGCCAGGCAGGGAGGCAGCTGATAATTTAAGAAGAGTGCTACAGATATCATGAGAGGTGAGAGATGATGACGATCCCATTGCTGCTTTTTCTTGAGATGCTGAAAATGTATTTAATAGGGTAGGATCAAATGCTGATAACTACAATATGCCTCTTGCAAGTTTTGTTTTGGATTAAAACTCAGAAACCTAATTAAAACAATTTACTTTCACCCATTAGCCTTAATCCTTATGAATGGCTTACTGTCTTCTCTGGTTATTTTACCAAGAGGCACTTGAAAATGATGTCCTCCCTCTCCTGTCCTACTTTGCACTTGACCTTGAACCTTTGGCCATCTCCTGCATTTTTATTCTGAAAAAGTATTTGGCATTCAGAAACTACTGGTATGTGTAGGTGACATCCAGACAGTTATTAAATGGTATTTTCAAAGAACAACAAAGATTTTTCAGTGCACTGGTGTACCAGAATATCTAAAATATCTAATAGCTAAGATTGTGTCTATTGTCTTAACTCCCATTGAGATCAACTAGTGTCATGAACTTTGCTTGCATTGGGATTTTTTAGAAAAAGTAGTAGATTCCCAAAATTTTAAAAACATTAATTACTTCTCTAAGTAAGAATCAGGCCTATTATAATTTAATAGCTCAAAGAAACAAAGCTCTGCCAGCTGCAGAATGAAGTTCCTAATTCTAAGCATTTACCTTTAAATCCTTGATAATTTTTACCAAGTGTAAAATATCTACAAGTAAATTTGGAGCTCAAACAAAAGAGAAAAACATAGTGAATGATAAAAGCATGGAAAACAATTTAAAAGGTTTCAAAACTGAGAACATATGAACTGTAGCTCAGCCTTTCAAAAAGACTGATAGCATTGGGAAGCTTATATAGAGACTAAGTTCCTCTCCACTGGCAAGCAACAGACTCCATCCAGTTGCTCTAAAGAAACAAAATATACTGATAGGAGAAGAAATTCATACCCCTGGCAGGTGTAGGAACCGTTCTTTCTGTAACTGACTTACCCAGCTTCCTACTCTACCACGGAAGAACACACCCATCTTTAAAGAGGTTTCCAACTAAATCCACGGTAGCACAGTTACAGACATGAAAAGGAGAAAGAGAAGGGGAGTCAGGTTTTCTGATATACCTCAATCTAGGGTGACCCACAGAGTCCTTAAGGGAGGGTTATAAGTCTTCTTCCAATGCAAATTCTACTCATTCTAAAGAACAGAAAAATTAAAGGCTTTGTCATGCCAATGCAATGCTATTTCAAAAGACAATCTTCTAGCCATTACAAATCTCACCATATACTAGTGAAAGGGCTTCTTGACAACATAATTTCACCTGCTTGCAGCAGAAAATACAGTTTAGATTATGAAAAAGCAACTTTCCAATGTTGCTTTTTGGGGGGGTTTTTTAGCACCAACATTCAGGTTGTTTTTTGTCAAAGCTCCTGGCCAGCTTTCAACGTCTACAAAGTGAGTACCTACTAAATCTCACCTAGGAACAAGCAAAAGATACAGCTGACTGGGCTTTATGACTCACTCGACGGATCTGTGCATGTCAGAGACTGTCAGCAGCTTTGGAATGATCAGTAATCCAAGTAGAGTAAGTAGCATTTCCAGCTTTTCAGAAAAACAGGACTCACTCTTTGGTAAAACTGAGAAAACTAGGTGTTGTTGAAAGAAATGTCCTAGAAAAATCTTAAAACACAGAGAAAGCTAAATAAAATCTAACAAAAATATTACTGCTTCATACTTTCTTCATTATGAAGAGCTTTTATACCTTTTCACCATTCTGGAAAAACCAGCTTTGCCAGTGTGTGCTTTTGCCCTTCCAAGCTCTCACTGCTCCTCTGCCCATCAACTTGGTAGGATGCACATTGTTCACTTACATTTCTTTCTGCCGTTTCTCAGTTTTTAAACCTCTTTATAAAACCCTACCTTGCTCGATTTATTTTTCTCTCTGTGCTAGAAAAAACAACCAGCTAAAAAAAAATACAAGTAAGTCTCCAGTTAAAAGCCACAGAATTCCTGAGGTTGGAAGGGATCTCTGGAGGACTTCCTGCTCAAGCAGGATCATCTCAAGCAGGTTGCCCAGGACCTTGTCTAACTGGGTTTTCAACTATCTCCAAGGGTAGAGACTCCATAACCTCACTGGGCAATCTGTGCCAGTGTTTGAGCATCCCACAGTAAAAAAAAACCCACAAGCACAAAAACATCCAACCCTCCCAACCCTGAACAATTAAATCCAACCCCCACCAAANAAACTCTGAGTGACTAAGCCTGTGTAAATATGACTACCTAGGTGCCTGCATATATGCAAGTTTCGCCTATGTTTATTTAAGTATTTTAATAGGAAATGGTCCATTCAGATAGAGAAATTTATCCCCGGTGCTGTCCTAGGGCAGAACAAAAACAAGACAAGAATATGTATCAGTACACATTTCAACATAGAAAGCAGGTTAAAAACCAGCTGCACACCGTATTTTCTTGAGAACAGAAACTAAATTCTACCCAGCTGAAAGATAATACATTTAGTCTAATAACTTACTCTATTTGATATATGAATTTATATCACCATACACATTAATTTTCAAATATTTTTGTTATGATTGGGAACAGAGATTATTTGATAACACATCAATTGCAATGCATACAATACTGTATCTAGAAACTGAATTGATCCATTCCTTTTTGAACAAAAGGATGAGCAGAGCCACAGTTTATGCTTGACACGTTTTCCTATTTGCAGCATAGGAAAAGAACAGCTTTCATCAAAGAAAAATAGGTGAAGTCCTGTTATTAAAAAACATCCCATTGTTTTCTTCGGTTTTTAGACAAGAGTAAGAAAAATTGTCCTTTTAAAGTCTCAGCTGACAGTTCACCATCAATGCTGTAAACCCACGGATTGTGTTTATTGAGCACGACATCAATTTCTCTCTTAAAATCTTTACTTGCTTTGGAGTTGTCCTCGTCCACCTTCCTGAAGGCCCTGAAATACATGACTTTCCTGTGCTTTGAACAGGTTTGCATTTAGAAGATCTGAGGAAGATCACATTTCCTCAGTAGTGTCATTTCTGGGAGCTTGGCTGGAGGTTTTTCAGAAGAAAAAAGAAGACA
The DNA here is from genome assembly GCA_013397055.1 of Pachycephala philippinensis. Lineage (NCBI taxonomy): Eukaryota > Metazoa > Chordata > Aves > Passeriformes > Pachycephala > Pachycephala philippinensis. The sequence continues at coordinate 710,381 of VWZT01009822.1, forward strand.
TCCAATTCCCACTGATTTTCTATGACTCATATTCTTAGGAAAGCCTCACTTCTTCCCTGTACTTTCTTGCAGTGACAATTTTATATACTCTGGTTCTCTTCTTTACCTATTGCTGCAGATAGTCCTCATTATTTGAACACCCACACTGATTTTCTGTGACTATTTGTGTCCAAAGGTTATAATAAATTTCACCTGTTCAAATCCAATTCTCTGACATTTGTTGTTGCCAAAAAAGTTCAAATCTCTTTTCAGCCAGTAATAATATTGGTGTCAGCTGCCAGGTCCTGTCCTTTGTGGACTTTTGCCCATTTAAACTAGTGGTGTCTTATTTGTTTTATGATTGTTTTTTTTCTAGTAGCTGCCCTTCTGTGAAGCCTTCTCTTGGCTATGTAAGTCATACACCAATCTGGAGGACACCTGCTTTTTAGTACTTGCTGCCAGACCTATTTGAAAAGTCAAATCTCCACTAAGCACATCAAACACTCCGGTCTCACTAGATCAGAAACACTGTGAGTTGTTTAAGAATGTGGCTTGACATTATACATAATCTGGTCTAGCTGCAGGTGGCTGCCAAAAGGGGAAATCCTCCTCCCCCTACCCCCCAACCCGTGAGCTGAATGCTCTCTCCCTCTCTCCAGTTCCATTTGGAAGCAAAGATCCTGAGGCCCGTGGCTGAATCAGTTCAGTGAGCTCCTCCAGTGGAAAAATCCATCGAGAAGTGAGTGATGCTGGATGAACTGACACCCTGGCAGCAGCACGACCTGCTAGACCTGATGTAAGGGAGAATAAAGTCCTGGACAGGAGTGAAAGATACAGGAACACCTTCTGGCAAAGAAAGAGGGCATTGATTAGGAAGATTAATGCAACAGACAATGTTCTGAGCTTCGAAACTCCATCCTAACTGCTGTTTTCTTGATATACTAAGCACTAAGTAGCTTCAAGACGAATTCTCAGAACACTTTTTCACAAGACTCTTTGTAATCTACTTCTCACAGAGACAGTTTTACACATTGCAGAATAGTCTCAAAAGGATAGATGGGGAAATGAAGCAATCATCCTATCCTGAGACTGTAGAATACATTTGGCAAATTGCCACAGGGGAGAAAAATATCTACATAAAAAGACAAAGATGAAGGCAATGAACAGAAAATATATTAAAAAGGCAAAGCAAAAAAAAAGAAGGAATAAGTTATGTGAGGAAATTATGGTGTCAGGGTCTGCATCTAGCATTTCCCAGTGAAAACAACTGATTCTAGATTTGGAAGAACTAATTCTACATTAGGTGAAAAATCTATGGAATAGTTTTTATAGTAACTCTCATCTAAGAATATGAAATTGCTTGGCAAGTAGGAAGTAATTAGGATGCGGAGATCACTTGTGTGTTTAGGGAATATTCATACACACATTCCAATGAGAAGAAATTAAACATCAACCAGAATGTGACACTCCCAAGAATATTCTATGAGAGAACCAAAAATGAAACCCATATCACTTGTACTGAAGACCTATATAAATCCAAGCAATTATAGGATAGACAATAACATCCACATGACTAAATATGCCAGCATACTCACTGGTGAAGAGCAAAACTCCCAATTGTTTAGAAGACATTCTCCTGGACAATGACATCACTGACTTACATGTTACATATTGTTAGTTCTAGTTTGGTCCAAGAAGATGCATATAATAATGTGTGCTACAGCAAAGCTGTTCAACAAACTACTGTATGACATTAATAGGGCAGCTCCGTGGACAAAGAAAGCAAGCCTCAAGGATGAAGAAACAGGCTAGAGCCTGACTTTGGCTGTTATTATAACTTAACCATAATAGCCACTCTAAAACTGTATCAGAAATTCCAGCAAGCAAAGGCATCTTAGCTTAGCTTTCAGTGACACGAAAGTCAAAGACAATGCTCCCATAAACGGAAAGATCAAAATCATTCAGATGTTATGACTAGCTAACAGAGAATCATGAGAAAACTCTGCAGTTTGACTCAAGAGCAAAATCAAGCTCTATCGGAAATGATGCTGATAGAATGGGAACCAAAGTGGAACAAACTGAGGAAGCACATTCTGATTTTCTCTACTCTAAGTGATGGTTCCAACGCAGCCTTGACAAAACTGAAAAATGGTTGACGAAATTTAAGTATAATGCATATCCCAAATGAGGAGAGATGCAACCCCCAAGCGGCATCTGGTAGTAATACTGTACTGTAGCAAATACAATAACAGTAATAATAATTTACATTGCTATATACTCCCCTTCAAGGCATCTGAAACTAGCTACTGTCAGAGAACAGATGTAGGACTGAACGGCACGTGTCCAGTATAGATGAAAAACCCAATTCCTGACTGCTACATTTACATGAGGGGAAAGAAAAAAAAAAAAACCAACAAACCACCAACAACAGCAACAAATTACGAGAAATAGCTTTTAACTGTGATATTTATGTGGGTACAGGCAGACCCAAATAATTTATACTACAGCCTCATTATCAAAAGCCTGAATTTCACAGAACAGTGAAGTTAAGCTTGCAGATCACCTACAGCTTCTCTGAGTTGGTCTTTAGCTGGCCTTAGGTGAGAATATCCCAAGAGTATCTGGCTTTTACCACCTGTCAATCACTTCAGAAATCACTGTCAAGAATTTCAGAATTCAAATAACTTCTCCATGCCCTTCACGCTTTAGTCACAGAAGGCAGGTGCAGTCATGATAATCTGGAAAATATTTTGTTCATTAAAAAATGCTCCCAAGGAAGGTTCTAAAGCTACTGAATCTGTAACCACTTTATGTCACTGAAGCAGTTCTTAGTGACACAAGTAACTATGTGACTTCCAGGGAAAAAAGAAACTTACTGAAGAGAAAACTATTGCTTTCAGTCAAAAAAAGCACAGAGTCAAGTTTACAACTTGCAATGCAGAACTCCTGGAGTACTAACACAATCCTCATAAGTCAAAAAAAAAGAAGAGCCTGTCTTCACAGGAGAGAGAAAAACATCCCAAGCCTGTACCACTTGATTTATACTTGCAAAGGAAAGTTGAGCCAGTTCTATGTGTAAACAGGGGTTGAGCCGATGCGTTGCTTTTCTCCTCTTCCATTCTGGGAAATGACTGCGGGTGATCCCTCTTCTTTCTTTACCTCCCACTGTCTCTTCCTCCTCCACCAGAAAAAGAAATTAAAGGGAAAAAAAAAAAAAGGAGAAAAAGATCTGTTTGCCAGTAGCCAGTGTGAATACCAGCTGAAACACCTGCATGCCAGACACGTTCAGCTGTCCTCTCCCCTGCCTCTTGCTGACAAGGCATCTGTGCTGCACACCACACATGCCAGTTTGCTTGCTGTAGGTAAGGAGACTTTTAGGATTATTATTCCCACTGCTCTTGTACAGTGCTCTGTACCATCCCCCATAGCCTGCAGAGGGGAGCTTCTCCACAATGTACAGCAGCCCAGCAAATATGCTCAGTATAACCCAAAGCAATGGCTTTTCAAATTCTCCTATGGTACAATCACCACATCATTCCAGTCTTGGGTTACAGGGCAGCATGAAGTCAGATCCCTCCTCTAGCCAGGAAATACAAACGTTTATAAGTTTAAAACCAGGCCTAATCCTCTACTGCAGAACCCCCTTGCTCCATTTTCACAAATTGCTGTGCTTAGATAACAGCATCGCTGCTCATTTCTTCATGTTTTTTCTTCCTGGTTGTGCAAGAATCAGGAATAAACTGAGCACAGCAGGAAGTCTTCCACCTTGAGAATTCAACCCTTATTTCAGACATCCCAGAAAACTGGACAGGAAGGATAAACTTCCAACCAGAGTCAAGCAAAAATTTCAAACCTCTGTGCCTTAAGATTATGAAACAGAACTGTATGAATAACTTCTTTCAGGTCTTGTCTGAAGGAAAAAGAAGATTTTTAAAAACTGTTTCAGTTTAACAAGTTATTTTCAGGGGTTTCATCTGACAAGACACAAAGGATATTTTGCAATTCATTAAAACAATAGAAGTGCTATACACAGGAAAGATTGTTTCAAAATGCAAAACCAAAATATATTCTTTTAAAAATGTAAAATTAATATATCTAGCCTTTTTCACCTAAGTATTTTTCACCAAATAATTCACCACGTTCCCCTATGTATGTAATCTTTCAAGTGATGCCCACGCTTTACTTTTTGCAAAAAGATATGTTGCATTACATTTTTTTCCCAATAATAAGTAAAAATGGCCTGAATTTCAAAACTGGAAAATACTTGCAGTACTCTTTCACTTAAGTGACTTCTGCGTTGTGGGTTCTCAGCATTTATAGAAACTGATGCCTGTGTGCAGAAATACAATTTAGGATCTTACCACTTGTCATCTAGATTTAAAAACTTGGATTACAAGAAAAAAGTCTACAAGACCGCAAGACAAAATGCAAAAACATACACAAAAAGTATTATTTACATAAAATCTGTTAAATTTTAATTTTTCCAAGTTTCCAAAACTTAGTGACAAAAATTGGCCACTTTAACCTTGTCAGATATTTGATACTAAAAGAACATAATATATTTTATACTTGATTTTTTAATTTTCTTTCTCTACATGCTTTCAATAACTTCACTACTGGCAAAAAATCTTGCATTTAATTATGCTGAAGTTATTGTTGCTGGAGCTGACGAAGATCAAACTGTGGACGGACAGAATGAATCTGGAATATCAGTTTCTAGAGCTCTGTATTTTTTCCCTCATTCTCTTGAATATTTAGCTTCTAAGAGGTGTGCTCACCATTTTCAGATAACAAAGAACACTTTTCAGAAAACAAACAAACAAAACCACTAGCAAAGTGTTTATGATTAATTTTTAACGCTCCACTGGGTTTCATACATGGCACGAAGAAGGATATTAGTGTGGGGAAAGCAGAATTTCTAAACGCTTTTTAAAGACTACAAAACACTTCACAATTTTTTCTCTCAATATAGGTAGTGGTGGTGGGTTTGGTTTGTAATATATCCATGTGAAGATGGTTAGCTGTCAGTATGAAATAGATACAGAGCATTTTAACCTGCCCTTAAAAGTCAAAAAAACCAAGTAAAACTAATGACAGCATTGCCATAATAAAACAGATTATTTCAGTTTCTGCCCAATGAAGAATTTGTGGTTCTGCCATTCTCTTGAGCAAAGACAAGGGCAGACTTCTAATTTAGCCCACAGTTTCATCCTTTTAATCAGAGAAAGCACTGTAACTGGTCTCAAGCAATGATGCTCAAATGTTGTCCAAACCTGTTTTCCTTTACAGTTCTAAGCAATACATGAAGAATGATACTGTTAGAAAGTCATGTTAACATGAAGAAAAGTAGGAGATGAGAAAATGTAAACAATAATCCCCATAAAACTCACGAACAAACCAGTACATTTTGAATTGCTCTTTGGTAACTGATGAAAAAAAAGTGTTATGAGGCAAATCCTTCACTGGGTCACTCACTGCAGAGACTGGTAAAAATAAATTGCACAGCTCTAATTTTCCTAGCAGCTTCCATGCTATTCTTTGAAACTGAGTAAGAAACCCTTGGCCTAATCCCAAGAGCCAATCTATAGTAAATAGTGCACACTTAATGCCTAAGTTCCTTTTTAGCACCATTCAGACAGTGACTTCAGCCACACAGCTTAGTCATAGCAGACATTTTTGTGGTGAAAGCATTAAACCCACATGCAGCTCTCTTTCTGTGGCCACTGGGGGTCATGCTCCTTTCCCATTAGCTGAATAAATCATAAAGTCTGCACAGACCACACAAGAAGCAAGGCTAGCAAGCCACAGGCAGTGCCTACAGCCTGCTATTTCTTTTCAGAATTTAAAAAAAAAAA
>VWZT01009822.1:716225-751032 GCA_013397055.1 Pachycephala philippinensis
AAAAAAAAAAAAAGGAAGAAAAGAAAAACAGAAGAGAAACACAGCAAAACAGCCTAGCTTTAAGAAATTATTTGCTTTTTTAAAAAAAAAATTGATCTCTTTGAAGTCCACAGAGATTTGTTTGTTTGTTTGTCTTTTAACCCAAGCAGCTACAGCGAAGAAGAAAAGCAGAGAAAAATAAAGAGTGGCATGCAATTCCTTTGTCCTATGCTACAACAGCAGAAGGTAAAAAATCCTGCTGCTCTGTTAAATAATAGAGGCTGTCATACAATATAGAACCTCATCAGATACCCAGAGAAATCCAAATAGCTGTTGATAAATAATATATAACATAGGACTGAACGAGGAATTAAAATAGTGCACAATACTTTTCACATCAAATGATTTATTCTGCCAGTGAAAATGACAGTAACTGAGCAAGGTCTGGAAGTCTAGAGGTTGGTTCAAGTTCCCATCAATCAGAAAACAAGATAAGAAGGAATTTTAAACATAGCCATTAGCATGCAACTAATGAACATGGAGAAGATATGCACAGCTCATTATGCTATGGAGTGTTTCTTTAAAATGTACCAAACCCCGAAATAGTTTAAAAAGTGCAGTGAACTTTAGCGAGACTTTACATAAGAGCTTGATTGGCAACTCGAACATGCCCTGCTTCTCAAAGCCACCCGGTGGGGCAGGCAGGGGGACGGCTGCAAGAGCAGCTTTTCAAACCATGTTCTGTTCCATGATCCTGTTTAGATCATTTGGACATGCAGTGTTTAGAAAATAACATTTACATGCTTCACTGTCTACATGCTGAAAAACTGTGCTGAGCAGGGAGGACAGCTGAATCAGGGATTGCTGGGTCTATTTACGCACTGTCAGCTGAACTTTTGTTCCCTATCCTATTTTGGGTTGGCATTTTGGTGCAGTCTAGGGTATTTTTTAGCACAATAAAAAACCCCAAAAACACCAAAAAACACCAGTGAAGAAAAATACAAAAACAAACCTAAAAAGCTTAAGGACAACAGAAAAAAAAAAAAAAAAAAAGGAAATAAAAGAAAGTAAGCCAGGGTCAGATAGGCTTAGACCAGAGTTTAGAAAGCTCTTTCAATCAGCTCTACCAGTAATCCTATATCCTTACCTGCAATATAACTTACTCTTTAGCTATTACAGTCCTCCTGAGCAAAGACAGATAATCATGTTGAATTGTGACAAATTATATGGTGGTTTTGAGATGTGAGAAAGCACTCACAGGGGAGCAGGGCAAGACCACTTAAATCCATTTCATTTGTGACTTAATATTGTGGGTTAAAACTTATGTGACCTTTGCCAAAGACATCTCATATATGTGCAGGAGAAATATCAAATCCCAAGCAATAAGATATACAGTTTCTGACAGGTCACCCAAGGCACGGCCTGAATTTTATCATGGAATTCTTACTGATGGATTAAGTACCACTTTAACCAGAATAACAATAAATAAAAATCCCTCAGTGGAAAAATGGAGATCTGTGTAAAATTTAAGATTTCACTCATTCCAGTGGAACAGCCAGCTTTTAACATCTTTATACATGTGTTTTCCCCACCAGCAAAAGACATTCTTAGAGCTCATACAGAGTATTCTCCCTGAAACTGGAGAGCTCAAAAGATCTCAATACTTCAGATTTCAAACTGATGCAGTTACCAAGAGAAGCTGCATGAAGCGCAGCTCCTTTTTGGCCTTTATAAGCCAATTTTTAAACCTTTTCCTTAGGCAGAATTTGTGTTGATCTCACTGGGAGATTTGCTCAAGTGAGGACAGCAATACTAGACTCCACTAGCACCAAGAACCAAGGATACCACTTCAATGATTTTAAAATTAAAACCATATAAAAATATACTTGCTTTGTCCAAATGTGTATGAACATTAGCACCATAGACCATTGCATAGGCCTGCTTAACACAAGGACAGCTACAGATTCAAACGTTGCTACTTTCAAAGCACCCTCACTCGTAATGAACAAACACAATGCGAACATTGTGAGGCCAAATTCTCTCTCCAGAATCTGGCATGGGTACATGCTCTCCAGAATCTGGCATGAGCCCAGGGTAGGGTAATGCAATATCTGTAAGGGAAGGGAAGAAAGGCTTTCTTAAGGCAAGGAGAAGGGAGCCTAAAAGGTTCAGGTGAAGGACAAAAGGCCAATCTTCCCCTCTCATTTTTCCCCCTCTGCCTGCTATCCTAATCAAAGTTCGAAGCTTTCAATTGAAGTTAGCTCTGCCATTCCCAGAATACAGAAACATTCATGTATTTTTGCCCTTCTGGAAAAAAAATAAAAGGAGTAGGAAAATGGTTTAATCCTTAAATAATATGTGCTATCAACAGCATAGTACAAGGCCTCTTCCCCAAATTTACTGATATGAAAATGATACAGGGTCACAATACACAACGGCCAGAACAAGCACATTGATTTCCATTGTATACCATTATTTCTACCTTTGCAAATCAACCTAAGATTCAGGATGTTTACATGAAAGAATAGTATCTGACAACCTATTCTCCACTGGTGTCTTTTGTACCAATGAGTACCAGCAACAGCAAAACCCTAATCATAGAAATCCCAAGAGTCAGAAGCTTTCCTGAGCAAATACAAGGGTCTTCCATCTTCACTGAGCAAATTCCAGGAACAGCACAAGAGCATAAGCCACATCTTTATGCAGTGCAAACCAACGAACAGAATACAATCTATAAAAAATGCAAGCACCTCCCATGCCAGTAAAGGCTTAGAGAGAGCTGGGGCTGCACAGCTTGGAGAAGAGACGGCTCAGGGGGTGGGTGGGGTGGTTTATCAATGTATATAAATACCTGGTGGGAGGGCGCATAGAAGATGAAACAAGGCTCTTTACATTGGTGTCCAGTAGAAGGACAATGCAAGAAGTTCCCTCTGAACCTCAGTTTAACTGTGAAGGTGACTGAGCACGGGCACAGGCTGAGAGGTTGTGGAGTCTTTTCCTTGGAGATATTCAGAAGATGTCTGGAAAGGGTCCAAGCTCCAGGTGCCCCTGATTGAGCCCTGGCTTGGAACAGGTGCCCTCCAGAGGCCCATTTCAGCCTCAACCATTCTGTGATTTTGTTGACTTAAAGAACCCTGAAATTGTCAAATTTCAAGGCTGAATCTATGATACTGAATACATTTCCACTTTCAGGCCACAAATTCTAGACAAAACCATAGTATTACTAATTGTGCTGAAGAAATATGAAAGAGTGCACTTTTGCTTGTTGCATGACTTGGATAAGTCAGTCATTAAAGGTTCATGTTTTCTGTATTTTTAAATAAGAGATTAACAGAGTGTATTTATTACAACACTGTGAAAAACAGTTTACACTGCAATAACACTTCAATTTAAGAAAAATGTTGCTCACTGTACAACTCTGTATTAAGTGTGACAAGGTGTACACTAAATTTCAAGTACTCTAGACTACTACTATCACTATTTTCCAACACGCACAAGCACGCATGTAAAACATAGCTCCTCTTTCCAGAAATGTTCTTCCAAAAACCCAAGAGTAAAGCCAGGGATGTGGTTATGATGAAATAGTACCAGCCACTGCTGTTTTAAAGACACCTTGTGATATCCAAGATAAGGGATATCTCAGGCTAACCAGCTTCTCTGTTGTGCCTAATTGAGTAATTACTCTTTTGCCACCTTCCTCTGCATCTTCACTGCTCCTTAACATTACAACAATAAGATTTTTTTTTTTCTCATCTTCCTCTTGCTGATTTCAGGATTTTACTAGCTGGTGAGCTGATAAATTTAGGAAAACTATTAGAAGTATGCTACTCACAATACTATAGGTAGGTATGATCACAATTTATAGGTGTATTCTTTCATTATTGCATAATGAAGCTATTTAGAACTGATGGGCAACATCCACAGATCATGTGCACTGTGCTTCCACTGATTTAACAAGAAATTACTGCGGACATAAGGAGCACTTAGAACTGTGAAGTGACATTCGCCTACATCCCATCAGTTAAGATTAAACCTTAAAATATATTATCACAATGAGTGATTATTTTATAGTTTTGAATCCAAGCACTACTGGAGCTATACAAAGAGGCTCATACTTTGGTATGCAACAGTAGATTAAGACTTGTCAAAATAAAACTAAGTTTGGCTTGCTAGATAGTTTTCAAAAGGTAGAAAGTGTTAAGTTCTTCAAAAATGTTCCTTCAAAAATGCATTACAATTGGATTCATTCTGTTTCTAAGAATACTGCTGTAGACCAGATTCAGACACTGTGGCTCAAAAGTAAAAGGTATTTATACAAATACTCCTAATTTGGAAAATGCTTGTACTAGAATTGCTTTTTGAAAGGACAGTAGATTGTTCTTTTTAAATGCCAAAATTAAAATACTGTAACAGTTAGTCAAATATTTTGCTAGGGAAAAAAATACATGAAATAAGCCATCACCCTGAAATAAGAATTTCTATTGGTGTAAAACACACTTATCTAACTCCTTATTTATCAGTGGGGGTAATTCCACAGACTTAAGAGAAAGTTTCTGCTCTGTCTTACTTTGAATTGTTGATGCTGCATCCCCTTTCCCATTTAAAATCACTTTACTTAGAACAATGTACATTTTGAGCTTTGGAATATATTTGTAAAACTGGTAGTTGCAGTAAGAAGATGAGGTTTACATGTCTGTCCACATCAGCACCATGTACTCAAGATGGATTTCAGCTGCCAAAAAGGTCAATCCAAACTGCTTGCACAAACCTGTCTTTATGCTCCTGTTTATTATGCTCCCATGTAGTCGATGTCTCGTGCACTAAAACAGTGCAGCCATATGTCAACATCTCTCTGGTGGTTCCCAATGTTCTAAACAAGAGCAAGGGTGCACTGAACCTCCCATGTAAACTTTATACAACAGATTCAGCAGAACTGTAATTATTTACAAAATGATGGCATGAGAAATCTCTGGATTTATATCTCACTTTAAAGTAACAGGGATTGTGTCCACATAATTCTTGAGTTCATTGTAGGTTTCTAATTTACTTTCTTATTTTTGGTATGATAAGATACAACTCAGCATTCTTTAAAAATCAATGTCACTAATTTTTTAAGTTATTAATATCTTTCAAAAAACGCACTTCTCTCTCTCTGTCTTTCCTCTATTTTTTTTTCTTTTAATAAAGGCCTTGTATTTCATTACAGATGAACCTGTACGTTGAGTAATTGGCACTACATGACACTTGTGTCTTGGATTCCAGTTATTCCCTGGATAGAAAGAAGTAAACAAGGGAAGCACAGAATTCACTCAGCTGCAGACGATGACTGCAAAGCATTGTTTCTAGGTAAATTCCACTGAACTCCACTGTTGAGCTTCTCTCAAAGCCTGACATATTTGTCACTATGACAGACAAATGACTGTGTCTTTTCCATTGTCCTTTGCAGACAAATGGAACAGGACAGCAGAGAGAGTCGGGCCTACCTGAAACAAAGTGCACTCAGGGATTCTGACCCAACTGATACCAGCTCTACAGGACTATCCCTCACCAGTCCTCCCCTAAATTTGTGTCACTCTCTGAGTCTTCTTCCTTCTTACTTTTACAGTCTTCTTTTAAATACATTTTTTCTGCCCCCAAACAGTGCATGTACAATGAATCAAGCTGCTTCTGTAAGATCAGACTAAATGTCTAAGTAAATACGACACCTTGGTTTTTAACTTAGTAGCCACAATGTTTATGAACATTTGCATCGACTGCTTTTCAGTGGCTTTGACATTTTCATATGCAATTAATACACATTAAGGTATTCCCACATAGTGCATATTGAATTACCTTTGCTCCACGTAGAAAAGCATTTTGTTGTTTTTGCTGCAAAGCTAATATATAATGAAATAATAATGATTATTTGTAATACAGTGTTGCTTGTCTTAGGATCTCCAATGATTGAGTATAATGAAGTATTTATTATTTCTATTTCAGGACAAGCAAACAGTGTTAAATGGCTTCTCCAGAATCCAGGGCTTATGGTCCTTTGCTCCAGCCACTCTTACTACAGTTTGTTATTTCTCTATGCTGGTGGGCCTCTTGCCTGAGTTTAAGACAGTTAAATAATGTAATTAAACAATTAAGATGATTGTCCTTAAACGATCAATTAAGACAGAATTCTAAACATGCTTCCTCATTTGGAATTTAGCCTACTTTCTATCTCCCTCTGTGTACCAGAGACAAGGCAACTAGGCTAAATTCAGAAATCACTGCACTTCTTATATTATGTGGTTTATCCTAAGCTTACATGAGTGCTATGTGGTGAGTCCTCCTGTTTTAGGCAAAACTTAAATCTACACAGCCAATCAATGCAGCCAGCAGCTGCACGGATTTAACATGAGAAAAGACAATTTGTACTTCTTGCTGTACCACATATATGTGTTACTTTCTTCAATATCTGGCAGATATAACAAGTGAGTTCTAGAGTTGCAATGAATGTCCATGTCAAACATCCAAAATTTGCTGAAGTAACCTTCACACACTTACTTAGAACAGTTTTTGTTCATTAGACTGGAACTGGAACAATAAAAACCAAAGCCAGTGATAGGACACTTACCACACCTCTATTTAAATAATTACCAGGCACAACTGAGCTGATAGAGATAGAGAGGCTACAGGGATTTTGTGATATGTAAATAAAACTGGCATGCCTAAAACATGCTTCATCTCTAACTGCAGATACTGTAATTTAATTTAAAAGGAATAATATTTAAATAAAAGATTACTCACTTAAACAAGTTTTCTCTCCAAGCCTCCCTCTCAGTTTTAAGTCACTCTGTTTAGATCCTTTGCAGAACTGGTGTCTTTCTTTACTACTTTCAATCTGTATCATAAACATTCAGTGTTATTACAGACATCATGGTATCAAACTCCAGATAGTCTGATGTTTTAGGGGAAAAAATTAGACTATTTAAAGTGATTATAACTTTCCACTTGATAGTTTAACATTCTACAATCATTACTGAGTCTGCAAGCACTGTTAACCTGTTCTGGTGAGACAAACATGTCTTTTCTAATGTTTACTGAGATATTGTAAATTACTTAACGTACAGCAGAGTACGTTTTTCTCAGTTAATCTAGATCTGATCCCTGAGGGGCTATTTATTACATATGTATACAACCTGTCTGTAGAAGTGAAGTTAATGTAATATGACACAAGTAGCACACATTGTTTAAATGTGTTCCAGAAAGTTAGCAAATTTAGTTAAAAGAATACTTACATGCTCTTCTGCCTGGAAAACAATGAGGAAAAGGGTTCTAAATATTAAACATTGCTGTTCACTGTAGGTGGCCAATTAATACACTGTATCCAAGCTGGAACAAATCCTTCAAATATATACATAAAGCATATAATCTCTTATCTGCTTAGGCATGATCAAATTTTTAACAAATCCTAGTAACTTCAAACACAGCTTTAATGGGATGTAGTACTAAAACATGCAAAGTAAAGAACAGAGTTTTTAAGAACATAATCTGTTTTAGAATGTTTCAAGAGAACTGCTTTGAAATGCAATTATAATCTTAACCCATGAGTAAATGTGTGCCATCTTGCAGAATTAAGTTACATTAATTAATATATATAGAAAGAGATACCCTCTTGTTCCTAACACCTATCACAACTTGAAAATGAGGGTTTATATCTCAAGATACAGAAGTATCTTGAGATGGTTCTAAAGGGTAGCTATGTTTAACACAGGAGCATATTTATGGCTACAAGCTTGGTCCCTGTAAATGTTTTATTTGATGATGAGAGAGAATCCTAGCAGGATTTTACAACTATTCTATGCCCTGATAAATAGTTGGAATATATTTTAAGAGCATCTATCTGTCTTTTGCATCTTTATCTCACTAACCTAAAATTAACACAATGCATCTCTTTCTCAGGGTGCAAAAAGCTCAGAGAGGGAGTTGCCGATCCCCAGACAGTCCCAGCTTTCCCTTACACATATAGTGAAGACACTTATTCCAAAGGCTGGGCTTCCAGTTTCCTTCTTGTATGAAGAAAATGAGTTTTTCACACCAGCTTGGTCCCATTTTGTTCTGGTTTACAGTTCACTTGTCTGCATGACTGACAAAGGAGACATATTTTGAAAGCAGCAATATGGGTTTAGAATTGGTTCTATTACCTTGAAGACAAAGTGGAAACTGCTTCAGGTCATAGAATCATAGAACAATTTAGGTTGGAAAAGACCTTCTTAAAGGTCAGTATGTTCTGTACAGAAAGGCACAACTCAGCATAACTGCTTTTCATTCTGAGACAAAAATTAGCACCTGATAATTTAAATTTCCCTTCTTTTCCCAAAATATGTTGTGATTCCCAATTAAGAAAAGAAATAGCCTGTGTGCTTGTGATGCAAGCCGTGTACTCTAATATAGTAAGCAAACCTTTAGGCTATTTACAGACCACCCTGTTAAAGAATGTCAGTGAACTCTGTGAAGATGCTCTTTCCAGTGCTTTGATGTTCAAAGGAAAACCAAAAGCAGTGGATTTTTGCCATATATGGTAACTGTGCAAGGTGTGATTTTGATCTTTATTCAGTGAACAGTCACAGTCAGACTCAAAAAAAGATGCAGAAATATAATTGAGATTCAGGTAGAATTTAGGCAATCATGAAAAGCTTATTCCGCTCCCACCAAATATAATCAAACTAAAAGCACCTCAGTTTTCATTTTTAAGAGTCCTGAGCGCCTTCACTGCTGCTTTCATGCCTGCCTCTAAACACATCAGTTACCACAGAGCAGAACAGCTCATCAGACCTTAATTCCTGCCTAACCATGAGCATCTCGAGGATCTCTGCCCAGGCAGTTCGTAGACATCTGAGATCAGGTTCCAAAACCACTACAGTAGTAAATACAGCTTCTGTTTTTTAAGATATGGCAAAGGGTTAGATTACCACTGCTTTTTATTACTAGTCCAGCACTTGCAGAATCCACTATCCTCTGCCTAAAAAAGATTCAAATCCTTTGCAAAGGAACTTATCACTGGAGGCTGTAAAAGAAATCGATGTGTATGTATGAAGAGCAGCTAGAATCATTGTGCTGAAGCTGTTTTGGGAAAACCATGGTTTGAAGGTTTCTGTTCTAAGACTAGAACAAAACAGGAAAAGGTGTGGAACTGGAGTTTTGTCTCATGCTTCAAGAACAGTATTTATAATTTTTAGGGGAAAAAAAAATTAGTCAGTCCACAAACAGATGATTCTAGCACAAGTAAGCTCCTGGGTCTCTTGCTGATAGAAGGAAGGCTTCATCACCAAGTCTGACAACACTGTCCATATTTGCTCCAAGGAATTCATCTGTAGTGGTCAAGACTCAAGGGAAGAGTTAGAGTCCCTTTACTCCTTTGAGACAATTATGGCCTCTACTAATCACAGCAGAGGAAACATTTGAGTCCTCTGAAATGGAAGAAGGACTCTACTTGGCATGCACAGTGTATGAGCACTAATAATAGACATCTTAATTGTTTTGGAGGTTGTCATGGCCACTGGAAGATTTAAAAAAAAACAATAACAAAAGAACCCCCAACAAAACCAATGAAAACACAACAAACCAAACATCAAAGAAACCTACTGAAATTTATGTTATTCTTGAAGTTATACTGGGAGAGGGACTTCTGCTACCCTAACAGAACCAAGTGCTTACCCCTCAAACATCTTCTGGCAGGATTCAACATGCACCTCTGCCTTTGATGCCTTAGATTTTAACTTTTATATTTTTCAAATTCTGTATTCCTAGTAACTCTGAAGTGTCCTGTAGCCTGTGAGCTGCTGTTCCCTCATGCTAAGACAGACATAACAAAGCCTCTCCAGGTTTGCTCTTCAAGGACACGCAGACTGGCATAGGCCCAAAATGTGTAAACTAGCATCTTGAGAAGGGGGGCAAGCTGAGGGGAAATTACATCATTAGCTAAAGCTTAATTGGTGAAATTGGGTTGAGATGCAAATGGACCAAACCTATAAAAGCGTGAAGAACTCATGACTCTGTCCATCTTGGGTGTAGCCTTTGGCCTGCCCAGGGTGTACCTCTGAAGGCCTTTCAAATAAATACCCACCTTTATTCCCTTACTCCTGTCTAGTCTGTTCCTAGGTTGGCCTCTTTAGGCATCACCTTCGCCCCTCTCCACTGAATAACTAGGTGCTCAGTGGCTCTGGTGCCTTCCAAGGCCTTTCTCTCTCTATAAATCATATTACTGTTTCAAGTCTACCGTGCTGGCCACAAGCACAACATGAGAATGGCAGGATGGAGTAGTGAGCTCCAGCCCTTAGTGTGGAATTACATTGCTTGTACCTTAGTATCTGTGTGTTTTCAGAAACATAGAATATCCTGTTTAGATTTGCAAGTGCCAAGCTTGCATTTACTATACATTCCCCGGTTTTAGCACTACTTCAAGGTCCTTCCTAATGAATAGCATCCTGAGTAGGAGAGGAGTAAGAACTTAAATTGAAGCTAGTTGTTTCCTCTTCCAATTAATAAGTAAGCTGTTTTCATTTTTTAATTAAGTTTGCTAGAAAGATTATACTATTTCTTCCACTTTTACTATACAACATCCTGATTTGAACCATATTTATTACAAACCTGATTTATGTAGCTTTCTCCATCTACAATAGCTCTTGTTCTAAAGGAAATAATGGGGATGTCAAGTATCCAAACAGAAGTAATTCCTTTTGTAGTCAGTATAAAGCACAGAAAACGAAGAACTCTGCTGTAATCTGTACTAGTTTGGAAATGCCTCTAAAATGCATACAAGACTAAAGATTCCAAAACAGGATCTTGGTCCAAATCCCAGTGAGTTTAACTGAAAGACCCTCCACACCAAACAGGGCAAATTCCATCGGTTTTTGAACTGAGTCCTAGTATCTTTACAGTAATTTGAATGTTCTTTTCCATGTTAACAGAAGATGACAAATATATTCAGGTACAACATCATATTTATTTAAACATTTATTCCTGGTCCCAGTAAAGTCACTGCAAATTCTACTAACCTGAAGAATGTATTTATGTGAAAATCTTTCTCCATAGCTTCAGCACTATAATCATTGAAGTTTATGAGTTAATTTTTTTCTTAGCACTGTTTGACTAATGACTAAATCTTTGTATCAATGACATATACAACAGAGGTCATTATATCAAAATATTCCTAAATTATATGCCTGGTTCCCTTTGAAGAATTCAAAATAAAATATAAGTATTTATATGGGTTTTTTTTTAGAAATGGAGACACTAAAGAATAGTGTCACTATTAGTGACACTAAAGAATAGGGAAAAAGCAATTTTCTCCATATTGCACAACAACCTAGGAGCAGGTTAATAGGGCACAACAAACCACTGCAATCATCCTGTCTGATCTCATGAATAGCATCGGTCAAGGACTCTCCAGAGTTTAAATAAATAAATCTGGTTTAAAATAGAGCACATCTTCTAGAAATAAATGGATAGAAGTAAGAAAGAAAGTGTAATTCTAAGATGTTCAGTGACTGTCCTGTTCTTGCACTGCTCCAAAGGCTACTTACCTTCTCTCCTCAAAATAACATTTTAGCTGAAGCCAAAATTTTTCTAGCTAAGCTATCAGTTGTGCTGACTTCTAACTTTGCCTGCTAGAATGACGAGCTCTTTATTAGAAGATTTCTGTTCCACTTATATGGATGAGAATGCACGAATAGGATCTCAGTTTTCTGCCTGATTGGCAGTAAGCCAGGCACTATAGTCCCCCAGGACACACTCCCATAACTACTGCTAAGTATAGTTTTACATTCACTTTTGAAAATAATGCATAATTCATATTACTTTGATATAAAATTAATGACATACAGAAAGCAAAACAAATCTTTACAACAAATCAATTTGAATTGTATTGTAGTTACAAGGGAATTTTAAAAAAAAGGTATCTTGCCTCAAATTCTTTGTGGACCTTTACCTTCATCAATTGTGTTCTTCATACTGATGCCAAAATCTTATGATTCACCTATATAGAATTTTTTATTGTAAATTAACTATTTGTTTTTAACTACATGGACTACATAAATCTGCCTTTTAATAAAGCAGGAAAAAATCTTTCCATATTCAGTAGTGCTATAGCATAGCCCCACAAAACCCCTGAAAACTGTATATAAATCTCTGGCCTATGTAGGTTAGTGTTTGACATGACACTAAGTTGCATCATTGAGACTTCTATCCCAGCCTCTCTCCTCCCATTAGAGGTGCCTAGAGATAGACCATCAAGTCTGATAAATTTCTATTTGAAGAACAGCCATCTCTTTTTTTTCTTCAAATTTTCTGAAGTGCTCTCCAGCTCAGGAAAAAAACAGAGGAAACAACAAACATCCAAGCACTCAACTTACAATTTACCTCAAGAAATCCAATACATGCATTTTCTGAATGATAATTTTTTGTGTAATGTCACATTTGCAACTATTTTTGCTTATAAAGGCATAGATGGTCCATTGCTTCCAAAACTAGGAAAAGAAGGGTTTAAACATAAAAAGAGCAGTGTCTAGGTCTGGTTGGTGTTCTGCCACCACTTACTCTAAATTCTTAACACAACACAAAATATTTAAAGATGCCTATTTAAAGTACACGCTCACTTAAATCACATTATAATTAGACATAAGTTGCCTTCCATACCGAGAAAAAGATTAATAAAGGTGAAAAAAAGATGTTTCTCTAGTTTGCCTCTGTAGGCCTAGATGATACCAAGATGCCTTACAGAGAACCAAGCACTCCAGCTAAATAACTGGTAAGGTATTCATTTTATCAAAATCTGCATGCACAAAATGATTTGAAACTTCACCCTCCAGAACAAATACCTAGGTCCTTATGGATTTGTTTTTCTTCATTTTCATTTTCTAAGAGTAATAAAGATCCTGGGGTAGAGCATTTCCTTTGGATTAATGACTGGCTGGGGTTAATGGCCAGGATGTTCCTTGGGCCATCAACTCCTCTCAGACGGTCATTAATCCCCAGGAAATGCTCTGTGCCTCAATCATTATTGCCTAATTTCAGTGCAAACAAACTACTGTGGCAGGCAGCGTGCTGTATGCTATCCCTTAAACACAAGCAACACAGATTCACTTCATTTTATCAATTGTTTACTGTACGGGCTATTTTCTGTAGCAGGAGGAAATCACAGATCTTTTGACTGTTCTATGAAATCTGCTGGTTGCCCTCATGATAATTTGATATTTCTGCATGAGTTATACTGTTTGTCACTTACGTTGTCATTGTTAGCAACTATCAGCTGGAAGGCCATTGCTCACTTTATTTCCTGGCAAAATTCAAATAAATGCCCTAAATATTACTTGCAAAACATATTTTCCAATGACAGTGTTACCTACACATGCACGCACATCATCTTAAGTATGAGGTTATTAAATTTTACAGGATACCTCATTTGACACATCCTGATATTTACTGTACAGTTTCAGGCGTGCCACAGAGTTATTAAATTATCAACAGTAAAATGTAACATGGACTTTCTCCAGGCTTGTGCTATACAAATATTTACTAGAGCGCAGAACTTTGTTATATTTCTCTAGTCTACTTGATAATCCCTTGATTAGACATCCACATGCTTGGTGGAGCCAAAGAAAACTGTAAATGGTCAAAGGCGATGCAGCGTATTTGTTTTTAAAGGCTAACTTTACAATAGTTTGACTTCAGAAAACTATTTAATCAAACTGGCCAACCTCATTGATTTCTCAGCTTTGGGACTAAAACAAGAGGATTCAAAGAAGCTATTAGTGGTAACTGAAAGCCACTTTTACTAAAGCTTTAAGAGCTGAAAACTTTAGGAATTTGGATATTGCTAACTAATTGGAGCACTTATCCTCTGCCTTTTATATGAAAAACTTCAAAATACAGACAATAGGTAGGTGCTTCTGGTCAAAAGCATTTATTCTTTTCCAAACTTTTACTCTCAATTCAAATTCCAGTATAAGGACGATACTACGCTAAAATAAGTGGAATGACATAAGTAGAATACGTGGAATTTAAATTACTATTTTCAAGGACCTGGTGTATTCTTCATAGTTAAATGCATTTACCATGCATTAAACTTCTCTGTGGTATGAAAAGTGTCCACTACATCTTTCCTGTGATTATTCACAGCCTTACATGGTTCTGCTACAAACCTCAGCGATTTTTTCTCTGAATCCAAGAGAGGATTTAGCTGTGAAGACACCAACAGAGAAGGTGGTTAGGTTATAAAAATTCTTCATCATCATTATCTTGACTGGGCAGAGCTCGTACTACAAAACCTGAACAGATATCTAGGCTGCATTTCCACACACATTCACCCACCTCACATAAGCAAGCTGAGTTCCAAGAAAAGATGCAGGAAGCTGCATTAGCACATTCTATCACTACTGCTCTGATAAAAAAGTTCAAACTCTAATTCAACCCTAATGGTTTGCAGCACGTCCATGAAAAGCCTGGGCTGAAGTGCTGCTAACAAACTTGAGTTGGAAGCAGGGAGGCAGGGAGGCCTGTTGCAGAATCTGTTTTGACAATGCCCTGAAAATTTTCTCTGAAAAGTTGGCTTTTACATGGGCCTGCAGTTTAGGAGGTTGTTTCAGGCAATTCTGTTATTCTGCATGTTAATACATATAGGAGAAAAATGTCCCCACAAGGGCTTGCCTTGTTTGTTTAGACTACAATACAGTAACAGGAAGCCACACTTCTAAATAAAAATAATTTGATATGTACTATATTGAAGAAGGTCACCAAGTTGAAAAGGTATGATAGAGCTGAAAGCAATGAGCTTTGCTAAGTACACAAAAAGAAAGAAAGAAAGAAAGAAGTACACAACAGGCTGGGGGAAAAAAAAAAAAGAAAAAGCACCAAATAGATTTCAGATCTAAATATGGCATTTTAATCTAAAAAATACGAACAGTTGGTTGAGTGAAGTCACCCAGGTCATTCTAAGCATACAGATGTCAGGTATTGAAAAACACTATTGCACTTAGATTCTCTGAACAAGAATTTCCAGTCTTTTCCTGCATGGTTTTGCTTTCAAGTATAAGCAGACCATGTTCATTAAAACCAGATGCTACTGTCTCTTTGCTCCATTTCAGTTATCAATATCATGTTTGAAAGATTCAAAACATTTTAATAAAAATTTAACTGTGTTTGTGATCACATCAGGCAAGGCTGGGTTAAGATGCCAAATTCCATAGGCCTTCTTGCAAACAGAAAAGAAAAATCTAAATAATTCAAACTGTACTCCCCCTTCTTCTTTAAAACAGTTTTAAAATTACTTGTGCATTCCAGAACAAAAAACAAACAAATAAAAATATCATCAAACCCAAACAAAAGCTAAAACCCTAGGTAATAAGAAAACATATGTCATCTGACGGCACACCCTGTGGACTTTCTGTCAGCTGGATGGGGAACCAGCCGTGCTTTTCCCGTTTTCTTCTACTGAGGGAGGCTTGAGAGGAGGAAAAAGCAGAATACATCTACTTTGACTTTGCTTTTGCTTCAGTGGTAAATGTTACTCTAAGGGGATCTATTCTCTGCTTCCTGCATGTTACTCCAATAGCTGAAATGGAGGTGGTCCAGAAAAATCACATCTTCAAAGCCTGGATGCTCAGTTTGCAGCTCAAGCTCATTCTCATATTGTGAGATCTACTGGGCTCCAGGGCTTATGCCAAAGGTCAAAAAGCATTGCTCTAATTTAGGTTATTATCATTATGGGAGCTTTTAATGGATTAGTGTTGTACATTTCCCTTGTTTGGGCAGATACACACAGTACGGTGCTTGGCTGTGCTCTGATCTGCTTCATTTCCATCTCTGCATTTCTCAGATTTCTTACCATTTACCAGGTAACAGCTACAATATTATTCTCAAGCATTCCATTGCTGGCAGTTGTTAGATATGGCTCCACAGCCTGTGCAGGTCCCATTACCTTTTGATTTATTGATTTTTCTTCTCTTTGTTGCTGTTTCTCTACCGAGCATTTTCTTCCTTCTAATTATGTTACAGATTCCTATAACAAGAATGGCTCCTTCACTTTTTCACATATATTGTTTCTTTTCATTACGAAATATCTGTATTTGCAAGAAGCTGGTGTCCTACATCAGAACCTTGCCATGAATCACTGGATCTGTCCTACTTCCCCATGACCACTCGTTTCCATCACAGAACAGCTCCAGAAGAAGACAGTCTTGGTACAAGCGATAGCAGTTGAATCTTGACACCAGTGAACTAAGCAGTAAAAGTACTTGTTTAACCCAGGACAGAGTTTAATTCCAAAACTGGAATAAAAAAACAGGGCGAGGATGGCATCAAGGCATATTTATGTGAGGAGACTTGCAAATATGTCCTAAAAGTTCTAATTTTTCCTATGGAATGTCTATTTCACTTCCCACTCCTAAAATAATGCATAATGGATCTTCCAGTGAGATTATGAGTAGCTGGATATTCCAGTAACAGGTAATGACCCATTGTTCTTTTTATTTTCTTTACCTATTTTCAAAACAAAGCGATTTCACTGAGGCAAGGATAAATAGGTAGTGACATGAGTAACTTTATTGATCTTTTCTATGAGAAAGGTGTAATTGCCTTAAAATCACCTCACTTCGAAAAAGTACATTATTTTGAAAGCCTAAGTTAGGAAACCTCCCTTTGAGAGGTTCAAAGCTGCTTTATATACTCATATGCTTCATGTTTCAAGATACTTAAATGTATATTCATCAAAATGAAAGGGAATACAATGTACCTCTTAAACAAGTAATACACTCTACAGGCACTATTTTAGACAATTTATTTTGAAATCATCAACAGTCCCCACATTCTCAAAAAAGAACTGTGAGAAATATAACCCCGACAGATTCCAAAACTTGGCTCATGAGCACTGTTAACTCACAGATCTCTATTTCACAGGTCACAAAAATTCTGCTTAGTAATGCAGTTCTACCCCCTGATCATTTCTATCTACCAAACCACAGCTAAATGCTGTAAAAAGAGCAGCATTCTGTCTGCACAGCTGCAAATTGCAGGGTCCCACTGTGATTGTGAATCAGATGAAACACACCTTGTGTTATTGCAAACACATGAAGAAGTACTGTGTAGCACCATCTCTATATTTTGTTCTGAGCCACTCTAAAAATGACAGGGAACCTTGAGCAGGAGAACTCTGAGATACTGTACGTTTTAGTTCTCCCAGCCATGAAATCCTTTTTCCAGCTGGAAGTTTTGCTTGGGCAGACAGAGTGGACTCTGATGATTTGTCAGAGATTTACAGACAGCCAGAAGAGAAAGGAAGCCTTATCTGTAGACTTGGTCTGCATCTGCACAAACTCTCTGGTATCCACACATGCAGCTGATCCAATACAAATGGGCCTCGCTGGGCTCTCCACACATTCATTACTTGATACCTGTGCAGAGATTTCGCTTCAGAAAGAGTAAGACAGATGTATTTGTAATCTTGGAAATCTTGTTCAGTAAAACCCCAATGATCCTGAGAGAAGTGATTCCTGAGTGGGAATTTTAATCTTGGTTAACTATATTGTTCCTTCTTTTTCTATGAGAGGTTTCCATTTTCTCACAGGGTAAAGATAAATGAATACTATTAAACTTATCTCATTCCAATGGAGCAAACAAGAAATAGGCATAGATGTTCCCCTTTGGATAAAGGCTTTCCATAGCTAATGGCCGCTAGTGAAATCTATTTGTCCATCCTGAACACCAAGGATCACTGGGCACTTCATAACCACAGTCAGAATGGAGATCAGTATTTTTTATTGTCAAGATGACATAATAAATCCTCATTTAGCCAGGGGGTCCTGATGGCTAGGCACGACTTTTTGAGGGATTTTCTTTGGATGA
Organism: Pachycephala philippinensis; assembly: GCA_013397055.1. Classification (NCBI taxonomy): domain Eukaryota; kingdom Metazoa; phylum Chordata; class Aves; order Passeriformes; genus Pachycephala; species Pachycephala philippinensis. The sequence continues at coordinate 734,070 of VWZT01009822.1, forward strand.
AAGCACGAATTCCTAAAATAGAAGGCATTCTGTCTCACATGTCATGCCTTCAGGGTGTGGCCGCACTTGCTTGGAAACCTTCATTTCTCAGATTAACTGAGATGATTTATGTGGCACTGAAGACAGTTGTCTAAATAAGAGAGAGGAAGGAAAATCACGTTGTAGGGCCACCATGATGGTTAAAAGAGTGGCTAAATTCAAACAAACTATCATACAAATTTTCCTGTTTATCAAGTAAAACCTGAGGTAGTCACATACTGTCTGCTCAGCGAACCTCATTTTAAGGGCTTCCTTTCTGCTGGGGCTTTTTTTGGTGGGTTTAGAACTTTACCTACAATGTCCTCAGGCAATCTGTGCTTCTGTTTGTATTTCCTCAGATCACGTGCCATCTGCATTTGAAACACAAGGAATGACAAAAGATTCCTGCAAAAGAACATTCTCTGTAACAAGCGCCCCAGGTACTACTCTCTGTATTCTTCTATTCCATGATGTTGTCTTTGAGGAAGGGTCCCAAAACCGTGTGTAGCTCACATCTGACACTTGTGAATCCCAACACATTAGTAACTATAGTGCACAAAGGAAGCTGACAGTTATGCTGCCACTTGCAATTCTTGTGGATTTAAAAAAATAAATGGTTGGCTTGTCTGTACTGACAATTATCGAACCAAATGGAAATTTAAAAGCTCAAGGAATTTACATTTCTGGGTTTACTTCTTCTCTAAGGGCCAACTCACTATACCTAGAAGGATGAATTACTAAAAGCAGAAGTAAAATATGTAATGCCCCCGCCAATGTTTCTTTAATTTCCTCCTACTGTCATCACTGGCACTTATAAGTAAAAGCCCAACTATCAATAAAATGGCTAAAATTGCTAGACAGCAACAGATTAGTAAAAAATTAAGTGATGAGGCTGGAATTTCTTGACACTCTATTTAAAGCCTTTCCTTGTCACATGTCATGAAGCATCTGCTACACTGCGTGGTGCTAAGTGGAGGCTAATGACCCTTTAGGTCCCCTGGCAAGTTCTCCTTGACAACAAAGTGTAAATGGCTCTTTAATACAGCCAACCCCTATTGAAATGAACCTTCCAAAGCCAACAAGGAGTACTGGGGTCTTCTTTCGCATGGCATCTCATGTCTTTGAGGCTGCAGTGAAGGACCTAAGTTAGTAGAAAAGTGGTTTATGTAGGCTTTACAAGTGAGCAGTAACTTGTATTTCCCTAAGTCCTGTGGTTGGCTGTAAGACTGCTTGTGGGGGCAGTGCATCCTGAACGCTCTACACAGGAAGGTGAATCAGAAGTAGAAAATTTTTCCAAAGTAAAAAGCAGAGAAGGTATACCTAAAAAAAAAAATCTCAATGCTATGAAAGAAAGTAAAAATTAGCTTCTTTTCATTTGTACTAAGAGAAGTCAAACGCCAAAAGAAATATAGAAAATAATAGAGATACAAATCCCTAGAATTTACATAGAGGCTTTTGAATTTCCTTAAATGTAAACATAAGGATATTGAGACAATTTTTCAGGGACCAAAAAAGAAAATTATTTTACTTAGTCATTGGATGGAAAAAAGAGCAGCAGAACTTCTGACTTAATTTCAGATCTGCCATTATCTGGATTAGCAAGCTTTATAAAGTTATTTACATCAGTTTAGTTATTTCTTAAATGGGAATACTAAAATTAACTGATAGAGGAAATTTTACAGTTTCTCTTTTGTATCATGATTTAAAGATGAAAAGTCCTCTTTTATTTAAAGGCTATTAATGCAGAAGGTATTTTCTTTTATTGAACAGTTTATAGAGGCTTCACATTGTCCGTGGCCCCCAGTAAAAGAGAGACTGACAAACTGGTGTGAGTCCAGAGGAGGACCACTAAACTGGAGCACATGACAGAAGAGAAGAGGCTGAGACTTGAATCAAGTCTTAGTGTTTCTATTGTTCAGCTATCTAAAAGCCAGTCAGGGTCTTTGCAGAAATGCAGAGTAAAAGAAAATATCATGAAATCCTAATCACATACAAGACAAAAAACATTAAAAAGAAGACAATGATGCAGGGAACAAGCTGCTTTGAGAGGCTGAGAAATGTCCATCCTTGGAAGTAGTCAAGGTTTTACTAGGCAAGGCATGGAGCAAGTTGATACAATATGGAAGCTGGCCCTACTTAGAGCAGGGGACTGGACCAGACAACATTCAGACTTAAAGTATTGTATGATTCTGTACACATGGACATTGATACTAAATTCTGATGAATGTTTCAACAAAATTTTATTGGCCAACAACACCCCTCACACCATGAAACAAACCTCATTTTAAGTGATTCAGCATAATACACATCACTGTTAGGATAAGTGATTAAACTCTTTCATTGTCATTAACTACCATGACACACAAGCCAGCAATTATTACTTTGTCCTCTTTCCTCAGCCCTTAAAGTGTCCTTTAAGGTATTACAGTTATTACCATATATGGTTAAATTATAAGCAGACATGGCCTTCAATTAGAACTTCAGAGACCTTCCTGAACCTGTGAAAAAGCAGGATCCAGAGGGAAACTTTGAAACCCTAAGCTTTTAAGACTCTGAATTTAGGAAGAGCTTATTCTGTCAATGTCCTAAAATAAATGGTTTGGCCATCTCCTGCAGGAAGCACAGGAGAATGAAATCTTTGCTCCACTAAAATGACAGGAATTTTGTTGCAGTGAAATTACAATTTCCTCAGTCTGTACATTTTATAGTTTCAAAGTTTGTGCACTTTATTCCATCATCTTTTTGATGCAAATAAGCAAGGCACATAGAAGTTGAAGCTATCTTTGGAAAATGCCCCATGGGCTCTTTAAGAACTTTCAAAAAAGATTCTGCCTTAAATCTCTGGGTACATTTATAAAATAGGTTTATAAAAATATGTACGTAATCACAAATTATTTTAGTCTTGGCAAGAGCATATGAATTTAAAGAACATGAGTCATAAAGACAAAACTTCAATCAGATAGAAGAATCCAATTTAGGAATTCCATTAGCTTGCACGTTACTTATTTGACTTTCTTGAGCAGTATATTCCAAAGAAGTATTTCCAGGAGAAAAATAGTAAACATTAATAGAAAAGTGTTCTCTTCTCCATATTAAAGAAACATAATCTTCAGTGGAATGCTGAGGATTCCTTAAAGTAAAAAGGATTGCATCTTACTGTTCAACCAAACTGGAATGTGTAGGCATCACTTCTGGAAAGTGTTTATATCAAGTAGACACAGGAGAATAAATACAAAGAAAAAGTCAGGCCACCTGTAAATAAATTTTTAGTTCTTCAACAAACAACTGATGCCAAGCAGGATATTGCACAGAACTGTTAATTCCGCTTCAGATCAATGGTTTGTTGTAATGGTTTATTCTCTAACAGACAAAATAAAATGGAAGTAAGAGGATCTCTCTCCTGAGCAAATTTGTATTATCTTTGTGGCATTCACATAACTACTGAGAAAACATAACTATGCATGTGTTTGGGTATCAGTGTCACCACATACATCTATAGTTACAGATTGTTTGGCTCAAATTTAATGTGGATTATTACAGTATTCACTATCATATTCAGTGTATAATGCAATGTAGTTCCTTTTACATTTGAAAGAGACCTCTTCACTTGTTTAAATTTATATTAACGTTACTTGGTTTTTTTCTGGATAGGATGGTAAGGTAGGTGGAACCTAATCTGTTTTCAAAAGTAGTATAAATATTTAGGATTTATTGCTTTATTACAGCCTACAACTCGAGTTCCTCGGTTTCTACATCCTTAGTTAGAAGAGAATTGAAAGTGGCTTGAAAGTGGCAGGTTTCTGCACCTGTTCCTAAAATTGGTTTCAATGAGTTCATACTTTTGAATCTGCCAACAACAGACAGGATTGAAAAAGATCCAATTCTCTGTTCCTAAAAGATAAGACATTAGGAGACAGCCTAAGATTTGTTACTTTATCACTATAAATTACTATCATAATTTATATGGAAAATACTTTCTCTGCAATTAAAGACCAGCGAAAATCCCAGAAAAATGGATTAGAAGATCATTAACATACTATCAAAAAGATGAAATGCATATTGAATGTTTGTGCTGTCTCACTGGTTTAAATCAAATAACTACATGCCAGCATTCCCCTTGGTTCCGAGCTGATACATGGAAAACAACCAGTCTCTTCAAAATGGCAGGGCAGACTGGTGGAGATTCAGCAGAGTAGGTGACAAAATCCTCCTAATTCTGAATTAGAATCAGCAGTCAGCCTTCTAAATGATTGCTGATGACTCTGGTATAGTACGCTACCTCTCCCCAGTGACAGTCAGGGGTGGTATCTTGCTCATATTCCTGAAGCCAGAATCTTACTGCTGTTTTGCACAGCAACAACCGAATGGACCCTGAAGCCTAAAAAGATGCACTCTTTGTGACAGTGGAAAGTCCCCCTGATTTCAGCATTGTTTGAGTAAACCAGGAAAAGCAAAACACAGATGCAGGGACAAATAGATGTGGAGATGCAGAGATGAATGATACCCACTGTGATACATAGCATGGCAGTGGTGACTCCTGCTGCTGTGAATCTTGTTTCTTTCCTATTAAAGCTGTTGAATCAATATTGGCTTGTTAGCTAAAAAACATCCACAAACCTGCATTAAGAGTGTGTGTGTGTGTACTTATTTCTTAACTGTAGGAATTATCAGTATATTCCCTTCTAACTGCACAACTCCACTCTCACACAGGAACCTGCAATCTGGCATTACGGAATCTTTTTAAAACAATGACAAAAAGAGAAATGGCCTGTTTCTTTAAACCCATAGGATCTCTCATACCTGACCTGCAACTTCCTAAGTGTATTTTACATAGTTACCTTGGACTGTTCCCTTTGGAAGTGAGAGGAATTAAGGTGCTCATATCAAAAAGTATTCAGCACTATTGTGCCCTTCCACAGTTCTTTACTGTCTGGTTTAACAAAAGCTTCAATGCCTTTTACATCTGGTTACCATGCTCAGGACACAACACAAGAAGATGAATCACACTCCTAAAGGCAAAGTAAAGATATATAGTGATGAGATTGATGTAAGAATTATACATGGCATGTTTGCTAAGGAACCGCATCCCTTTGCTTTCTAATTCTTTGGTCTTTTTTTTTTTTTTTTTTAAGCTTTCATTGCTCAAAATTTTATAATTGGGATATTTTCTTGAGCTCTTTGGTATATTGTATTGAGACATGGAGAAAAACTAAGCCAGCTCACTCACTGACAGCAGCAGAAGGTACTTAGACTCGAAGTTTATCTCTGTATTGCACAACACAAATTATGACCTGGCTTCAACATGGCAAAAGACTAAAGGCAAATTAGCCAAGTTTTCAGCTGCTGCTTCTTTGTGGTCTCTCTTGGAATACTGTGTGAAAAACACCTACAGCATTTTTAACTTGCCATGGTATCAGCAATTTTCATGGGTTTTAACACTAAAGACTTCAATGGAGACCCTTATGGTGGCTTTGAACAGTAATAAATTCTGATGAAATGTCTCCCTCCCCTTCAGACTGCCTTAATCTCTTTCAGGCATGTGCTGGATAACCTCCAGGAAGATCAGCACTCTGCTGGGATACTGGGAAAAGGGGAGAAAACCTGTGGAAGACAGTCCAGCTGAGAGATAAAACTCATCAACTTTCTTTGAAAATGATCTTAGTATAGAAATCAAATGAAAATATTTTAAACACTGGTTTGTCCTATGCAAAACAAGTTTCTACTTTCTGTGCCAAAGAATGATAAGGTTGCAATCAAGAATTACCCTGCATTTGAATGGAATGCTCCATCAGAAGAAGGAAATCACAATTTTCTATAATCGGGGGAAAGGGAAAAAGCTTCTCTTAGTAGGAAAAAAAAGAATCATACAGCTTTTCATTATTTTAATGCTACTAAATAACTACAATTCTTTGAATACTTTCAAATTATTTCTTCCCACAAAACCCTCAACTCTTTTTTTGAATTAGTACAGTAACAAAGCTGACGTGCTTCTTGTTGGGAACTACTTCTCTAGCAGAAACCTCAAACTGAAAATTTAGATACAAAAGGGCATTAAATTAGAAACTTATTTCTTATATACACCGGAGAGGTCCTGTAGTAATTTATAAAATCTGCAGTGCCAGCAACTAGACTGAAATGGCTCTTCACTGCCTACTGTTCATCTTGTCCCTTTTGCCTCTCATGAGTAAACACCTAAATAAATTAGAAGATAGGATGATAAAGCTCAACTTTAAAAAAATACGCTTTCTAGCAATGAAGTGGTCAGGCATTTGCACATCATTGTCAGAGAACAGCAGCAGAACCACTGGGCAAGCAGTGCTGTAAGGAACGTGCAGGATGACCAGTGGCCGTATTCAATTGCATTAATTCCACAGAACATTCTTTTTGAAAAGATATTCACACCACAGGACATACTTTTTAGAACAATATTCAGAAGATATTAGGCAGTAATATCTCAATGTCCATACTCTTATCATCCCCAAGCTCTGACTGGGATATTTAGTTCATAAGCTCTCTATGGAATGCTTACAAGGTGAAGTAACCTAGACTTTATCAATCAAAGACAAAGATTCCATGGCATGGAATCCATTGCCATGATCACACTTCTCCACAGTATCATAAAATCATCTTTCAAATCACCCTCTTACAGAAATTCCACAAACCATTAACAACTACAGAAGCCATCAGATGTGTTTTGCTGCTGTTTAGTATACCATGTAAGGCTATTGCAGCTCTCCATTACTGGAGCCTAACAAGTTAGTTTGAATAAGAGAAGAATGCTAAAACCCTAGCATTACCTGGACCGGGACTTTAAAATATGTGTAATGCCAATTATTCTTTCACCACAAAGCTGAGTGAAAACCAGGTTTTGCTTCCAAACTTTCAAAGACTTTGGTTACCTGAAACCAACAAGCAAAAAAATCACACTTCTCCACAGTTTCTGATCTCAGTTGGAAGTGGAAGTATCAAATATCTGCAAAAGAGACTATCTCAGGGGTATTTCTGACATGTCTGAAGGCAGAATACTCATGAAACACTCTGATGCAAGAATTATAGAGCAAAAGGTTAGGAGTTCAAATAAGCAAACTTTTTTCCCCTTCCAAATTTAGGAATTACTAGAACAGCCAAAACTATTCTGTTATTCTGTGAGCATTTTTCTCTGTACTTAAGACTAATACAGCAATTAATAATAAAAACAGGAGTTAAACATGGCACATGGATGCAATGGGAGTGACTTAGTGGCTGCAAATCCCCAGTGTTCTATAGCAAATATAAATGTAATATCAATAATTGACAGCTATTTGATACATAAGAAGCATTCTGGTTAGCAACTTACCTTCTTTGTTGAATCAATATGGGAAATATGCAATTTAACCACAGTTAGTGCCTACAGCTTGTAATGCATTGCTGCAAGTTTCCCATCATTTACATTTACTGCCATTTACATTTAAAAATAAAAGAATGTGGTGAATGTTGTGCTGGGTCAGACCTATTGTCCATCTTAGCCCGGGATCCTGAAGAATAGCAAAGAGGAGATGCTGCCTAGGGAGAATACACAAGCCTGGTCTTTATCCAGAGTCATTCCCCTGTTGTCCAACAATCAAAGTTTCCAGATTAGGGATGTTAAAGACTACCTCCTTGTCTATTTTGTTTAGTGTCTGTTTACAGACCAGATGTTCATGAATTCTTTTAAACCCTTTTGAACCCATTTATACTATACTACTATGCTACACAGTCTTCTGTCAAAGTGCACACAAAAATTAGCTATCTGCATTGTAAAAAGGAATTTTCCATTTTAAATGGATCTCCTGCTAGTTTCAACAACCAATTTCCAATTATAAAAGTACCACGTTAGGACCTAATTAACATTTTGAATTCATTTTACCTACCACCTTCATGTTTTTGCAAACTTTGATTATAATTCTTTTCAGCTATCTTTGTTTCAAACGTAATATTTCAGTTGATCTTCATAAGGCAGATGTTTCATCTTCATTATCTTTTAAGTTGCCCTGCTCTGAACCTTCTTCACCTCCAATATCTCCTCTTGAAACACAGAAGTCAGAAGTACACACAGTACTCAGCACGAGGGCTCATCAGGGTTTTTACACAGTTAGATTCTGTCCTGTTCTCAGTACCCTTCCTGATAATGCCAGCAATTTAGTGGGTTTTTTTGGCTGCCGCTGCACACTGTGAGGGTGATTTCAGGGAACTCTCAATTATGACTATGGATTCTCTTCCTTTAGATGCAACTGCCATTCCGATGAAGCTTCATGGAAGCATGACTGAATGACCTTTAACTTACCATATTGCATTTTAAATGACACAGTTACTCAGGACTCAGAACTCAGCTCCGACTGGGATTCATAAGCACACATTTGTCTAAGAAAGTCTATGCCAACCTTCCTAGTGTGTTGCATATTTCAAGAATGATCTCTGTAGAGACTTGCAAAGAACAATGCTGCAAGGCAAACATTTTTAGAACAATCCTCAACATCTGGCCCAGGTTTGTTTTTCATGCTGCAGCAGATGTGGTCCCTTCTGTGCCCCCTTTCCAAGACAGGTAGGCCACAGCCAACTGCTTCTGTTTGCTCTCTCAGTTTCACGGGCTACTTGAGACAGAGATAGGAGTGGAGGCCGGCACAGAGCACGAATGCTTTGTGCCAAATGGAGTGTTTTGCACCACAGGGAAATGTAGGATCAGGAGTATAACAAGTCCAAAAGGGTAAGCAAAGAGTTTGCGGCTGAAAGCAGCGCGATGTGTCAGTGAGAGAGAACAGCAGTCTTGCTGGCACTGCTGCTGGCCAGAGCCTTAATCTGTAAATCACTGCGCAGCCAACACGTCAAAAGTTTGGCCACCCTGGTGTACAGGCATCAGGCAAAAAAACAACCTACTGTGCAAACCTCCAGCAACAACCCATGCCAGTGTGCAAAACACCCAGGAAGAGGAAAAGCAAAATGGCCAAAGTCCAATTGCTTTTAATCAAGAGGCCACAAGTGAAAAGATCCTGTCCTACAATCTTAAATGAGGAAAAAAGCCTCAATAATATAGTCTGCAAATTTCCTCATCTCCATTTGGGAAAGCACTGTAGAATTTTTGGCACTAAGATGAGAAGTCAGTAGCAATTTAACTAAAATGTCAAATGTTACTGCCAAGTGTTGGTAGCTACTTCAAGGTATAAATCCAGGTTGCCCTGAAAGCCTAAACTGCTACCTTCTTCCCCACTATCATCACTAGTATTTTATGGGAATCATTTAATCATGCCAGAAAGGTTCCAATTTTCAAACAAAACTAGAGATCTACAAATTTAAAAGTTCTTTCTTCCACTCCTGTGTGTGTAGTCAGGCCAAGTTATGTTCTCTGACTCATCACATCTGGAAGCAGCACACAAGGTGGGGTGCAATCTCCTAAGAGGACTAGTGAGTTGCCACGGTGAAGAACTCAGCATGCCGCACTAGGGCAAATGCCCTAAAGAATCACACAGAGAGATAAACATTACATAGAATCATTCAAGATTTCTTTCTTCCTCCTATCCTTACATAAATTTTGGTTTTCTAATTCACAATGCTGATGCACTTAAACAAGAATTTCTCATGGGAACACTCTGAGCTTTCACCAGGAAGTTAAATCCTGGCCAGGCAGAATTTTCCAGCCAAGTCTAAGGTCAGAAAACTTAAATTTGCTCTAAGACAGGATACAGGACACACAGATTCAAACCACTGATTTAATCTGAAGAAGGAACATACAACTTCCTCATGAGGGGAAGAGCAGGGGCAGGCAGTGATCTCTTCTCTGTGGTGACCAGTGACAGGACGTGAAGGAATGGCCTGAAGTTGTGTCAGGGGAGGTTTAGTTTGGATAGTAGAAAAGGGTTCTTCACCCAGAGGGTGGTTGGGCACTGGAACAGGCTCCCCAGGGCAGCGGTCACAGCACCAGCCTGGCAGAGCTCAAGAAGAGTTTGGACAGTGCTCTCGGGCACAGGGTGTGACTCTTGGGGATGCTCTGTGCAGGGCTGGGAGTTGGACTCCATGATTCTTGTGGGTCCCTTCCAACTCAGAATATTTTGTGATGCACGATAACTTAGACTTCCCAGAAGAACATCCTAACTACTCAGACACCAAATCAGTCCTTCCCAAAAAAGTTATTGTATTTTGGGAAAAAACTCCAGCTTATTAGGACACAGAAGAAAACCTAAACAAACTATGGTCTAGTAGCATGAGAGCCATCTTTGGTGGAAAGTATACCAACATGACACTCATGTTTTCATTGAGAAAATGAAAACTCAAACTTCATGTCAGAGGCCTACTAAGGAACTGGTTTGGTACGCATCACTCTCCTGTTTTCATTCAAAAACACATACTGAAAGCTTCTGTTTATGTTACTTACTATGAAAAGCACCAATATATGAAAGTACTAATAACAATGTCTTTGGATAATTTTGATATTGGATTGCTGAACCTGTTTACCAGCAGTAGTAAATCCTACACCTACTAAAGAAAACAATCTTTACTGCAGGTTTGCAATAAAGGAAACAGAAAAAAACAGTGGGGAAATACTGACATGAAACACCAACCAAATGCCAACTTGTTTCTCATGGGTGATCTTTCCGAAAATTGAATTTAGCTCTGACAGTCTCTTCTCTCATATAAACTTGCTAATCTTTATTAATGTACCTCCAGTAACCTCAAGAGACAATGACTTTGAGAACGCTAGAAAGATGCCTTTTTATTACATGATTTGCAAACAAAAAATTTACATCTCCTACTGTGACTTAGGCACAGTTGTATTTTTTGTTGGCAGGCATGTATTGGTTTAATTTGTGTCGTTTACAGAAGTCAATGAAAACCTTCAAGAATCAGGCTAAAAAGATGAAACCTTTATTACTGAGGTTACAGTAGTGCTGACTTGATTACTGTTCTTAAAATAACAAGTTTTTGTTTAAGAAATTATTTATAAAATGATAGCACTTACTCTTTGAGAGATTGCTTTCTGGATGTTTACAAGTAAACCCCTCAATTGTCTGCTGAAGTAAAAGTTCTTAAATTTGACCTGTTAAGAAGCAAAGTACTCCTGTAGCTTGAGATCGAATAGGAGGAAGAAACCTGCATTAGCTGCTCCATTTTACAAAGCTTCAATGGAAACGCAAATGTGTGGTTAAAAGAATTATTTTTCAGCACCACCAGCCACCACATTTGTCCTTGTTACAGGTTTTTATGATGTTCCCTCTCACGGGTGACGTCTGTTTTCTCTTTTAACAGATGACTGCCCAGGGAAATGGCAAGGACAAATCCAGCTCCGCTTTTCACAGCAGATAAGGAAAAGGTAAACACCATTACACCACCAGGACAGGCATCCAGTGCTAATTCGTAAATGAGATGAGAACCTAAGACAAACACTAAAAGCCAGATGGTCAAGTTGCAATATTTTAATAGTCAGATTTCAGGCTTTCTAAAATGTATGTGTCATCAAGGTCAGAGCAAGCACACACCTGCCTCACAGTGCCAGCATCCCAATAAATACTTTTGGAACTTTGTTTAAAAAATCCCTAAGAGTTCTGTTATTTAAAGCTAGCACGCGTTAATCATATTGAGTGAATGCAATTGTTAGTAGAGACTTTTTTTCCATGCCAGCTGACAAAGATTTATTAAGGTAGGTTCATAGCGGCGTAAAAATGACTCTAAAAATATCAAATAAATAACAGTCTTCGAAAAATTTGTAACACCCCCGCATTTTGGCTAACATGAAAGTGCACATAAATGAGTCAGACTCTGTTTTCTCCCTTAGGAGATATTACTTAAAGTTAATGGAAAATCGTAGCAGAAATGCCATGAGGATATGTCATTTTGCTCAATTTCAATATTAAGAAAATTATATTTTAAATTAAGGAGCTGAGTTTTCAAATAATTTATCACATAGTGTTTTTATAAACACTGAAATTTGAAAAAAAAAAAAAGGTCTTCTCATTGAGAACTCTAATCCATTGTAGTAAAGCACAGAACCGAAAATGTATAACTGGTGCTTCATTATTTCCATCAAATTTGGAAAAAAGATGTCGAAAAATTCAGATTTCATCTGGTACAATCTCCTCTTTCTTGGTCACCTCTAAATGAATCTTAAATTAAAACACTGCCAGGCAGAAAATACCACTGGCAATTATTTAACAGGGCATGGCTTGAACCATAAGTTTTAAGCTAGACAGATACCAACATAAGGTACCAATTCCGCAAAACTTTTATTTGAATAATATTAAAGAAAACTATGAAGAAAAAAATCTAGGAAATTTTTTTGTGTGTCCAAAGTCCACAACTGATTCTAAATGGAGTCATTAACAGGTCTTTTTGGCTACAGTTCTATTTCTTTTAGCAGTTGCATCAGAATTTAGCCTCATTTTTACTAGGTTGAACCAACGCTTTCCATTACCACTAGGCTTTATTTGTCTATACTATCAGCTGCTTCCACCTGGAACAGGGCTCCATTTGGGTTTACCACCTGTCTCTAACACCTTCGTGCCTGCACATGTCTACTATTTCCCAAAGGAATTTAATGATCTTAATGATATTAATGAAAGGGACTCTACTGCATCATAATAAAGGCTCTAGTAGACCACTGGGACCTTGTTCAGGCAGCACAATGGGGCATATAAAGGATTACCTTGTAATGAGAATTTGGGCCTCTTCATCCTTAGCCAGAATACTACAGACAGCAATATTAGTGGGCAGCAACTTGCACTGTTGGAGCCAATATGCACATCCTCCTTCTGGAAACTGTCACACATCCCTGGCTAAACAACAGGAACTATCATGAGCTCTTCAAGCCTCCAGTTCCCACAAAGTGGTCATATGGCTTTTGGATTGTTAGAGAAAAAATGGAAAAGAGTTTATGTTTCTCCAAAACGGTTTTTGGAATAAACTAAAACTTTTCGTATTGCCTCCTGCCATTTTTTAGTCATTTCCTTCTCTCTCTCCCTCTTCACCTTAGACGTTCTTTCCTTCTCTTCCAGCTGCCATAAGCAGTTGTCTTTTTGCCTCTAGTTTTCCCTGAAAAAGACTGTTGCTTTCACCAAAACTGAAGAATGCAACTGCCAGACAAACTTGTTTCTTCAGAGCTGTAAATCTTGTTTAATAATCTTTGAAAAATAAGGCAAGGCAGTAAATGATGAAAATCAGGTGTTGGTTATTTCCATTCTGCTGCTTAGACCAGAGCTTGTGCTAGTACCCCATCGGTTTGTGCATTTCTCCCCATTTAAAAGTGAGTCAGAGCATGATCCAGCATGAAATCATTGTGGATATTTGTAGCTCAGACTAAATGACAGACATCGTTTTTTGATGGTGATCTTCTTCCATACTTAACACTTCCCTTCCCTCCACAAAGACTACTACAAAATGAATCATTCAGCCTCCTTATCCACAACCTTAATATTCACATGCCTTCCACCATTTCTTGTGGTTTGATGTGTTGTGAGGTTTTTTTTCTGAACTTTCAGGTTAAAAATTTCTCTTGAATACTTACTGCCTGCAAAGGCAAAAATCATATGCTATCTTACAAAAAGATTATTGACTGCACTGTGAATATTATACGCTTACCTTAAAACAAGTGTGAGAACAGACAGCACTCTAAAAATGGCAGTGGAGGACCCATTGCATAATTTAGACATAACTCCAAGTGCAGCACCACAGTCAAGTTTGTAAAATGTTCTATTCAGAAGAGCCATGTGAACTTTCATATTGTGAGAAGCTGTTCTTAACACATAATTACTATAAAATACAAAATCTTTGAAAATAAAATTTTGATCAAAATAAAAGTCTTGCTGGCTCTCAAGTCAGCTAGCTGCCTGAAAAATGGTATCTTTGGGGGCTACATTAGTTGTATGGAAGCTTAGCTAAGAGACTGCAGCTAATTTCTATCCTGCTTTAATAATGGTTTAACAAAAGATGTGCTTAGTTCCCACACTGTTTCTACAGTGAATATAGTCCAAACATTTCCCTCCCTGGGCCCTGTCTTTTTTAGCAAACACACAGCAGTGGCTACAAAGCATAAATAAAAGTGTAAGTTCTCTTCTTAGTTTGGCTGCTCGATGTTATTGCTAGACCAGCCATTTTTATCCTTTCTCCCCTTATTCAGGGTTTCCCCTAACTACCTTGACAAGATGTTAACACAGAAATTCTTTTACCCCCCTCTGTTAAAACTGTAATCCTCGTAGGTCTAGTAGAGTTTGCAAAACCACTTTCATCTCTGTGTAGGCTCCTAAGGACACTTAGTATTCCCCAAATAATATTCTCTTTGTATTATTAAGCCCGTTTGATTGATTGCCCAGTGTTGATACTCAGTATTTTATGGTATATTGTGTGGCCTGTCACAAAATCTGTTAGTTGTCAACAAGTAGGCCACCAGCAGCAGCACTCCAAATGTTGTGGAATGACAAACATAACTACGCATGGTGTTCTGAAATGCATCTCACAGTTCCAATGTGGAGCAGGATAACCCCTTTACTCAGTACTCTGAGAAAAGCATAGCGACAGAAATGCAGGGAAGGAATCTGGGAACATCTGAGTTCAACTCAGAATGTCAAAGGGAAGCCCATTACGGTTTATAATACGTATAATCACACTAAGACAAGTCAAGAATCAGCTGGCACCCATGTGGTAAGGCATTTAATATTAAAGCACTGCACAGCTGTCCATTAGCACACAAACATGCTGAGATTCTGCAGAGGAAACAGCAGAGAGCAAGGGGAAAGGGGAAGGGTATATGAACAGTGGATGGAAAGCACATTGCTTTCAGCTAGTAGAAAGATGAAGCACATTAAAGAAACAAATTGTGTGGGCAGACAGAGACATGATGAAGGAGAAGGAACATCAAAAGCACAAAAGGAGGAGCAATAAGAGGTCATAAAACCAAGTGAGTCAGATGCAGAGGTTCAAGCTATTGGGGAAACCCAGAGGAGCGACTGGAATGTGCTTAATATATTCCATGTGAATATATGTCTGCCAGCTCCCTTTCACCATCCTCTGTTTCCCATAGCCCACCACACTTCTTCTGTGAAAGAACCTGCTTTGAAAGGCCTCAGATGGAGGACTTCCCACAAACCCTATGCGGCTCTTCCAACATACCCTATGCATAACTCACTTCACATATCTAGGGCCTCCTTACAGAATCTGGGATGAAGAAACAAAAATAGTAAAAAAGAGGGAAAGTTGAACATATGTTTCAGTGAAGTCCAATAACTCCTGTAAACAAGTACTGTGTGTACTATTTCAAAACTATTGTCCTATGAAAACCCTTAAATTAGAAATATCTGGAACGCAACAGTAATGGGATCTGTTCCCTCTGGCCCGTATAATCCTTCCTAGCTTACACCACCCACTCAATTTAATGTTGCTCTGTCATAAAATTGGCAAAAGCATATGCAGAGGTCAAGATAATATATTGCTAGAAGGTTGTTTGAATCACATTTCTTATTCAAGAGCCTAATTTCCTAATAAATATCCTAGTGATCTGTGGTTTTGACTCTTGCATGTGGTTCTATGAATACTAAAAAGAAATTGTCAAGTGCACAGCGAAGACTGGGTGGGCAATAATGAGCGATTATAGATCTAATGGCAATCGGGAACTAGCTGGAACACTCTCTTCATTCCTGGGTTTTCCTCATATTTGAGGTTTTAGAAGTGTAGATATTTTCAGTATGTACGTTGCTCTGGGTTGTTGGTAGGGGTCCATTAAAAGGCTTTTGGGTTTTTTTTCTGATGACCACCAACCACTGTTGTTCTCAGTGTTTTGCTGGCTGAGAGATGTCGTCCCAAAAGGGGAAGTGTACAGTGCTCAAATCCAGTACCCAAATTTCAGTTACTCTCAGTATCTTTAACCTCTTTTTTACTCTCTTTGTGTTGTTTTGTTGCATCTAACTTAGTTTTCACCATTGCTTTTGTGAATGCTTGGTGGTAGTCACTACTACTCCATTTGGATGAAAGTAACCTGTTTGGACAATCACAATGAAGAAATAACCTGTCATGATACACCATGGCTTTTTAACTACATGACCTGGGACAGCATCCAGAATCAACATTTAATATTGGTATAATTAGAGAGGAAAAGGAAGAGATCACCACGGTGTTGCTTGCAAGACAAAAAACCCAATCAAACTCTTGATAATGGATAATTTAACCCCTTGTTTTCAACTAAGCTTAGGAAAAATTACTGTGGTCAATCTCATATTTTTTTTCCCCACACAGAAACAATACAATATATGACACATTTCTGGTAAACAGTGCCTTACTGACATGTTATTTCACTTCCACTGCCCTTTCAATCACAGCTAGTATGCCTTCCTTCTTAAATGCTGGTTTTGACCAGATGCCCCTTCAAAATTATGTGGAAAAAAACCAAAGTTCTTGTCCAAACCAGGCAGTATTGCTGATTGAGTGCTAAAGATTGTATTTAGTGATAGCATGAAAAAATTATTTTAGATTGCTGAGGTATAGATCCAGACATCTCCTTTTTTTCCCAGTAGTTTGATATGGAGCTCAAGACTGAAAAATACTTTCATCAAAACTCAATATACATAAAAAATCAATTACATAAGCAGACTTAATGTAGGAGATTGGAGGAAATCAGCATGTGCCTGAGAATAAACAAGGAAGACTGTAATTTGAAAATTTTTGTGTTATGTGACAGGTCTTGCCTCACAACCCTACTGGAATTAGTTGCAATGAACTGCACAAACATCTAAAGAAAGGCAGGGCCTGGCCTATTTAATCACAGCCACTTCTGAAAACTGATGGGTTGCACAAATATGACCATAAACTGAAAATAGATTACTGTGTCTGTCATGCTCCCTGTAATTGCTGCAACTAAGGACAGCAGTCTCTGCAAGGACAGATGCAATACTTTGAAGAAAGCATCCTTGTCGCGGTTCTTTCCATGTGACAAGTCCCCAGAACGGATCAGTTC
>VWZT01009823.1:0-20476 GCA_013397055.1 Pachycephala philippinensis
TAGGAATTCTGCATTAAATGTTTAAATGTATGATTGCTGTAAAGCAATTGTCTTTCCCACAAACTAGTAATCTCCACGTTTTCATTCAAGGGTTTTGTTGAATTGTTAGTTTTTGATACAACTTTTCTTATCAAGATTGTTATTATTGTGATCTCTCTATATGAATATTTATGTTATTATATAACTTTCTCTGCTCCTGAACAAAAGCTTGCCCTAAAACCCAATCAGTTAAAAATAATAGCAAAAAAGGAGTTTTAGTATGTATTCTGGTTTTTGTTTGTTGGGGGTAGCCATTTCATCATATTTTAAAGCTGTTCTCTTGCAGCCATTAGAGACCTAATATCTGAGGTAGATATTCTCATGGGCCTCTTCTCATCTAACAGTTGAGGTTAATTTTATTCCTATTAAATCCTAATTTCTGTTTCTTCATATCTCTTCCTGTTTTCATATTACTTCTTCAACTAAGCAACTTTCGAAATAAAAAACCGCTCTCTATATTAGTTATGTACTTAGAATAACAAAAATACAAATCAGACGGCTCCTCATGTGAAGTGACAGATGAAGCAACGAAAGATATAGCATATAGTAATTATAATAAATGGCTTAACTGAAAATTTGTAAAATTAGTACCTCATCACTCATTTTGATTTGCCTGTCTTATTTAGATGGAGATGTCTCACAGCTTTGCTGTAATTTAGCTTTAATAACATCTCTGTTAAGTAGATGCCTGTTGAACAGACAAGCATTACTTAAATAATGACACTTCAGCAGTGAATTAACTTTCTCCTCTGCAATTAAGTAGCTGTCCATCACATTCATCAGATCACTAAATCATCTTTTGGTATCTTCATTATTACGTATTACCCACCTACAGCGGTAGGCTGTGCAGTAACTCCTTTCCAGGACTAGGTTTGAGTCCTTTACATACTGATGGTACTGGGGAAGAAAGTGAGGATAGGGGTAATTACTTAAAAATCCAAGGATGGGTGATTTTTAGGGTTATGAAAGACAAAGGCATGTAATTGACTGATACAGTAGTAAAATGCTAGGTTATTATAATGGTGTCTTGTGTCTACAACTGCTTTACTCACATTGCATACACATCTACAAGCTTCATATTCTGCTCCAGATTTGTTAGATTCAGGTTAATTTTATTTTGCAGTGTTCATTTTGGGATGGAGAACAGGGAGAACAGGTCAAAAAGTATATGATGCTTTCTTCAAATTCCTCCATGTTACTTACAGTAAATGTTTTCTAAAACCTGAAATTCACAGAATCACAGTTGCAAAAGGTCAGGTAAAATCATGAGTTCAATGATTTACATTTCTCATGTACCATGGACCATAAAGCCTTACATGGTTAATCCAGTTTTAGACCAAATATATGGAGTTTAAACCAAACAAGAGGAGAAGAAAATAACCATTTAGTCTTCATATGAGTATACTTTTTAAATTTTTTTTTTTTGTTGTTCCAGTGACTAACCACTTATTTTTGATGGAGAAATGGCTTATTTTGTATTTTATAGCTTTAATTCCAATTCATTACTGTTGTGCTTACCTTGGGTAACTTCATTCTTTGCTACCTTTTATTTTGCCCTGATGAGATACAACTATATCCTAATAAAGTCATCTTTCATCTTTCTTTTGATTACCCAGTCAAACTGAACTGATAAAATTCTAAGTTTCTCTAAGGTTTTATCTTTTTTTTTTGGAGTTGTTGAAAAGTTTTATTTAGTCTCTTTTATATCCTTCCTTGTTCACTGAAACACACAGACTAGTTAAGGTTGGATGGGGCCACTGGTGGTCATCTAGCCCAACCTCTCTGCTCAAGTAGAATCCCCTAGACCAATGGTACTCAGGAATGCGTGCTGACACCTTTTGAATATCTCTGGAGAAGGAGACTCCGAAACCTCTCTGATCAGTCTGTTCCACTACATGGTCACCTGCACAGTAAAGAAGTTCTTCTTCATGTTCAGGTGAAACTTCCTGGGCATCAGTTTCTGCCCATCGCCTCTTGTTCTATTGCTCAGCACCACCGAGAAGAGCCTGGACCCACCCTTTTGGCACCCTCCTTTCAGATACTGATAGACATTGATGAGGTCCCCTCTCAGTTGTATCTCTTTGAGGCTGAACAGGCCCAGCTCCCTCAGCCTTTCCTTGTAAGAGAGATGCTCCCTCAACCTGCTGGCAGTGCTAAGCTATTGCTAATGCTTAAATGAATTAATTTTTTTAAAAATCACATTTTTTTATAGTGATAGCAGAACTGAACATTTTAGTCCTGTAGTTACTACTACTTCTTTTAACTACTTTCTTGAAATGCAGCCTAGGACTCCACAGAAATTACTACTATCATACTAATTGTGTAACAAATTATTTGACTTCTCTGTTTTCTGTTTTCCCTTTACCCTGGGACTAGAATGCTTTCCAGTATATTTGCCTGCCGTTCTTCCTCTTGTTTCCAAGGGTTCTGAAGTGTACTGTGACAGCATATTCCAACAAGTCTTCAGACAGATAGTCAGTTATAGCAAAGGAAATCTGCAAATATGCCGTAATTTAAAAAATAATATCTCTCTTCAATTTTCATGTCCTTTTGCTGGTTCTAAGGTCTGTTCCATAACTAATGAAACCAAAATTATAGCTCTCTCAGGAATAGCTTTTCGTATTAATTTTTTTTTCCTTTTTAATATTTTGGGGTTTTATAGCTGTTTGTTTTGGTGCAAAAGTGTTTCCAAAAGCATTACCATCATCATTTGAAAGATGCACTGAGCATCTTTCTGGGTTTTAAATTAGGTAGTACATTTCTAAAAATTTAGCCAGGCTGAGCAAAGAATATCTGTTTGTTAGTTCCTTGCGATTCAAATACAAACATGAAAATTATGTTCATATGGTCTAATAAATGAATAAAGTCACGCATTTTTTTCCTGAAATATATAGTGACTACAGTTTTTCAAGATTTGCAACAGGGAGGTACTAACTTAAGGTGGTAGAAGTAGTGATATTCTCCTCATTAGAAACACATTTTTCCAAAGCTAGCTTTTGTTCATGCAGAGATTAGTTATATGCATTTTTATGAAGCAAATTACCACAGTATCTATGGTAATTTTAAGATAAATGAAAACAAGAAACAAAGAAACTATTTACTAGGCAATCTGCACAATAGAATTATTAACAATTACGTAAGTAGAGAAAAATATCTTCTATTTCTCCTTTTAGGCAACAGCCTAAATGGGGTCCTGCCACTTATTGAATTGTGCGTAGTTAATTATAAAAGCTTGAATCCATTAGATTGAAATTCTGTCTTCTTGCAAGTAGATCAAGGTCATGCTTAAGAACAATTTAGAAGTAGTGCATTGCAGAAAGGCAGTCCTGGAAGAGAAGCAATGAGCTTCATCCTCCAAGAAACACATCTGAAAATTTTAGATAAGTGCAAGTCAAATGGTCGGATGGAGGAGACAGATAAACTTACATATGTGACACACAGGACCATTTAAGTTCTTGCAAAACCCCAACAGCTCCTTGAATTTCATGCCTTCTGACAGCAAAGAGAGCAATGTTCACTTCAGTCACATGTTTGGAGGCTGTGTATTAAAGTTAATAGCCAAAACTCTGGGTAATTTTTACTGTCCCAGATAAAGCGGCTAAAATAGTTTAGCTAACTTAATCCACCCCTCTGTAATCATGTTTCTGGGATAATCTAAATTTGTGCTAGTAAGTGAAAGAAGAGGTGGGGTTTTTTTAACTGCAGGTCCATTAGCTTTAACCTCAATTTAGTTACTATTTTAATATCAAAAAGAGACGTCCAGTAAACAATAAGACATTTTTAGAAACTTAACCTCTGAACTGAATAACTATCACTATTAGCAGTTGGGCTGTTGTAAAAAATCTTAACAAACCACATTTTGACAACAGTTCTCTTCTCCCTGTGCAGAATGGCTTAAATTAGTCTATTGGTAATTTTCCCGTTTCCATCACCTTTTCTCAAATGAAAGTTGCAGTTAAGAGTAGACTTCTCCAGTTCTACATAAAAAGTTTTCCCAGTTGGATCTGATAAGCACAAACCAGGAGGTTTTTCAGGCCGTCAACTAAGTTGTGCTATGTTTAGCTTTTTTTCATACATTGTTACATTAAAACATCAAAAGCTGTAAACTGCATAGTATTAAATTTTAGACACATAATTTTAAGGTAGGAAATTTTGAATTTGAAACAGTGATACCAATTAATCATCCCACTATTTCCCACTGGTTCTACAAGTTCCATTTACCTTGTTGTCTGGTGCATTTTTGGTACTGAAACAGGAAATCCAATTCAGCTCAAAAGTACAATCTTACCTGGTTTTGTAATTTCATTGTGCTTCATTTCCTGGTGCAACACATTATATTTGATATTTATCACATAACTATAAGACTATTTGCTTCACAAACAATAATCACATATCATAGGCACTCTCATATATTCAAAAGCCAGTTTAGGTAGCTGTAGTTTAGGTATTGTTCTACATACTACTCTATTACAGCATATGACTCTGCCTTCTATTAGGCTGCTCTTGCTTGATGCAGTAGAGAACCAGGATGCCAGCTGAACTCCAAACCTTGTTACTAAAAATGTGTCAAGTGGGTCAGTCAGGATGTGAAGCCAAAAAAAAGAACCACTGCAAAACTGTTCTGTGGTGTCTGATCTGCGCTCACAGAAGCAGTCTGTGACCTGAAACACACATTGTTGTAGCACTGCACATTGGCTCCTTTTGGCTTCTCACTGCCTGGGGAACAGGATAGAGTGTCTGTGGTCTCTGTGTATGAAAAAGCCTGTCACAGTCTGGCTGATAAGAAAAGTGCTTCATTTAAAGTCACGTTCAGCTCCTGTAGGCAGGACTGGTTTTCCTTAGAATCGACTCTTTACCTACCAAATCTGTAACCGGTCTGTGCTGAAGGAGGTTTCTGCAAATACCCCCAAGGTAAAAGGAGAGCATTTTACTGTGTAAACCTGCCTCATTCTAGTTTTTGCTGCTTCAATTCCTGAAGTATTAACATCGCATTAACAAAACTTATTTGGATTGTTCATCTTGAGGGTTTCTTAAGAATGACATTAATTTGGAAATACGAAACTGCATTAGCTGGAGTTTTCTTTAGTTACTGCTCCACAACTGGTTTTCTTTTATGTGGAAAATGTTGCATGTATATGAAGAAAGTTATTAAATTAACATAAGCTAGTATTATAATGTGCATGCTCTCATTGATGTGGAATAGTATTGCAGTGATTTCTGTGGGTATTGTCAAATATACTACTTCAAATCAATTATTCTTCACTTTCAACTTCAATAACCTCTTGGAATACAGTGAATGGCTGACAAGCCAATGAATGTTACAAGGACCAATGAAAGGCTATTTTTTTTGTATGACTGGTATTTTTCAGTGTGTGAGACAGCAATTACGAATTATCTGGGGTAGCAGGGATTATGTACTCACAGCATCAAACCTCTGAGCAGAATTTACCTGATACAATTCAGTACAATGACATTTGAAGAAAGTGGATGTGTTGGATACAGGAATCTGCATAGGTCAATTTTCACAATGAACACAGATTATCACAAAATAACAACATAGACTGATGATCCATTGGCAAATGCCATTACAGAAAAGTTAGAATTGTCACATAAATGAAACAGAACAACTTATCCATAGGATTTCAGGAAGTTAATGGCAGGTAATTACTTAAAATTTCAGACTCCTTTGTAGTGACTGTAACTCTTCATACAATATTCTTCTCACTGGCAAAACAAATTAAATCTTCAGATAGTAAGTAGAAATAGTGATTTGCAAAAACATTAAATCCGTCGCTGATTGCATTTCATGAAAAGGCTTTCCAGGCCACAACATACGATAAAGTAAGTTTCTTTTCTAAAACTTATATTCATGCAATCAATCCTCGCTCATATAAATAACTACAATAAAGTTCATGTGTCTACTAATGAACATACACATAAACCAGACCTCACTATACTGGTCATCCCACATCATAAAAGAGACCTAGAATGAAAAAGATTAGTTTTTACATTGGATACGGACAGTCTGTGTAATGCACAGGTCTGTGAAAAAGTATGTTTAAAGCCTACCTTGATACCTTTTAAGAAAAGCAGTATTGTATTTAGGTAGTCATGAGAAGATTAAAATACAGATAATATTTGAAACATAATGGTTGATTTAGGTCGATATGCAAAGCAATACTCATATTCGTATTAATACAAAAATCTTTTATAATCACATCACTGATAATCCTTCTATGCAGCAGTTAACCAGGGAATGTGTTTGTGGTCCCTATAAAAATTAAATAAAAGTAGTGTGTTGCTTTTTCTCTGTGATATTTAGAAATGGAAAAGTTTTCACAATGTCAAATATTCAAATATATTAATGGACTCAAGTGATTCATCCCTATGACTTCTTATTAAAAAAACCCCAAACCACACAATGTAAACTTAATATGTTAAAAATGTAACAGTGTTCAAGGGTACAGATACGCTTGGCTTTTAATCAGGTTGGCTTTTTAATCTGGGTTTGTTAATCTGCTTAGGTTGAAGAGAGGAAGAAATAACTAACAAAACAGTCCCAACCCACGCAGAATGTCGCTAGATTCGGCACAGATCAGGTGAATGCCAGTGACATAAACTCTCAATCCCCCACAAAATCAGTTTCACTGTGTGTACCCTTGTCTTGGGGGGATTTTATGATAATGCTGTATTCCCCTATCGTCTGCTTATTGCCCAGAAATGGGTCCCGCAGCTTTAAGCTGGGTCCAGGAAAGGGAGGAGAGAAGCCGGGCGAATTCTTCAGTGAGGTTTGTGTTCAAGGACTCACACACACTCCCCCGTGTTCTCATCGCTGCAGACCAGAGGGAGCACCTTCCTGCTTTTAGCCAGCCTGTTAGCTGAGGCAAGAAATTTTCCCATATTGGCATACCAAAATCCTCCAGTAACTTCCTCTTCTTCTTCTGGAACTGTTCGGCCTGGCTGTGATCCGAGAACCAGATCATCAGATCCCGTGGACAGGCAGGGAGGCTGCGGGGACACCGCATCCCGGCCTTGGGCCTCGGGAGGGGCCGAGCCAGCTACAGAAGGAACTCTAAATCCACCAGCTTTCTCTGCATCGAGGAGGTTTAATACTTTAACAGCTATTCATTTTTCCTGTGCCCTGCCGGCACTTTGTTTGTTAAATAAAGACAAAGTTTTTTTCACTTTCCTCCAAGAAATTCCTTTCGTATCGGTGGGGGAGGGAGAGCTGAAATCTGCCATCTGTGGAGTACACGTTCCTTCCAGAGCATTTCCCCCTAAACTTGTCTCAAACGGAGACAACTCTGATCTCAAAAGTGCGTGTAAGTACATATAACAATATTTTGTCGAGAGAACAAAATATTGACAAGACACTGCATTCCCCGTGAAGCCTCAAGATCCCCTGGGTAAAATAAATAAAGAATTATAAATAAATGCATGGCTACTCCCATTTTCCACATTACATCTTTACAATTAATCTCACTTTTTGTAAACGTATTACTACATAAAACATAGAGGAGGAAATTAACAACAGCTGACTGCCCCTTATCCTGAAGCATAAAAGCTGAGTAGTAATGTTAAGTCTTTGATGGAAGTTTCATGTGAAAACATCTACCTCTTGTGCCCAAAGTTGGAACTGCCACAGACAATTTTCATTAACCAATATAGAATAAAACTTAATATATCACTATCACTATTTCCCTTCAATGCTGATTCATACTAATAATATAGCACTTCATAGTGTACGGATAGTGTGGATCTTTGCACAGTCCGTTTCTCTCTATGGACGTAAAAATCAGGGCTCAGTGAGGGACAGGGTCTCCCGTGGAAGAAGGCCAGGCCAGGAAATCACCATGTAAAAATAGCTTCAAAAGCACTGATTTCTAATGCAACTAAGTTAAATTAGATGCCAAAGTTAAGTTTACTTCAAAAATCTCAGAGTAACTTCAAGTGCAAAAAGTACCTGATGAACATGAATTTTTATTTTGCTGCTAGGAGGCTTATAATTTTATTTACTGTGGGTAGAAATGAGTAAATGGTATCCAAATTTTTAGAGAACCAGTTTTGGTGTCTTTAACCTTGTGTTGTGGAGATGCTGGCAAGGTTTTCTATTCTGTATTCCTCCAACCCTTCTTCTAAAACTTCATTTAATAGGTAATTTATTTCTGATTTACCATTTTCTGTTCCATGCAGTTTTCACACCTTTTTCCCCATTAGTACTTCAGAAGAGATTCTCTGTACTGCTTCCACGTCACAGTCTCAATTAAAAGAATATTAGAGGGGCCAGAATGGGCTAGAACAAGAGGTCATCTCTTACTCTCCTGCCTTCAAAGGGGAGAGATTTGACATTTCTCCCAGACTTACTTTGTGTTTGGTATCAAATTTCTGACACATGGGAAGTTGACTGCCACTCAGAGAAACTAAGAAGAGGAGAACAATGTACAGAAAGAAATGAAGAGCAGTACTGATATAAGTCCAAAGTAGTGGAGAAGGGATGCACTTAGGTAGCCAAATTATTGAGTTTCTATATAGCTTTAAACTTACACCTATTGTTATTTCAGGAAGCCTGAAAGTTCATCTCCACTTAGAAGTGTTGCAGGTATACTCTGTTCTGGTGTTTGTAACTGCCTACACCTTAAAATATGAGTGCCCAAATCTAGACACACTTTAATTCATTTGCAAGGACTTGGCTAAAAGTAGCTTGCTCCTCTAATTACTAACTCTGCTTAAACTAATTTTTTCTGAAAAATATGTAAGTCCTCAATTTTTTTGAAAAGCAAACATATAAGTATCATAGAGTCATTCAGGTTGGAAAAGACCTCCAAGACCATCAAATCCAGCCTTTGACCAATCACCACCATGCCAAATAACCATAGTACTAAGTGCCACATCCAGTTATTTCTTGAACATCTCCAGGGATGGTGACTTGACACTTCCCTGGGCAATCTATTCCAATGCTTAGCTACCCTTTCAGTGAAGAAATTTCTCCTGATGTCCAGCCTGAACCTCCCCTAGTGCAGCTCGAAGCAATGTCCTCTCATCCTGTCTCGTGTTGCCTGGGAGAAGAGGCTGACCCACACCTGGCTACAGCCTCCTTTCAGGCAGTTGCAGAGAGAAACAAAGTCTCCCCTGAGCCTCCTTTTCTCCAGGATAAACATGCCCAGCTCCCTCAGCCACTCCTCATAGGACTTGTGCTCCAGACCCTTCACCAGCTCTGTTGCCCTTCTCTGGACT
Source organism: Pachycephala philippinensis (assembly GCA_013397055.1). NCBI lineage: Eukaryota > Metazoa > Chordata > Aves > Passeriformes > Pachycephala > Pachycephala philippinensis. Next base: position 9,274 of record VWZT01009823.1, read on the forward strand.
TATTCCAGGACTTCAATGCCTTTTCTATCATGAGGGGCCCACAGCTGGACATAGGATTTAAGGTGTGGCCTCACCAGTGTCCAGTACAGGGGGAGACAGGGACAATCACTGCCCTGGTCCTGCTGGCCACACTGTTCCTGATCCAGGCCAGGATTCCATTGGCCTCCTTGGCCACCTGGGCACACCCTGGCTCCTGTTCAGCTGCTGTCACCAGCACCCCCAGGTCCTTTTCCTGTGGGCAGCTTTGCAGCCACTCTGCCCCAGCCTGTGGCACTGCCTGGGGTTGTTGTGACCCAAGGGCAGGACCCAGCTCTGGGCCTTGTTGAACCTCACACCATCGGCCTCAGCCCATGATCCAGCCTGTCCAGATCCCTCTGCAGAGCCTTCCTGCCCTCCAGCAGATCAGCACTCCCACCCAGCTTGGTGTCACCTGCAAACTGACTGAGGGTGCACTCGATCCCCTTGTCCAGGTCATCAGGGAAGGCATTAAACAGGACTGGCCCCAGTACTGGTGACCAGCCATCAGCTGCATGTAACTCCATTCACCACCACTCTCTGGGCCTGGCCATCCAGCCAGTTTTTACTCAGAAAAGAGTAAAAAAAGAGTAAAAGAGCATCCATCCAAGCCGTGGACTGTCAGCTTCTCCAGGAGAATGCTGTGGGAGAGAGTATCAAAGCTTTACTGAAGTCCAGGTAGAATACATCCACAGTTTTTCCCTCTTCTACTCAGTAGGCCACCTGCTCGTAGGCCCCAAAACTGCCAGAATTCAACAAGTGTTTATACAATGCTCTTAGCCACTTGGTGGGACTTTCCCTCTGCAGGGACAGGAGTCGGCCCAAGAATGCTAAAAAAATGGCTTGGAAACTGCAGAAGGAAATTGCAATTTGGTCTTTGTCTCCCTGTTTACAAGGAATTGGACATTGTATACTAAGCCATATTGAAGAAAAGCATTTCTCAAAGCAGAAGGAAGGTGTTTGGCATCAAGGGTGAAGTCTCAAATGCTTTAACTTTCTTCAGTTTCCCTAATCCCACATCTAAGTGCACATGTGCATGGGCGAGGTTGTGTTCCCCGATGCTCAGTGTTATCTTCTGCCCTAGAAGCAAAGCCCAATACACAAAGGTCTGCTGAGGAGAACCAGATGTAGACCACCCCAGTCACTGCGTAGGTGTATTCCCTGCTGTCCAAACTGGATTTCTCATCCCGCTCCCGTACTCCCACTATTTGGTCTAATGTGCCAGGTTTGTCTATGCTACATGCTCACTTTTGCAGTTTCAAAGTAGTTCACACTCCTTTTGAATGTGCTGGTAGACTTGCTCCTTTGGTACAACACCAGCCATCACTTTGACTTTGCTTATCCCATCCATTTCTTTTTCTAATGGAATAATTATGACAAGCCTTGCTTGCTGTGAAGCAACTCAGACCGCTAACAAGCAAAGTTTTTTCTCTGTAAAAACATTTTTCTCTACCCAGGAAAAGAGAGTAATGGAAATGCAGCTGTCTTCTTTCACTAGCATTTCATGACTCAGTCACTAATGATAAAAAGAAGGAAAAAACGCAGACATCAAAGGCCATGGAAGCAGAATTTTCTGATGAGAATGGTGTCAGAAGGTTTGCATGACACACTGGCAAATCTTTAAATGCTTTATTAAAGTCTGAAAGCAATTATGGACTGGACCTCTGCTACTCCTAGATGCTAGTTGCTTGTCTGATAGTTGAATAATATGCCTATCTCCTAAGATACTAATTCATTTCCAATGAATTTTTGTAGAAAAGCTTTCCTCATTTAAGTTCAGTTACAGAACAAACAGGTATAGAAGGGCAAATAGGATTTTGCCTCACCAGTGTCATCATCTTATTTCATATGTCTTTCATAGGAAAATGAATGACTGAAGTAGCTTGGAATCCAGAAACAAAACCCTGGATTGTAGTTCACTGCTTCAGAGAAAAAGGAATTTTTGTGTAAGTGATATTTGCCGTTTTTGACGCAAGGGATTAGATAGAGTGAACTGCTTTGTGGAGCACTGGATCTAATAACCATGCAGCACCAAAGCATTATAAATGAAGGATTAGACAACCAGAAAGCTGGGACTTGGTGTCCCTGAGAGCAGAATAGATGGGTCATCCTAGCCATATCATCTCCAGTACATAGTAAAAATAGCCATGATAGCCCTATAAACGTCCTAATATTTTTTAAAGACTCATCACAGTGGTTTGGCAGGAGCAAACAAAAAATTTTTTTTACAGTTTCAAAAGCAGAAATATCAAACAAGACCTGGAGGGATAAATAAGACTGAAAACAAAGGATGTTTCTGTTTTTCTTTCAAATAAAACAGGAAGACTCAATGAAGTGTCAGCTTTTGTGACCAGCAGGGGATGCGTAGCCTGACTTGCACCATATGTGGCATTCTTCAAATACAGATAAAGTAGATTGATTTGTCCCTTAGAAGAGAAAGAGAAGCAGAAAGGTAATATGACTTTAGTTCCCATTCTACCAGACTACAAGTCTTTGGTAGAAGTTGGATCATTCCATTAGATAATGTATGTGCTAATTTCTTTCATGCTCCACACAATTTCTCATTTTTCAGCTGCTGAACTGTGTTATAAAAGGAGTATCTACACATTTATCTACCTGCAACAGGAATAGTGAATTGAAATATGTAAGATACCAATGATGCACCACCAAAGGTCTTTCTAGCTTTAAATACATATAAGTACTACCAGAATCATATCCTTATGGAAGAATATCAGAACAAAGAGACTATATAATGATACTTCTCTGTAATAAACTCGTGGTTCAGGAACTTCCTGAGCCAGCAATGATATCTTTGTGTTCAATAACCTTTTTTTTTTCATGATTTTGTCTTCTTGTTCTTTGAACTCATGGAAACTTTTGCATCCACAATATCTCATGGCAACCATCAAAGCACATATTCAGTAGTGTTGTAGGAAAAATATCCCTTCATTTTGGACCTACAATCTACTGCCTTTATATGATGACTCCTAGAAAATGGGATAATGAGTCATGTTCTCTGTGCAATTCATGACTTTATAGACATAGTTCATAAACCAGAATGATCTCTATCAAGTGTCTATTTTCTAGGCCACAGAGTTCAAGTCTATTCAAGTTTTTTGCTCTCATATATTATTCATTCTTTATCTTGATCTCTCTGTATCAAGTTTTTGTTAAATACATCCTGAGATACACTCAACAGGACTGACTACAAATTTTGTTTATTTAAATGAAGCCAATGTTATAAAAAAGGGTTGTGAATACACATTGAAAATAGCTTTAACAGTAAGAGTTTATAAATGTGCATTACACTTCCTTTATTTTAGTCTTTAAAATAATAAATGAAAGAAATCTACTTTTCTACAAACTTCTAAGCAAGTTCCTTTTTAGAAGTATGGAAAAATATGTATTTACAGTGATTCAATGAGAGTAAAAAAAATAAGTATGAGACACAGTTTGATATTGTCATTTAAAAATTTTATGTAAAATGATTTATTTTTTCTTAATTTGTGTATTAATAATTTAAACTTTCTTATAATTATATGAACATTTCTATAAATACCATTCCATTTTATTAGTAAACACAATTAAAGAAATATATTTATCAACTTAAAATTAATTTATGATCAGAAAGTTTATTAAAACAATACATTTAAAAAGGAATTTTTTCATATAAATGACTATAAATTCTCTTTAATTTGAATTTCCTACATTTTTGAGAAACAGGACATCTTGTCTGAGCAATAACTCTTAATCATAGGAAAAAAACTTCAGATTTAGTTTAACTAAATATGTGAGATAGCTTTCAAATCACAGTTGTAGGGTCCTGAGAAGCCCTTATCTCATTCCAAAACAAACCAAAGATATTGTTCAACAGAACACACATTTCCATGGTCTTGGGAGTGCCAGGTCATCAATGGCTGTTATTCAGATGTGACTGAAAGGGAAGTCTCTGGCAAAAAAAATGCTGGTTTGTTTGGGTTCTTTCCCCCTGTCTCAAATGATCTTTTTTGTATCCCATGTTATTTAAACTTTCTCATTCTTGGTCTGCCAGTAAAATAATTTATTGACCTTTTCACCCCTTTAATATACAAGTGCACTTGAGTGTAGCAATTGCTTACAGACCTTATTCTCAGCCAGTTCATTATGTTCTTTCCAGAAATTATTTATAAATTATCATTCATTAAAAAAAAACCTGTTAGGATAAGTAATGAAAGTGTTTCACCCTTAGGAAAATGTGAAGAATAACCATTTTCTGGCATTACGCCTTTAAGTTCTCCCTTTGTTTCTCCTCCAATAGGAGGCTGTCCTATGTTTCTCACACAAATCTTATTACATTCTTGTTAAGAATTGTATCTTCTGTGATCATCACGTGAAAGAGCCACCATGGCTTTCTGAGACTTCATTCCTCTGTTTTGCTCATTCCGCTTTCTAAAACCAACTTTCTGCTTTTCTCTCATTTAATTCCATGTTCCACTTCATATTTTGTTTTTAAACATATCAGTATATCAATTAATCAGTAACAAAATTAATATTAGGCATAATGTGAGCCTGCTACTGAATGGAACAGGGACCCTAGTGACAGAGGTTGCAGAGAAGGCAGAATTACTAGACATATTCTTTGCTTCAGCCTTCTGCCAAGGCCACCCCTCAGGGATTCTAACCCAGAAGATCCAGGAGAAGGTCTGGAGAAAGGAAGACTTTCCTTTGGCTGAGAAGGATTGGGTAAGAGACCATTTAGTCAAACTTGACATCCACAAGTCCATGGGCCCTGAGTGGATGCATCCATGAGTGCTGAGACAGCTGGCGGACACCATTGTGAGACCATCTTTGAAAGGTCATGGAGATCAGGAGAGGTGCTGAGGACTGGAAGAAAGCAAATGTCAACTGGGTCTTCAAAAGGGGCAAGAAGGAGGACCCAGGAAACTACCACCCAGTCCGCCTCACCTCGATCCCTGGGAAAGTGATAGTGCACCTCATTCTGGAGACCATCTCTATCCACATGGGTGACAAGATGATGAGGAATAGTCAGCATGGGTTCAACAGAGGTTAAGTCATGTTTGACCAACCTGATTGCTTTCTACAATGAAACAACTACTTGGATGGATGAGGTGAAAGCAGTGGATATTGTCTACTTGATGTCAGCAAGGATTTCAACACTGTCTCTCACAACATCCTCACAGACAAACTCAGGGATGTGGGCTGGATGAGTGGGCAGTGAGGTGGATCGAGAACTGGTGGAACAGCAGATCCCAGAGGGTCAAAATCAGTGGCACAGTTGGAGGCCTGTCACTGGTGGTGTCCCCCAAGGTTCGATACTGGGCCCAGAACTGCTTAAATTGCTCATGCTTGACTTGTAAAAAGGGGAATGTGCCTCCCCAGCAAATTCACTGAGAACACAAAACTGGGAGGAATGGTCAACACCCCGGAGTGCTGTGCAGCCCTTCAGAAGGACCCTGACAGGCTGGAGAGATGGGCAGAGAGGAACCATCTGAAATTCAGCAAAGGCAAATGCCAGGCCCTGCACCTGGGGAGGAACAACCCCAGGCACCAGCACAGGCTGGGGCTGACCTGCTGGGGGCAGCTCTGCAGAGAAGGACCTGGGGGTCCTGGTGGCCAACAAGCTGTCCATGAGCCAGCAGAGTGTCCTGGTGGCCAAGAAGGCCAATGATATCCTGAGGGGCATTGGGAAGAGCATTGCCAGCAGGTCATGGAAGGTGATCCTGCTCTGGTGAGGATACAGCACTCCAGATGTTCTGGGCTCCTCAGGACAAGAAAGACATGGAGCTCCTGGAGCGGGTCCAGCGGAGGCTACAAAGATGATGAGGGGACTGGAGCACCTCACTTGTTAGGAAAGGCAGAGGTAGCTGGTTTTGGTCAGCCCACAGAAGAGAAGCCTGAGAGGGGACCTATCTGAAGGGAGGCTGTCAAGATGATGGAGCCAGGCTCTTCTCAGAGGTGCCAAACAATAGAACGAGAAGCAACGGGCAGAAACTGGAACACAGAAGTTCCACTTAACCATGAGGAAGAACTTTACTGTGAGGGTGCCTGAGACCCGGAACAGATTGCCCAGAGTCTATTTCTCCAGAAAAGAGAATACAGAGAAGTTGTCTGCACACATTCCTAAGTACCATTCATCTGGGGAACCCTGCTTGAGTAAGGAGGTTGGACTAGATGACCTAGAGTGACCCTTTCCAACCTCAGCCATTTGATGATTCTTTTTGGTTCCATGATTGATTCTGTGATCTCCTTAAACAGGCACTATTTTTTGCTGAATACTCCTTTTTCTCTCCGTGGGACGTGATACATGCTGTATGCTGTAGAAATAAGAAGGTGGTATTTTTGAAGGGCATTGGGCTCCAGCTACAGCAGAAAGGAGCATGCTATATTCATTCAACATCAGTAAAACCTGTTCGGGTACCACTGTAATCTATACCAGGACTAATGCATAGTTGACTCCATGCCAAGGAAATCAGAGTGTGCTTACAGTGTGCTTGCAATACACTAGCCTTCTCTCTGCTTATGGCCAGTTGCTCAAAGCTGCCTATTTTCTCTTTTTGTTATTGCACGTATTGTGATTGCTGTTTATCCAGCAGTAAACTGAATTACAATCTCAAGAACTGAATAGAGGTTCTTTAGGACAGATCTAAGATGACTGGAAGATACAGAAACACCCTGAGATGATCTTTTAAACCTGCTGTTCTTTTAATGAATATTTATCCCTTTATTTCTGCCAAACAATTCACTTGCAATACCTTTAGAAATCAAACATGAACACAAATGAATACTACCTGCACTAGTGTAGTTTAAAGGTAGAATGTGAAGGATGCGCGGGTACACAAGCAACACGAAGGTTGAAGTCCTTAGTAAGTGCAGCTTGACTTGCTTTAAAACCTCAGGATCCAGTAAGACACTTAAAGTATTCCAGCTGTCAAGGAATGTATTTCAAGAGCAGCCTAACTCAGTGCAGCTTCTAGATAATGGCAGCACAATAAAGAAGAGATACTATAATAAACACATAAACCATGTACATGTACCTCCTTCTTAAAGCCTTTAATCTAAACTAGCTTAAGAAGATCTTTAAATAAATGTGCGTTACAAACTATAACTATCAAACTAAAACACTAATGAAGGCAGACATGTTACAGTATAAATTGTTTATGTAGGCACAAGGTTTTAAAAAGTTATTTCAGCTTCATTACTTAAACCAGTTAAATATTTTGTTGTAACTGAAGACTCCATGCTTCTCTAGATTAAGAAAAGGAGAAGATAAATTGGCAAACCCAAGCCTATAGTTGGTTCACTAATAGATCTAGGAGGAAACCTAGAATTGATATAAAAAAGGCCAATCAAGACTGAATCAAGTCAAGAAGTCAAGGCAGGTGACTTCTTCAAAAAGACAGTTATGATTAGCTGGGGTACTTGAGAGAATCCACCACACCCTGAACTACTTCTCCTACTTAAAATAAATCTGAGAAAAACCAAATTTTTTCATACTTCAGGGGTACGTGTTTTTAAAAATTAGGATACAGTGCAATAAACATTTGAACACAGTTTTCAACATTTTAAACCTATTATTTGAGGTTTGTGAGCATTCATCTCATGGGAGTAACGGGAAATTGTTGGCAGTTGATCTAGGTTTCCTGCTTTGATATCATATTTGATGGTATGATATTTAAATATCTGGGAAGATTAAACAATAACAAAATAACAAATAATATTTTCAATTACAGTGAAAGTTTTGAAGACTGATTAACCTTCCATTTTACATGGATTTTAATTACCATCAAATACATCAGGTCTGATACCAGTATAAGAGTATAACAGCACTTATTCCATTGGAGATATTTGTATTTCTGTAATAGTTTTTAATATAATCCCAATCTTTTTAATTCCAAGACATTCTCTGTCCAAAAGTAATATCTAATATTATGTTTCCAGTTCTACTAATATCTATTTTGCATGTTCATGCTTGAAGAAATTACAAAGAATTCTACAACTGAAGAATTGTTTTATTTTTCAAATATTTCTCTTTTGCGTTCCATGTTTTTGCTTTTTGCCTTCTACTTTTCTTATCCATCATTTAGCTAAAATCACCATAACCATTTGAAGGAATATTAATTGATGAAGGAAAAAGATACATATTGTGTAGTTTTAGAGTTTACAGAAGCGCTGTATAATAAAAGGAATAAAAGAGAATTTGGAGTCTCCTGATTTCAAGAGCTGATACGTGAGCTCCACTTCTGTGGATAACATGGCAGCCAGTCCTGCTAAGAAGGAATATATACCTGGTACTTCTGAAAAAACACTCATTTACTTTCATTACCATCCCAAATCTTGATTCACTTGGAGAGAAGCAGATTAAAGTGTTTTTCATGTTCAGGAATACTGGAAGCTGAGTTCATGCCTCAGACTGAAAAACCATTATTCCAGGTTGGGAAATGAGTTCTTGGTACTTAATTTTAAAGTAACTCCTTATACATCGGATTTCTAAATCATTACTGAATGAAAAATCGTATTATGAGAAGTTTGTATTATATCATTACTTATCCTTTATCAATGACATTTACAAGTCAAAATTTGTAAACATTTGTGTAGAATCTGCAATACCAGTACATTTTGCATATATGAAAGTCTATCAGCAACATATACAATATGAGCAAGGCTTTTAGTAGCTTGACATTTCTCTTACATAGAGCTTGAATTCCATTAAAAATTAATTTCCTTACCAATGCATCTCCTGTCTTTTTCACGACAAATAACATACTAATAATCTGAGCCACAAGAGGGCACCCAATAAGCATTTGGCAGCCCAGCAGCCAAAAATGTATATAACTTCGTAAAAAAACACTGCAAAGTATCTTCCGTAAATGTTCCAGAAAGCCTAGAAAAGTTAATGTTTGTTGGAATGACAAAATTACAGCTTGTTGAGCAATGTAAATCTTTTTCCCCTCAAACACATATGCATGAGTTTTGATGAAAATGTGTATGTTTTTATCCATACAAATACGTCTTCCCTTCCATTGAACCTTGGAAGTTATTTCTCAGTGCAATTAACTTTTAAAAGCTGTGTCCATACACCACTTATTGCACAGTTGTTAACATCTGTGAATGGAAAGGAAGAAACCATGTAATTTACCAGACACTAGATAAGCAGAGTTGTGAAGATGCTATGAATAATGGAGGTGAAATAGTTTCAGAAAGAAACATAAGTGGAAAACTGAGAAGCAAAAGCCTTTTATGTTCTCTCTTTTAAGCCTCGTCTGTTAATTTTCTTAGGCTGCACAAAACCTTGAAATATAGAATGCTATAACCAATTAATGTAAGTGGAGAATTTAGACTTGGAGTATTTTGTGTTTCATGATTCTGACATAATTGCATACATGTATAAATTCAATGTGCAAGTACCCTATCACTGCATGGTGATTTTGAAGACATAATTTAGACAGGAAAAGGCTCTTCATTGAACAGTTGTGGCATATTTCAGGCTAAAACTAGATCAAGAACTGATAGCAGAAGCTCATAGCTAACCGTCCTGATAGGAATTTTCAATGATACTTAGTAAACCCTCAGATAATATTTCTTTTCTCATTTGGAAGACCCTTTCAAGCTCTGCATCACTGTTACTATTTCCTTCTCTTCTCATATCACAGTCCCATGATCATCCATATCAATAGCCATTTGTATTATTTTTGCCATTTGTACACCCATGAATTACTCTGACATATTCTACAAGTCTATTGTTTTCTTTTTCCATTTATTCTAAGATTACTCAAGTAACACATGTAGTGAATGCTATGTAGTAAATATACATAGTAAAAAAAGAATTAGTTTCTTGTACTTAAGGAGATTCTTAGTGCTAATACATACTTATTTTATAGATTTATACAAAGAAGCAAGCAGTTTTAACCTCTTGCCTCAGAGAACAAGTGCAGAGTCTTAAAAAAACCTAGAATAGTTCTACCTTACAAACTACGGACTTGGCCTCTTATAGGTTACCCCTTCCTACACTATATGTGCCTGCTACACAAATAAAAGACATAGCTAGTGACCTCTTCATGTAAACATAACCAGGTTTGGAATCAAAGTTCTAGTGCATTCTCTGTTACAATTTGAAATAAATAGGCATGGTCTGAAAAACAGAGACAATTTCTGAGGACTGCTGACAGGAATTCTCAGGTCTTTCTGTAGAGAGAAGTGGGTGTCCATTTTTGTCTGGTTCGGACCCAATTCTCCTGAAGCCTAGTCTGGTTTTTGATCCTTTAAAAATCAGGATATAGAATCCTCTCTGACTCTGTATGATTTACAGGTGTCTGCCTCAAATCAAATCACTGGATGAGTATCGACAGTTCCTGTGACAGTTTAGGGTAGGAATAATGAGATATTTCTCTCCACAGGGAAAGAAAACTATGATGGCTGTTACTGTAAACAAGGCAAAAGGAAGAGTAAAAATGGAAGTCTAAAAAACAAATAGGTAAAATGGAGATGGTCAAGAATATTCACAGTGGGACTTTTACACTCTAAATCATGACTTCCAAAAGATAGTGGTACACAGGAAAAAGCTGTGAGAGATCAAAAAAAAAAAAAATTTAAATGCTGGCATCTGTAGAAGGTAGCTGTTGAGGACAACTACCTTTACAGCAGCCCTATATTCTTAATAAATCCTTTACTGGTAAATGCTTTGTAAAAAGTTTATTTGCTTGTGTCAGTTTCAATCAGAAACGTACAAGTTGCTGAAAAGCAAGCAAGTCAAAAGGCTGCTTCGGAAAAATATGACAATACATTCTTTTCCCTTTTTCTTTTTTTCTTCTCTGCAAGATAAAAGGTATTGATTGTGAACAGGCAACCTTTTGGAAATGAGCTCGGTTCTAAGGATGAAAAGGTTGCACTTCACCAGCATATGTCAGAAGACGGATAGAAGGGTGTTTTAATGAACACAGATTATTCCTGAGAGACTAGGGGGTGAGGGGAAAGATGCATGTAGGAAAACAAGATTGTAAAAAGGAATTAGGAGAAACTTCCCTCAGAAGACTTCTGTCTTTTTATATTTCTGGCATCTCACATGTAAACAGCTACTTCTAGTCTAGGTTACCCTACTTCTGTCGTGAGCATGGAGTACTGGCATTGGTAACACGGTCACTAAAAGCAACAAACGAGCTGAGGCTGTAGGCCACGTTTTGTATTTTAAGGG
>VWZT01009823.1:21087-34672 GCA_013397055.1 Pachycephala philippinensis
AATGTAGTGGATCAGGGCGAGGTGGCCAGCTTGAAGTGGGTGTTAACAGTGTCTTGGTCAGAAGTCAAAATGAGGAAGTGAAGAAGGTAAAAAAAAACCCGGCCAAGTGCACTAGTACAGAAAACCTTCAGCTCCTTAAAGTAAAAGTGGATTGGAGAGAAAGAATGTCCAAATGAAAGGATCAAAAGGTTTGCTAAGCTGGAATTGTATTCTACAACAAATTGGAAATCTATTCAGAGAGCAACCAATAAAAAGCACCATAAACTAAGGTCTCCTGTACATTAGAAAATCAATTGCTGCTTCTTCAGTTTGATTGTTCTGCACAAAGAGAACATCTATGCTCTGGAAACCTCGACTGATGTGTTTATTTGTGAGCCACACCAAAGTAAATCCCAAAAGCATGAAGCTGCTGTCACTCTAATGCTTAGCTCTGTGAGACAGTACCTGATGGGCCTTCTCAGTTTGCCAGATGAGTCTCATTTCTTTTTCCCCTTTTATTTTGCTAAATACTTTCTTTTTCATTCTGTTCCAGTTCACATTTTCTCTGCTCTAGTATAAATGCACTTCTGTGGGTCTGTGTGTTTTAGCTGATACACATTGTTTGCACCCTTCTTTTCTTGTCCCCTTCCAATAGAAACAACTTGGCACTTTATTTCTAAACCATTATTTTGCTACTTTCTTTTTTCCCCGGGGTGAGGGGTATCCTGATCATTGATCATGGCCATAATTTTCTACATAACTCATAAACTTAGGACTGTTTTGCCAGTGAAGTATAGCTCTCAGTTTTATTAGATGTAGAAGCTGAAGTGACTGATTCTACCCAAGGCTCCCCAGTGATCACAGGGAAATACAGCTCTGGGGTCCTGAGATGTTTTGTACATGTGTATGTATATGGGTGTCCTTTAGTATGGAAGAACCAGAGCAGCTTGTGATATGTGAACATGTCATATTAATTAATTACTCCTCCAGACTTGCTCTTACACTTACAGAAGTGTAATCCTCTAAAGGAAAGACTTGAGAAGAAAACAGACATTGCTGTCTGTGGTCTTTTGTAGCTGACAAGCAAATTCTTGCTGAAATAGGATGTTTTCCACAATTCACACTTGCATGATTAAGCTCTGAGTATGGATTGGGTAGTTGAGGAACAGACACTGTGCAAGGAAGGTGATTTGTGTAGTGTGAAAATTTGTGTAGTGTGAAAAAGCCACTGGACTGAAAGTGAGGGTTATTGTTAGAAAATCAGACTGTGTGGCACTCTGGTTGGAAAATGCAGTAATCATTCATCAAGTGTATGCATTGTATTTCTAATAGTTCACTCTAGTAATAGCGCAAAACCTGCTCAGCAGAAGGCAATATAAGAGCATGCAGAGAAGTGCAAGATGTGTCCTTGCATCTTGCATATGAAGGTGTGGATTTAGTGAAGTATTCCACTGGTGAAATGAAAATTACTGTTAGAGCTTTTCAAAGGTTGTTTGCTGGTCTCTCTAGATTGTCTCTCATCACTGCTGACATATGCACGTCAATATCATTGGGTTGTTTCGGTTCTTGGCAAACTTTTTTTGTTGCTGAGAAAGGGGGATTCTTCCTTAGGTCTACTGACGATACAAGAAATGCTTCTTCTCCGTGGAGGGATACATATATAATATATGGCCCAGAACAGTAACCGTTGGACCAGAACCCTGCACTTGCCTGTTGCCAGTAAATCAGAACAATTATCATGTAGTTAATGTATAAGTACCAAGAAGCTACTGTAAACAGTTTCTTGAAAAGATTCCAGTCTCTTTTCTTTGAGTTGTCTGTCTTCTTCTGTTTGTCATGAAGAAGTAAGCCAAAATGGTTATAAAATTAACGAAGTTGATAGGATAAGTTGTCTTTGGTCTTCTGATAGAAGGGCCCACACAGAGGCACACAGAGGCACAAATCACTATTGGCAGACTTAAATCTGAAATCCAAAGTTGGTCTAATATAAATTATTTGTCCTGTTTTGTTTCTCACATTTCAGTAGGAATACTCTGCTGAAGTTCATCTCATCTAAAAGCTCTGAGCATCTCTTGGTTTAAAAGCCTATTTGTCATTCTCCTGCTAAAGCTGCCTTTTTTACCCTTAGCATTCAATGATTTATCCACTAACTTTCAATTACAAATATAATTTTAATTCAGTTAGTGAACATAGTATTTTCAGTACATGCTTGTGTTGTGGTTTGGTTCAAACACATGCCATCAGTATGGAAAATATCTCAGTTCGTCAAAATTTCTGTCCTGGTGACATCTTAATCCTAAGTGGAAAGTGTTACTGGTAGAAGATTATTAAAGGTAAAATTGTTTATTTCATGATCTTGTATCTTAATATGAGCAAGGTGCATTAGGTTGCTCACACCATGTGCAAATGTTGTTTCTCATTAGCTAATACACTGTGCATATCTACTGCAGTGAAAGAAAATAGAAAATAGAAAAATATAACTTTGGTCTGCTTCTGTGAGGTAACGGTACATGTTTGGGACAAAAGAAGTGAGGAAAGGAGGCATTTTTCTAATCTCTCTGTAGTATTGCAACATGTACATAAGAAACTGATTTCTTTCGGTTTTGACTAAACTGAAACTGTTCTTGAATAACAGATTTCACAACAAATGTATGATACTGGTACTAGCTGTGAGTATTTAATCCTGACTAAAGAGGCTAATACAACTTTTGTATTTGGTATGTATTGATTTTAAAGCTTTTTGATTAGATGAATGAAGTGGGTGTGGTGTTCAGAGAATGGAATTTTTGTGTTCATTCTGTTAAGCATCTAAATAACTGAATAATTGAAAGATCTTATATACGTGAGATTAGTCAGTGTGAACCTTCTTGTGTGGAAAGGGCCCTGTTGATGACTGGAGATGCCTGTTGCTCTGCTTCCTCTCTTCCTCTTTCGCACTTGTCACATCAACTGAGATGTATTCCTTTATACAAGTTGTGTAATTATATTTTAAGAATGTATTCATGTGTCCAGGGTAATAGTTTGACCCTTTTCTTTGAACTGGTTATATTCTAGATATTCACATGTCCCACATGTTTCAAAAGGAGGAAAAAGGGTCAGATTCTGGTCCCTAGAGTAATGGAAATAGTCTGCAGGGAAGTCTTTGCCCATAACAGAAATTTTTGGCAGAAAATTTGTAAGAGCCAACAGGTTATGTAAATCTCACGGACAAGCTGAATCCAGCAGGTGGGCCTCAAGCTATTTCTCCGTGTTCTAGATTGCTGGACTCCATGTGGTAAGCACTGCCTAGTTGGAATCTCAAAATGTCCTGTATAGTGTAGAGAAATGCTATGTGATACACATCACCTAAATTAATAGAATAGTTTTATAGTTATATTATGCTTTGTTACAGTATTATTACTCTAAGTGGAGGAGTGAAAACTCTAGCCACCTTCCAACATCTAAGAGTACCTGGAGAGCTAATTAGTAACACAGAATCCCTGTTAATTACGTGTATTAGGGTACAACTATAACTGCCTACAGTTAATTGCAGGTGGACAGAGGATTTTCATCTATATTAATTGCACGTTAAACAAAACTTGCCTGCACGTAAAATTAAAATGTAATAAGGTTTGGTTCTTGGGAATGGTACAATTTCAACAATAAAACTAGCTATTGCTTTACCTGATAAAATATAAAAACTTAGAGCTGAACCATAGGAGTAACATCAGTAGATATCAATTGTTAAGTACAGTATTGAAGCAGATGGTAAAATTTATAACACACATTTTCAACTTTACTGATTTGCGTCTTTAAACTGTGTTCCTGCCAAGCAAAATACATTTGTAATTTATTAGATTTTTTTATTGCAGATCTGGCTTACATGTTTTGTTGAGCCATTCGTCAGAAAACTCGGCAGTGCTGCAAACTCATTTTTCTTTGCAGAGATTTGCAAGCCTGTTTTGCAGAGAGCTGAAGGTGGTGATTTCATTAAGATACTAATTCCCCAATTCTCTGTGCAGAAGACTTTTCCAAACTCATCGGAGCTAAAAACTTGCTTTCAACAGCTGCCAGAGGTGTTCTTGGAGTCTTAAATTGATCTAGTTTTGTCTTGGCATATTCTGTTCAACCAGTCATGGAGAGATTGTACATAGATTGCAATTTGTGAAATTCTTGGAGGAGACTCCAGCTCTAATATTTAAACTTGATGCATCCGCTAGCTCATTGGCACAACTGCTTTCTTTCTCCATCTGTTAAAATGGCCCTATGCCCACCAATAGGGTGATATGCCAGTTTTGGTAGGATGTACAACCCAGCGAAGATGGATGGTTAGGATGAACTGATGAGTCTACAAGACAAAATCTGAACCTTCTAGTCAGTACAAGGATAGGAACTAAATGCAGTGTACCAACGTGGCATACTATTGCAGAACGCTTCTCCAGCTGAAATCTGTCAGATCTGATGGGAAGTGACACACAGTGAATGTATTCTTATTGCCATGCACTTGGCACATATGAAGATGCAAGCAATGAACTGTTGATTTGCTGTGGTTCTCTGTAATGTAGTCATTACATTTTTGGGGTTTTATTTCCTCAGAAGGCAAGTTTTATAGTTTAAGGTCTTCACTGTGGTTTCTGCATGTTTACTGCATTGTCATATATTTGCCTTAGACATTTCCTTTGATCTGCATCCTGAATGGGATTAAATAGATGTATTTACAACTGTTACAAGGCTGACACTTGCAAGAAATTCCACATATTTTTAGTTCTGATTTTTTTGAAGGCTATCCTTGTCTGTGCCACCCCTTGATAGTTCTGGTACTTGGAGGAAACCAGAATGGCATTCTGCCAGAAGATGAACAGCATTACAATGCTGTTCAACAGTGTTTCTGAAATGTGGACATAGATGTAAATACACTAACACTGAGTAGGTTCTGGCAGCACCACCTGTGTGGTGGTATCTTTCAAAGACGCCTTTTCTCAGCATTTTTGGGAAAGCTGGAAACACTAGGAGTTGGACTCAATGATTCTTTTGGGTCCCTTCTAAGTGAGAATATTCTGTGATACAGCTCCTCACTTTCCTATAATCCCTTCACAGCTATCAGATGCTCCAAAGTGATCTACAAATGTGTGCAAATTCTGAGCACTGGCCTCAAGACAGGCTCTAAGTTGAGACAACCATTTAAATGGCAGCACTGCCCCTGATGACACTCTTTCAGCCTTCAGAAAACTGCTGTCTTCCACCAAGGAAGATTTCTCTCTGACAGAACTTCCCGTGCAGTGCTGGAGGTGGATACTATCAGAAGAGGTCATATGCAGTGCAATTGCAGGATTGAATCTTTTCATCCTTTCAGACAACCTTTCTTGTTGCTGGATGAAGTAGTGTCTGTAACTACTGACAACAGATAATCTTAGATTAAATCACAGTCTGTCATCCTTTTTGACACAGTCCAATCCAGAAAGGGTTTCAAACTGTTTTGTCATACTAGCTGCCACCTGGTTAGAGCTTTTGAAATGTAGGTAGTTCAGATATCTGCATTGATGGTGGTGGTAGCAGCAAGTTACTGGTGTTGATGCACTGAGCTGCTCAAGCATTATTCAGGTACTATCTGTTCATGGCAGAGAACTGGGAGATGCTTTATTTAGTTTTTAACTTTATACTTTGCTATTTCCTCGATGAGAAGGAAAGACTATACCTAAACCATCCAGATTGCGAGTGCTTTGAGAAATTAGTGGCAAAGTAATAATTAAATGAGTTAACTTATGTTTCTGGTCAGACTATAACTGGTTTTGTTCTGTGTGGCTCTCAGCCTTACAGGATGCTATAATTATCCTGGTTTCCCTCACATCTCTAGTCTATCCTGTAAAACTACTGAGTTTGCTTTTTGGGTGGTATGCTTCTTTTTCAGATTGAAAAATGAGGGGTAGCTGAAAAAGAAATAAATTACTTCTTATCTCAATTTCCCTTTAGACCATAGAACAGCTACACTCATAGCCATATGGTTCAAGTCTTCCTTGGTAGTTGAATTCTGTGTTGTGAATTAGAAGTAAATACAGTGTTATAATGGAAGAGGATGGTAGTACTGAACAGCACCACAAGGTGGCATTCAAACAGTTTGTGGCATAGACCAAAACACAGTGAAACTCAGATTTAATTTCCTGCTAGAAGAAAATCCTAAATCAACGGCAAAAATAAACTCAAATTGCAACATGTATTTGCTGCTGATTTAGCTTCCATGTTTAATGGGTCTGAAATCAATTTGCAGTTCCTCTTTAAATGTTAAATTCAAACTTGTTTAGAGTTTACACAATAGCGTGACCTAGAATAAATCAATTTATTTTAAGGATTTTCCAGTGCCAATAAAATGTCAAAAAAAAAAATTAATTTTCTCAGGAAACATGGGATGTTCCCTAGGACTTCACTGCTACTCAGATGCCAAGGGTAAAGGTTACATTGCTCTGTCAATGTGCGTTTTCCACTTCAAACTTGGTAGCATTCACAGTGTTTTGAATTTTATGTTGGAAGGCAAAAAAAAAAAATTGTTTTAGTATGCCATTGTTAAAAGTATGTCCTGCCAATCTTGAATGCAAGAACAGTGCAGTTGATACTGTGTAACTGAAAGTATGCAGTGGATGGAAAACTTAAAACAAGAAATGCATTGTTAGAACTCAGCTGAGTGAGACTTTTGTATCTTCTGTTCTATAGCAGCTTTGTTTCATAATACCAAAACTGGTGAAGTTTGCTTCCTCCCCAGCAGTGGATTTGTTTCCCACTTCCTGTATCTTACCTTGCAGTGCTATACTGCTGTCCTTATATATGCAGACCTTCTGTCTCACCAGGGTTTATTTGTTTAGAATTCATTCTGCTTTCTTAGAGGGGATTATAGCTGCTCCCAAGGTTACCTTTGCATTGCTAGTTGGGCTTCAGTTGCAGTTTGGACACTCATGAACCTTCTGCTTTATTACGAAGAAGGTTTATGATTAGTGGGTGACTTCTTTCAGCAACTGGCATGTCAGAACTGTAGCAAAACCTGAAAATCTATGGGTTTAATCTTAAAGTGTTGCTAAAAAGAATAGAAAATCAATGTGTATTTTACCAAAGTGGAGCAAGTGTTTTCTTAATAATAGTAGTTCAAAACATGTTGATGCAGTGGCCAATGACATGCTGCAGGTTCTGGGCAATAATATTTTAGTGTGACTAGAAGTTTGTCATAGTTTTTATGGGGAGACAAAGTAACTGAGAGAGAGGCCCAGATTTATTGCTGACACAGCTGTTTAAACCTCAGTGATGTAGTTATGCCTACCTTTTTTTCCCTGTAGAAGTAGGTAACATTGCTTAATGGAATCTGTAATCCTAGTCATAACCTCAGCGAGATGCCAGTTTTAGTGACCAAGTGTGTGCTGACGGTAGTATGGCATATTCAGAATTGTTATTTAGATGCTGTTTGCCATAATCAACGTGTAGAGCAAGGTGATCAAGGCTTTCTGGCATAGGACTCCAGGCTGTTAAAACTGTTTGGCGGTATAATCTTGTGGCTATCAAGATCTAAGATTGTTTTTTGTCTTTCCTTTTGCTCCCTGCACTCCAAACACTTACCATGCCCCTACCCCCACCATCCCCTTTTATCTTGGGGCAGTTGTAAAGTTTGTGGCTTATTCCATTTTTAATGCAAGGGGAATAGAGGGCACAAGAAAGAACATGAGAACTAGAAAAGATTAGATGGTGGTTTTTGTTTACTTTCTGATGGTAACTTTTGTCAGGTTAATCCAAATTGGTAAGTCTGTCACAGGTTATATCATATCATATCATATCATATCATATCATATCATATCATATCACCCCTATCATAAATGGTGCAAAGGTATGAAGAAAGCAGTGTTTCCATGCAGAAAGAAAAAAGTAGTGTGTATCTTAAATGCTACAAGTGTAAAATATAAAAATATGGAAGAAAGTAAAAAATTGACTACCTCACTTAACATTCAACCAATGTTTCAAAGAGAACATTTTATTCTGGACGTTTTTTGTGATGTCCATCATGTTGTGTCATTGTAGATCTGTCATGTGATACTTGCCATGAAAGTTAGGTGATGAATTTGCATTTCTAATTTATACTCCTTTAGCTTTCAAATTCTGATATTGAGGAATACAAACCTGTGGTGGTAGAGATTACAAGGCAGCTGGGAACTGATTTCTTAATATGTTAATAATTGACTCATTGCCTTTTATGGTAGGTGCTATAAAAATAGTAAAGATCATATTTCATAGCACTGTTGTATATGAGTATAATATTTCTAATTATAGTCTATGCCAGTGCTTTCAGCTCGCAACTTTTGAGGACAGTGGGCCTGTATTGTAATAGATGTTAAGACACTAGATTGTGACTTGAGAACTCAAGGGAAATCTTGTTGAGTTCTTAGAATACATCATTGGGCAGACAGGTGGGAATCTCCTTGTTTTTCTGTTTTTTTTCCTCTTGGAAAGTAATTTTACCTCTTCTTACTGTTAGGGAAAATGACTGAGACTACATACTTATACTCTGGCAAAAGTTGGGTGTTTTTTGCATCTGCTGTTGTTGGGACCATTACTTTCCTGCTTCATATAACTCCACATCATTTGTCAACTGTCAGATTAGGCTTCTTCAAACCTGATGTTACTCCTGAAGTAATAAGGTTTATATTTCAATCATCTCTAATATGTATCTAACTCTGTAAGGCTAGAGTCACTCTCATAGTTTTAGCAGGGAGGGGCAAAGTTATTGATGCAGCTGAGGGTTGCTTGCATTTTCCTGAGCCCTTGGTAAGTAGAGATAAGTGATAAAGAAAGTATTTGTCCAAGATTGTGAACTGAGGAACTGTCACCTCAGCATAACTAATGAGTATAGAAATGTGAACCCTAGTGTGACTGCAAAGCTTACATTTATGCTTTCTATTTTGAGGGATTTTTCTTGAGGATGGAAGTTTCCTTAGAACTTCTTAATAATCAAAAGATTAAAATATTTTTACTGTACAATAAACAATGTTACAAAAGACTGAAATGCATTTGCATTTCCCATTGTTCATTGAGGCTTCTGATAAGAGTTGTTTTTGGAGGGAAATGACCTTTGAAATCTGCATATGATATTTGTTTCTGGAAGTTAAAACAGCAAGGGAGCGGGTATCCTGTTACTTTGTAAGATTTTCTCTTTTTTTGAGTAGACCTCACTCTTGGCAGGCAAGCTTGGTTGAGTGCAGTAGTTTTTTTTATTGGTTTTTTACATACTTCACTTAAAAGAATGGAACAAAACTCCACAATGCTGGGCAAAATAATTGAGGTGTCTTGCACTATTAAGTCTGCTCTTAAAGGGCGAAACTTTGAGGTTACACTGAAACCATATCTAACTGTAGAAGAAAAAAGGTTTGCTACTGCTGGTGATCCATGCGGATGTGTGGAGCAATATTTTAATCTGTAAGTATGTAATGTTTGCTAATTCTGGCTTATAATTTGTTAGAAAAGATTAAAAAACTGCAACAAACCATCAGTTCAAGTAAGTGTTAATTTCCAAATGGATTCATCAAGAACTTGTTTAATTCCTGTCTTTCTTTCTTTCTTTTTTCTCCTGCTGCTTTTCTCTTATGGAAACAAGGCTGGCTGAAAACAGGTCTTCACATCTAAATTGCTGTGGTTTATATCTTCCCTGCTAACAGTTAAAAATGTTTTAATTTGAAGTGTATGATATAAACTTTAATTTAGACTTTATTTTGAAGTGCATGATTTATAGAATATTTTCTGTTTGAAAGTACAGTTCATCATTAAACACTTCTTCCTTCTGTCTTCACATCTTAAATTCACCTTTTTTATTTTTTCTTGTTATTTGTTACATTTTAGGAGACAGTCTTCAGCATGTACTTGGATCTTGTTCTGTGTAATTTCCTCTGTTTTTGCTACTTGATCCTCAAGTTCAAATAATTATTTCTACATTTTCTACCTTGTTGACATTCTTTTTTTGCTTGTTTGTTAATTAGTATTCTACCTTCTATTGGTTAATGATTCTCTTGCTTCTCAAGGTAACTGGTCCACATGCTCAGCCTTTCTCTTCTTCTGGATCGGTGGTTTCTTGAGTTGGTGGGCCATGATCGCAGTTTCTCCCTGCCAGAATTGACTTCTACCCAGTTGGAGCTGATTCCACACTGTTGCTGAGTTGTCTTTATTAGTTTCCTCCTTGTCTTGGGGGTTCTGCAAAATGTCCTTGTGGCCCATAAATTTTGCATTCCTTGTCCGCTCTCAGGGGTGCATCCTTCTTCCCAGGCTTTGCTAACCTCACCTGGGGTCTGAGATCATTGAAACTTGTCAGGCCCTAAACCTTAACAAGGCAATTCTACAGACAAGTAATTTGTCTTTCTAACACACAGACATCACTTGGAGCTTGCTTGTTGGCTGCTATCCATTTCATAGATTGATCACATTTGTTGTTGATTAGGCTTGAAAGTATACAAAGATCAAACATCGAAGAACATCCTTTCTTAAGAAAATTTTTACATATTCCACATTTTGCAACAACAGTAGGAAACTGGAAACAGGAGCATAGGACTAAAAGCAACTTTCTAAATCAAGTCCTGTCTTTTACTATGTAACTTTTCTTACCATGTCGTGCAGATTCTTGCACAGGTAAGAATTAAGACTTAAGCAGAAGGAATTAGAGGTTTCTGAATTTGTGTATCCAGCTAGAGCAAAGTCTCGGGCAAGATACTTCAAGCTGATCAAATAGAACTGAGACTTACTTGGTATCCTATGAGGAATAGGTAGGTAGGAGTGGTCCGCAAAATAAGCTATTTCTGTGGCCAAGAGTGATGGCAATAAAGACGGCTGCCAAAAATTAAATTGAAGCTACTCTTCCTAAAAAGTTAATTGCAAATGGAACTATAGAGAGGGATTGAAAGGTAAAAACCCAAATTATTAACGATATTTTATGTACAGCCCTAAACCAACAAATACTTTATTTCTGATATCAAAAATAAGGATATAGATCTGAGGGGAAAATATGGGGTGACTAAAAGAAGTGTGATGATGTAGAGGTGAATACAAGCATCTTCAAGTAAAATCAGAAAAATGTAGAGTTTAATGTAGAGAAAGGTGGGCCTTTATCCTGGAGCAGGAATGCAGACAATAGGAAAATACCTGTGACATCACAGCATTAGATATTTTTAACAGACCTGTCAGCTTGGAGTGGTGCTACAAGAAGAAGGTACATTGGATGTTACCACTTGCTGTGAAGAAGGTGGCCAGCTATGGGCTTACAAAGCTGATCTTAGCAGTATGCAAAACTACAGGACAGAATTGAATGGGATGTATAATATAAATGACCAAAACACACAACCAAACAAATGTAGCAATGGAAGACTGACCATATAGATCTTTGAACGTGTCCAGGACTAACTAAAGACAGTAAAAATCTTTGGGTGTGATGTGTACAAAATAGGGGGTTACCAGTGATATTTGGGAAGTGGTACTAAAGCAGGCAAGGAAATTGAATGCTTCCTTTTTTTTTTTTAAAGATAATAATTACATATTAAGCTGTCAGGTAAAGCCAATCTTTACAACACAGGGAATCTGTAATAGGTTGCTCCAATTATTTAATGGAACACTTAGTTTTGAAAAAGGAGTTACACTTAAATTTTAATTTGCTGATAGGTTGCAATCCTGAATTTTACATGCCTTAGCTTAGTAGGAAATATGTTGGTGGTTTTGTTGAGGTTTTTTTTCCATCTGGTTGCAGTTCTTTTGTGGATGTATACTGAAATGTGGACAATGTGGATTTCTTATGGAGAGGCACAAAGCAGATGCAGTATTGGTTCTGAAAATCTGAGGAAATATCTATTAGAGTGACTCTGTCCCTTGCAAGTACGAAAAATACTCTTTAAATGTTTATGACCAAATGAATGACGATATTTTGTCTCATTGTAACTAATTTCAGCTTTGGCTTACACCCCCCCCTCCTTCCCATATGAAATTCTGAGGGCAGTGATAAATCAGAATATGTCTAGATTCTGCATTCACTTTTGAAATCTTACTTGAATATATTTGGTCTGGCTGAGATGGAATTATTTTCCCCTGCAGCAGTCTTCATCATGCTGTATTGGTAGTGAGAAAGGTGTTGGTAACACACCGGTGTTGCAGATACTGCTGAGCCGTGCTCACACAGCAGACAAGACGGTCTCTCCGATATTCCCCTTTACTAGTAGCCTGGGGGTGGGCAAGATCTTGAAGGATGTGTAGCCAGGACTCCTGACCCAGAGAGGCCAAAGGGGTATTCCATACGATATGTTGATTGGTCATCAGTAAAAGCTAAGAAAAAAGAGAAGGGGTGGGCGATTTTTTTGTGGCCTTGGTCTTCCAGAGCAAATGCTAGGTATACTAAAGCCTTGCTTCCTGGGAGTGGCTGGACATTGCTCGCTGATGTGAAGTAGAGAGTAAATATTTTGTTTTCCTTTGCTTCTGCATGAAGCCTTTACTTCTGCTTTATTAAAGTGTCTTTATCTTGACACATGAGGTTTTTTTCATCACATTTTCTCACCCACATCTTGCTTCAGGAATGGCTTGGTGGGCACCTGGTGTCCAGCCATGGTCTACCCACCGTGGTGCCCTTTATGTGTGTGAAAGTCCACAGGGTTTGTAAACTTGGAAAGTGTTCACAGTTCTTTGGAATATTGCAGGTGTCTTCTTGAGGTTCTATTTGCTTGTATCTTTTAGTAATCCGATGTTACAAAAGCTGTTTCTTCAAAGAATACTTTTTGTAAACTTTCACAGTGTGTAAGTGCAGACTGTGATCTGTTTGTGTCTAAAAAGCCAAGCAGGATGAGGTTTCTTATTAGTGACAATGAATGAAAAGCTGTATCTACAAGAGAACATTCTTATTAACTTGGTGGTTTGGTGGGTGAACTTTATTTCTGCTGTGAAAAGTGCTTGGACACTGTATGTGTCTAATCATCAGGCTGTCTTAGTCTTACATCTTGTAGAACAGACACACTGCAGATCTGAGGCTTTTAATCCTGAGCACAGGGGATAGCAATTTACAATCCAGAAAGGCAGATAGGAGCACAGGGTTATATCCTTGATTCTTAGTGAAATTCAGAGCATACTGAAGTCTGGGCTTTTCAGTGACTTACATAAGCTGATATTATATTTTAACACAAACATGTCAACTTCTAGTTATTGCATCTGACCCTTGCTGGGGGACAAGGGAGAAGTGAATGAGTTGTTGGTTTAAACTAAGCTCTTCTTGTGCCTCAAGATTTCAACCTTCAAGACAAGGTTCAGCTAACAGTAGATTGAAGTTTCACGGTCTTACATTATTGTTACAATCTGATACATTCTTTTGATAAACACTTCATTATACAGTGTGTTAGTAAATACAATTTAAAAGTGGGCAAGAGGGAGCAGTGCTTCACCATGAGTTGCTGACCTAATGCAAGAATATAAAAATGGTATTCTGGTTTTATTTTTCAGTTTTTCTAATTGATTCTTTACTGTATTTCTACTGCAGAAATGAAGACCTAAAACAAATGTTGGAAAGCAGTAAAGATTCTGCAAAGCTGGATGCTATGAAAAGGATTGTTGGGGTATGTGATTTTTACTTATTTATTTACCTTTT
>VWZT01009823.1:34752-49692 GCA_013397055.1 Pachycephala philippinensis
TTTTGTAACAGTGCTAATATGCCTGTAAACAACTATTTTCAGTGAGACCTTGAACAGGAAATGGCTCCTGAAGACAAGCTTCAAATTCGTCAGACTGGAAACAACAGAAATTTGCAGGAATAAAATTACAAGTCGCATTTACTATTGTTATTTTATTAAATTGTATGAGGATTTCCTTTTTTGATTAAGCATTATGCCTGAATATTTGATTACATGTTTCAGGTGAATGTGTACTCGTAGAGGTGATTAAATATTATTTAACACCATGTTATGTTTAAACCCTATTAAAAAAAAATCATGAAGTTGATAGTATCCCTTTATTGCTTCTTAAAAGTATTGGAAGAATGTGCTATGGAAGATCGTTCCATGTCCATTTGACTTCTTTGTTTTGGGGCTTTTGAATTTGTTTTCTGTCATTGTTTCTTCAGTCTACTCTGGATGTGCTTTTTTTTTTTCTTGGTTTTTGCATGCTTAATCCTGTCCAAGTATGTACCGAAGTGAGTAGGTACAGGTGGTGTCATCTGATTGTGTTCTTTCCTCTGACTTCGGAGCTGGCTTCTTCACACTTCATGACCATCCAGTGATGAGAATTTTACTCAGGGTGGTTGTCTTTTTGTCTGTAATCCCCTAGTCCTGCCAGAGACATCAGTTATCTGTGAGATCTGGGTAACCTATCAACTGTTATTTCATAATGTCATTCTTGGTTTTGGGAAAGGTTTTTTTGATTCATCTTCTCCAACATGAAGTGGGATTGCTCACGGTTTGACTAGTGAGAGTCTGGCGTACAGATGTGCTGTTGCAAAAAACCATGACCTTTATAAGTGCCATGGTTTTTGCATATGCTAAACTTATATTCTTCTGCTCCCCTCCGAAAAGATCTTTTTTTTTTATTATTATTACTGTGGGCAGGAGGGTTGTGGCAAGTTGCCTCTTGCTCCTTTGGTTTTCTTTCTTGAGAAGTTGGCCAGATCTTTATCTGTATTTGGAAACTGTTGAAACTGAATGTAGGTATGTATTTATGTATATGGGGGGAATTAGAAACCATTAAATTGAATCCACTTTAAATTTTAAACCAAAAAATTAAAACACAGTAAGTGACACATGCACTTACTTTACTAGGTTGTGCACTACATGCACAACTTTACTAGGTTGATTATTTTCCTTTTTCTGTACAAAAAATGTTGTCATTACAAATGAGTGTGCAATGAGCAAATTCACTTATTTTGAATACTTGCTGCTGCTGCACATTCAGAAGAGTTCCCAATGGCTTCTTTAATTTTCTGGAAGTGTGTGATACCATGGAGCAGTGATAGCTGTGATCCTTGATGGACTTAGGCTGAAGTGATGAGGCTCAAGAGCTCTTCAGCAAGGGAAGGCAGAACTAATTGGGCACGTTCTTTCTTCTCTCCCCCATTTTCCAATTTTGACAATTCTCTCCAGTTTCCAGTTCCAAATTTCTGTCCTTTTTTAAGTTCATGGTCCTTACTTTCTGTTCCTGTTCTAAGCACTGTGCAGTGCAGGAAGAGCACTACTTCCCCAAATGGCAGCAGGCACTTTCTGCTTCCTGGATACTTTTCCCTGGCTCAGCTCCTGCTGCTTAAAGTAGGAAACAGCCTCCTAGCTTGTAAGGCTGACCATTACTTAACCACTAGTGAGTTGTTTGAATTACTGGATCCTCTGTTCTCAGTTTCTTTCATATCTTCACGGTATTTGCTGTTTCCTGTGCTGTGTTTAAAGTGTGTTTTCACACCAGATACCTGGCACCAGCCTCTGGTTGACATAACAAACTCAAACAATGAGCTTCACAGGCCAGGTCTGGGATATTACACAGTATGAGCATGAGGCCATGTAACAGAGGCGATAATGTTCTTGAGGAGTACAAAGGTGCTGCTGTGCTTGCGTATAGAGAGGAGCTTACATCTCACATGGATGAGATGTGTTTTTCAGAGATGAAAGGCTTCCTCTAGCCTTATTATTAGAGGAAAAAGGAGCTCTGTTGTCAGAGTATTGTTTTACATGTCTCGCTGGAATGCTTATTTTCAGTAGTTTTAGATACTTGAAAAAAATACGCATACAGAATCCACAACTTCTCTGGCCAGCCTGTTCCACTGCCTCACCACCCTCACAACAATTTTTTCCTAACATCTACTGTAAACCTACCCACTGTCAGCTTAAAGCTGTTATCCCTTGTCTTGTCACTACATGCCCTTATAGAAGTCCCTCTCCAGCTCTCTTTTAGCCCCCTTTACATACTGGAAGGTGCTGTAAGGTCTCCTCAGAGCCTTCTCTTCTTCAGGCGGAACAACCCCAACTCTCTCAGCCTGTCCTCACAAGGAAGATGCTCAGTAATTACAGTGTCCCTGTCCACAGAATAGGGATTAATCTTTAAGGTCCCTGCCAGCCTAAACTGTTCTGTATGACTCTATAATTCTATGATACCTTAGTATTTTAGTAGACTTTAAGAGGCTAAACCTTAATTTCTTCATATAGGCATGATAGAGAAGTAGCAGGAGAACGCTGCTTATGGCACTTTTTGCTGCTGCTTCCTCCTTTAAGGTAGTTTGTGAACTTTCTCCTAGGGAGAAGGAGATTCATTACAAATAAAACTAAATCTGTCTTCCAGAGAGTGACTTAAAAAAAAAAAATTCAAGCAAAGGAGTCACTTCTGCATTAATCATGAAGGTACCTAGGCCTACTTTCAGCTAAAATATGACTTTCATGATCAATGACCTTTCTTTTTTAAAATTGGTATGTTATTTTGTATGTTTCTTTCTTATATGCGTGCAATAAAATAATTGCAATCTTTGGAAGAATATGAGCAACACTGCTGGTTTAGAAATAAATTCTTGTATATACATGTTCTACTATATGCATGAAAATGTAATAGCTGATATTATAACAACCAGTACCAGATCTTGAAACCTGTTTGAATTTCTGGGGAAAAATCAGTGGAATTTCACTCCTGATGATTTCAGAGCATGAATTTAGGAAACAATCACATGCCTGATTTCCCTCAGAGGTATCATCCATGTCTGTGTGTCTCTCACATAGAAAAAAAAAAAAAGTTTAGTACATCCTGACATTACACAGCACTTACGCTAGAATGAAAGTTTTTGTGCAGAAGCTCCAGATGTATAAGACAACACAACTGCAGAATGTCTAGGCACAGAAACAAAAATGATATGATAAACCTTACTCTTGGAAAGAACCATTATGTTCTTTCAGTTTAATGACCCATGAGTTGAGGAGGATCTACACTAATCGTTACGCAAT
Organism: Pachycephala philippinensis; assembly: GCA_013397055.1. Taxonomy (NCBI): domain Eukaryota; kingdom Metazoa; phylum Chordata; class Aves; order Passeriformes; genus Pachycephala; species Pachycephala philippinensis. The sequence continues at coordinate 38,026 of VWZT01009823.1, forward strand.
AATGACTCAAAATACAGTCTTTTAAAAGACCCTAAATACATATTTACATGGTACACTGGAGCTATTATGGTTATCAATTAAATAATCCAAGTAACGCATAGAATCATACTATTACAGCCTATCAGAGAAGTCTAAGGATCATCCCTGGTTTTGAGTTTCATAACTTCTGTTGCACCAAGATAAGATGATAATTTTTCATTCGGTCTTACTTCTTTGTAACCCATCTTGTTGCTAAATTCTACCTGGTCATTCTGAATTTGGCATTTATTATGGGGATCCCCCAGTCCTGAAAGAAGTAAATTTATTTTAGGCTCTTGGTTAAAAACCCCTTGAAACTTATATAATTTGGTTGCTTTTTCACTGTGCTTGTGTCACTTCCTGTGTTTTAATACAGGTGCAGTAAACAGTTTAAGATGTTAAATGGGTTAAATCAAAATGTCATACTGGACAGCTGCTCTTACACCCCTTTGAAAGACTGAGTAATAACTTGAACTATAGCTGCCTTCTTGCTTCTTTCCTTCATCCTTCTTCTAAGCCTCTCAGATTATACGGTTTACCAGGTATTGCCTGGCTTTGTGTGTTCTTTCTTTTGTTGCATGAAAACCTAACTCTTTATGCTTTTAATGTGTTTTATCAATGACATACACAAACAGACCTGTGAGTTGAGAATATGAAGTTTAATCAGCTGTATAATGTTGAGTAATGGTTGGAATGTAATGGTTATGGACAGGAGTAACTGCAGTTGCCGAACTCCTGTTTCTTTTTTGGATCCCTGCATATTTGTTGTTTCTCATGTGACAAGAGTTGTCCCTCAGGGGTCTATACTGGGACCAGTACTATTTAATATCTTCATTAATGACAGAGATACTGGGATTGAGTGCACCTTCCCCAAATCTGCAGACAACACAAAACTGAGTGGTGCAGTTGACATGCCTGAGGGATGGGATGCCATCCAGAGGGATCTGGACAGACTGGTGATGTGGACCTGTGGGAGTATCATGAGGTTCAGCAATGCCAAGTACAAGGTCTGACCCTTTTATCAGGGCAGCCCCCAGTATCAGCACAGCCTGGTGGATGAAGGGGTTGAGAGCAGCTCTGCCAAGAAGGACTTGGGTGTGTTGGTGAATGAAATGGTGGTTGTGAGCTGACAATGTTCACTAACAGCCCAGAAAGTGTGGCCAGCAGGTTGAAGAAGATGATTCTGCTCCTCTACTCCACTGTGGTAACAGAGTCCCCGCCTGAAGAACTGTATCCAGTTCTGCAGTCCTCAGGACAGGAGAAACAGTCATGTTAGAGTGGGTCCAGAGCAGGCCACAAAAAGGATCTGAGGGCTGGAGCACCTCTCCTGTGAGGACAGGCTGAGAGAGTTGGGGTTGTTCAGCGTGGAGAAGAGAAAGCTTTGGGGAGACCTTATAGCACCTTCCAGTATGTAAAGGGGCCTACAAGAAAGGTGGAGAGGGACTTTCCAGTAGGGCTTGTGATGGTTGGACAAGGAGGGATGGTTTTAAACTGAAANCTGGACAGACTGGTGATGTGGACCTGTGGGAGTATCATGAGGTTCAGCAATGCCAAGTACAAGGTCTGACCCTTTTATCAGGGCAGCCCCCAGTATCAGCACAGCCTGGTGGATGAAGGGGTTGAGAGCAGCTCTGCCAAGAAGGACTTGGGTGTGTTGGTGAATGAAATGGTGGTTGTGAGCTGACAATGTTCACTAACAGCCCAGAAAGTGTGGCCAGCAGGTTGAAGAAGATGATTCTGCTCCTCTACTCCACTGTGGTAACAGAGTCCCCGCCTGAAGAACTGTATCCAGTTCTGCAGTCCTCAGGACAGGAGAAACAGTCATGTTAGAGTGGGTCCAGAGCAGGCCACAAAAAGGATCTGAGGGCTGGAGCACCTCTCCTGTGAGGACAGGCTGAGAGAGTTGGGGTTGTTCAGCGTGGAGAAGAGAAAGCTTTGGGGAGACCTTATAGCACCTTCCAGTATGTAAAGGGGCCTACAAGAAAGGTGGAGAGGGACTTTCCAGTAGGGCTTGTGATGGTTGGACAAGGAGGGATGGTTTTAAACTGAAAGACAGTTGATTTAGATTAGATATGTGGAAGAAAATTTTACGATGATGGTGGTGAAACACTGGGACAGGGTGCCCAGAGAGATGGTGAATACCCCATCCCTGGAAATATTCAGTGATGAGAGGCTTTGAGCAACCTGTTCTGTGAACATCTTGGAGATGTTCCTGCTTGCTGCAGAGGGTTTGGACTAGAGGTCACTTTCTATGGTTTGCTTAGTGAGATTTTGTGTTTTCTGATAAACTTGGTGTTTGGCTGGCTGAATCTTGACCTTGAGCAAGACACACATTCTTAGAGCTGGGAGTGCTCTGGGTCTGTATTCAGCAGCACTGTAACTTGATGTAACATATCCTGAAATTCCAGTGTTTGCAGTTTGGACATAAAGTACTGCCAGACATTCTGCTGGCATTGTATCTAGGCAGAACATTGTGCAGCTATAGTGTATCTTAAAGTATTTTATTCCTTCTTAGATACCCAGTTTCCTACAAATAACTTCCTTCTTAAGCTGTTTGTACAAGAACTGAAGCTAAGGTGGGGTTTTGATGTTTATGATATTTATTGTGACAGTTGTATTGTTTATGACATGCCTTGTTCATGATCAAACATGAAAGCTTCCTTTCAAAAAAAAAAAAAAAAGGTGGGTTGATTGATCTTACTTTTACTGTGTGGCTTTTGTATATTCTTTTTTGTTCTGTATAAACACTTTATGGCCTTTTGTGTTTAACTTGCTATAGAAAACAACCTTGTTTTGTTTTTAAAGTGTGATGTTTATTTTTATTTTTCTCCTTGGTTCTGTTGCAAACCACAGTTGTTCTAGGGAAAAGGAGCAGGAATTTAAGCTTGTGTAACTTCTTGGGTTTCGTTGGGTGCCTTTTTTTTTCCCCTCCATCTCCCAGAAGGTAATTCTGCAGGGTTTTTCAGATTAGCAAGGTCTTTAGTAATTTTTGAAGCATTAAAAATTATTTGCTGTCTTATATGTTAAAGTCCAGGTAGTGGATTCCACTCCAGCAGACTCATAACCAGTCAGGACCCAAGATTTTTTGTTGTATGGATTGTATCCTGTAAGGTCTAATGATTAACAAAAACCCACATCTTTATCCTCAGTTTCATAGAAATGAGATTTGAAGTGCAGCTGTGTAATAAATCAACAAAACCCAAACCACATTCTAATAAATTATATTGTTACATTACTGAGATTTGTCTCTTCTTTTTTCTTCAGATGATTGCAAAGGGAAAAAATGCTTCTGAGCTGTTTCCTGCTGTTGTGAAGAATGTTGCCAGTAAAAACATTGAGGTATTCCTCTAACTTGTTAACATACTGTTATGGAAATTCTGTTTATTAAATTTTTGTCTAATTGTATCAGGCTTCAACATAAACCATAAAATCTCTAGTATCATTAATAGAATTTTCTGGGAGTTTATTTCAATAACAGCATTATGGTAATAATTTTATGTATAAATAAAGGAAACCTGTTGGGTGATTTGGAGGAAGGAATAGTAACTGTTTACATTTTAAAAAAATTACTTAATTTTAGAAAGTTTTTGAAGTATTGTGGTAATTGAGAAAAGTTATTGTAGTTTGTTTGAAGTGTGGTACTTGCAAAGCTTGGGGTTGTGCTACATTGCATTTTAAAACGTCTGTTGCAGATCAAAGCTGAAGGGTAATGGCTTGGTAAAAAAAAAGTGTGTTCTTGCATCTATATCCGTTGTTATTAGACACATAAAGCAGCTTGCTTCTGTATCTTTTTTGTTTGTTTCTCATAAGAAAGCAAGGAAAAAAAAATCCATCTTGGACTAGTGAAAATTCAGATTTCCAGAATTCTAAAAAACTAAGGTTGTCTTAAATGATGATGTGTTTAAATCCACAGGGTTACTGTTGTACAGCCACAGGGTGTATGTAGAAAATGTAACTCCGATGCTCACTAACATTACTGCGCATACACTGACAGCTTCCCTGCAGAAGTGTCAGAGTTATAGTTGACTTGACAAATGAGATTTCGATAAAAATAGCATCTGTAAGTTTATAGCTTGAGACCTCATGGTGCCTAACAAGCATCAGTTTGATGAAAGTAGAGTGAACATGCGATTACTTCAGTTACTTCCTACTGCTCAGGATCATAATTTTTGAAAAATGTGGGCAGCAGTTGTTTGAAGCCTTGGATTTTAAGGAAAGAAGTCAATTGAATGCATGCTTCAATTGTTCTGTCCTCTTCTGAAGATGTGTACTTCAGCCTTTATTATTAAGGGGAACAAAAAATTATTTTTTCCCTGGCTTATGCCACTGAAGATTATATTTCCTGTAACAATGCCTTCAGCAAACTCCTTTGTCACTCTAACATGCTGTGATATAATGGAAAAAACACCAATTTTCCTCCGTATTTACATGGATTGATAGTGATAGTCAAGTTTGAGTTTAATTTTAGCTTTAAGGAAATTATTCTTTTTTAGTTACTACTTGGAAAACTTTGGGTTTTTTCATTCTTTGAGAGATTGGATTTATTTGGCCAAGGCCAAATACTGAGCTCTTGTAAGTCAAGGAGGTGTAAGTGTGTAAAGATGATAACTCAGGGTCTTTCAGGAACTTACTGTATTAAAATAGTTTTAGAAATTGTATTTTTAGTAATAGGCAGTAAAAAGACTAGTTAAATATTCTGTTTCACTTTCATTTGTGCTTGTAAGTTATGAGTAGTCTTATGTCCAGTTTTAAACAGGGAGACCTTACACCAAGGAGGAGTGCCTTAAACAATATTATTCGTCTTGAGCGCTTTTAACTGTTGGGGCTGGAACCACTAGTCTGATAGAGGCAAGACTGTCCTGGTTCCAGGCTTTAAGCCCAACCAGTAGTGAAGCTGAGACTGTATCCCTGGTAGGTGTGCACATACACATAAATATTGTGTCTGTGTATATATAGAGAACAAATATGTATGTACAAAGGCAGCCACATAATTTGTCACAGGGTATTCAGGTGAACACAAGCAGCACCAGCAGCTTGGCAGTTCAAGATGGTCTGGGAGTGGGAATGTGTGTGTATATACAGGAGTCATGCACACAGTCTGCCCAGTGTCTGGTCCATGGATCTCGGTCACCCCGTTGTTGGCACCTGGACATCTGGGCCCCTAAGGCTGTAGCCGGTTTTCGTTTGCTGGTACAAACACCTGTACACATATGAATGCCTCAAAACCAGGACTCTCCTGGTTTCTCAGTAGCTTCTCCCTCATGGACTCGCCCTTGGTCGCACAGGTGTGTGCACCTGTGCACACATACAACTGGACCTGACCAGAGCTTCCCTGCTCCTCTACTGTCTAAACCCCTGGGGTTATGCCCTTGAAGAGATGCACAAAACCCCGTGGTTCTTGTCCCTGGAGACCCACAGGCCATGGGCTTTCTTTGGCAGCTGGATGGGACTTTACTGGTCTGTGCCGTAGCCAGCTCCTCCTGTGGTCTCACCCTTAGATGCTCATGCCCACACCTACTTCCTTCCCAGACCACTTCACCTATTTGTCGTCTAGTGCAGCTTGATCCACTTGTAGACCTGCACCCATTGCAGTCACTGGCACTGCAGACATACTGGCTTGTGCTTGATTTCACATATTCTGGTCTCTTCAGTTGCACACATGCTCATGGACCTTCTGGCCTGTGGTCCCAGCCCAGGTGTTGGCAGCCAGACCCTCACATGTTCCAGAAGCTGCCCCCCCTGGACTCAGAGATCCCTGTGGCTTGATGTCACATTCCAGTTGCTGCAGTCATACTTATGTCCCCTCACTCCTGGTCTCTCTAGTTGCTGGTGCCCATGGACACAGCAGCCTTGCAGCCTGTGGCCTGACTGTAGTTGCAGGCATGTAAATGCATCTTCATGCTGAATAAAGAGTACCTCACCAAGGAAAACAGTTCAAAATGAAATTTAACAAGTCAATGCAATAGATTGTGCTATTCACATGCAGGGAACAAAAGGATAAATGTACTATCAAACCGTTCGGATGTGTCCAGCCATCTTATCCCTCTGTTTTTCCCTGGCTTAATTCTTTCCAGATCATGTAGATTTCCCTTGCTTGTCCTTCACTTTAGTTCTTCCCCAAAACATCCCATATCTTGTCTGAAATAGTTTTCATCTGTGTCCCATATCTGAACACATAAAAGACCTTCAGTCTGAAAGGTGCTCTGGTGTTTGTTGACTCTTGGTGGTTTTAACGCCTGGGCATAGGAGCTGAGGCTCTCCTGAAGTTGTTCTGCAAGGAGTGTGACAGCATATCCTTTCTATGAGTCCTAAATTGGGTTCCCCTCCTATTACTGTGTTTCTCTCTGCATCTCTGAACTGATGGTTCCTGTCATGAGTTTGGGAGAAGGTAGAGCAGGGTGTTGTGTGCACACATCCCTCCATCCCACTTGTCTTTCTATGCTCCTTTGTGGGTGTGAAGATGAGGTCTTAGCACATAACATTAATTAGCAGAAGCCTTTCGCTGATTATATTTTATGGACCTTTTCTCCTATTTTAGAACAAATAGACAGTTACGTGAATTCACATGTCGTCTTCCATGCTGTAGTTAAGCTTCCCTCATTACTCATTTTTCCACCACTTAATGCTGACATATTTGGGAAGGAAGAGACTGTTAGACTGAAAAGAGATCAGGACATTCAGTAAAGCCATCTGATGAATTTATCAGTTTGAGTTAGATGACAAGTTTAGGTCATAGTGTAGGTATACTTACAGCCATCTAGTTAAACCTCTTCTGTCTCAGGAACCTTTATCGTGGTTCATTTTTTAGGATGCTTTTGAAATTATGAGAAATTACTAGATTGTCAGGTTCTTTTTACACTGATCCTGTTCCCTGAAAATGTTTTGCGAAATTTTTCCCTATTCCTAAGAATTCTTACCCAAATCTGTCTGTACAAATTACTGCAATGCAGAAGCATAAAATACATTAATTTATCTGAGTAACCATGAGAGTAGCTCAGTTGGTTAGAGCATCGTGCTAATAACACCAGAGTGGTGAGTTCCATCCCTGTATGGGCCATTCATTTAAGAGTTGGACTCAATGATACCTGTGGTCCCTTCCAACTCAGAATGTTCTATGATTCTGTGGCTTTGTATCCGTGTGAATTTCCAGCCCAGAAATGGCTGCTATATTTTCTTTTATGAATGCTCTGATGCAGGAAAATGGAGATGAAGAAGTGGTATAACATGTTAATTTATTTGAAGAGAAGCAAAGGGCATCTTATTGTTTACAGATGTGCCTTATGATTTTTTTTTTTGTAAGTACATGCTGACCTCAGCTTGATTATGTGCATCAAGTCATGGATGGTAAGGATACAAAAAGTGACCTAATAAACAATAGGTGGTATAGAACAAAAATAAGTCTTCATCAATAATTCATGGATTTTGATGTGCTTATATTGATAAATTAATTAAACAAATCTGCCCGTGTTCTTCAAGCCTAATGTGCCCCTGTTATGATTAGCTTTATAGAACAGAGCATTTTAACATTGAATGAAGGTAAATGGTAAAAGAATAGTGTAGTCACGGAGCTCTGAGTGCTTCCATTTCTAGTCACAGAGTGGTTTCAAGGAAAGGAGGCTTTCTTTGCACACCTGCAGTCATTCAGTGCACAGGCCTCTTGTGGTCAATGTTGATTGCTACTTCTCTATAGCTGAACAAAAAATAATTTAGTATGGTGTAACCTTCTGTGATTCAATATTATGTTTTTTTGCCAGAATTGGCACAAAGATAGATCTTCTGATAGTGACAGTAATTATTAGCACAGCTGTAGTTGAGGGTCTTTCAGAATTTTCCATTATAAACCCCAACAGTCAGTTTACTACGCAAATGTAAAAAAATGTTTTCACTGCTTCCTGGGTATGTAGTGGTCTTGAGGGGGTGAAGTGAACTAAATTGAATACCCTCCTCCCCAAAGTCATACTGATGCCTTAGGTTTTAACTTTTAACTTAGATGAGGGTACCGCAGTCAATGTCGCCAGCGAAGGACCCTGGATTCACTGCTCCAGAGTTTAAAAAGCTTCTGCTCCTGAAACTACTGGGAAAACAGAGACTGATACAAATGAATATGATGTAGTTTAAATGATTTTTCCTGTGCTTATTATCTAAACAGTTGGTAACCCTGACTCAGGTTTGGAACCAAAATTTGCATATGATTCTAGTCCAAAGTGTATCCAAATACACTCATTTCAATACAGAGCTAACAACTGACATGAAACCAAAGTGGAAAGATCAGCAAGATTTGTTTACTAACTCAGATCTTACATTAGATAGCATTCAAAGATAACACACTGACTTCTGGTTATATCTTCCACAGCCTGATTTCATGGTTACCAAGCTGATCCTGGATTTAAGAATTGTTCACAGTAGTTATAATTATTGTTCTTGTTTATGTATGCTATTGTTAGACACATATTATTAGTAGATATTTAGAATATTTAGAATAGAGTCTCAACAAGGTAGAGGCCTTGTCAAGCCTCTGAAGGGGTGGAACGATGCCTTAGGTTTTAGCTTTTATATTTTTTCAAATTCTGTATTCCCAGTGTGTAACTCTGCAGCGTCCTGCAGCCTGTGAGCTGCTGCTGACAGACAGAACAAAGCCTCTCNTTCTATATTTTTCAAATCCTGTACTGCCTAGTGTGTAACTCTGAAGTTTCTTGTAGCCTGTTAACTTCTGCTGTCTCATGCTAGATAAACATGACAAAGCCTCTCCAGGCTTACTCTCCAAGGACACCCCGACTGTCCTAGGCCCAAAATGTGTAAAACAACATCTAAAAGGGGGGGTGAGCTTGGGTAAATTACATCATTAGCTGGGGTTGTAGTTGGAGAATTAACCCTGATATGCAAATGGACCAAACTTATAAAAGTGTGAAGAACTCATTACTTGTGGTCCATCTTGGGGTCCATCTTGGCGGTAGCCTCTGGACTCCCCAGGGCGTACCTTTGAAGGCCCTTTAAATAAATTGCTACCTTTATTCCCTTATTCCTGTCTAGTCTCTGTTTTTAGGTGGCCATTTCAGGCATCAGTACTGAGATTTTCTTAATCTTTGGACATTGCATGCTTTGTAGCATGCTTATATTGCATCTTTTGAATGCTTGTAGTCATGCAAAGGTGAATCTAACATCCTTTGTTTTCATCCAAGACAAGTGCTCTTTTAATCAGATTTGAACAGTGTAAGTTACCACACTTGAGCTGTAAGTTATATTCACTTTCAAATGTGTTAATTGATTTTGAGTTTCAGAGTAAAATAAAACGGACTTGTTGAAACTCTTGGCTGTTGCAGTTTAACCTATTTTCTATAAGAAAAAAAATAAGATGTGTTCAAATGATTGGTTTCCCCATGTCAGTGTCTTAGATTATTCAAGTCTTAATTTGCAAGTTAATAATATAAAGCAGTACTTTGTGTTATTAGCCTTCATCTGTCTGTTTCATTAATTAGGTAGCATTGCAGCACCTCAGGTGTTTCGTAAGACATTGGAGAAGCACGTGAGTGCTCCAGGGATCTGTTAGCTTTTTCTTCAATGAAGAAAATGTGGATAAAAATGTGAAACCTAGGCGTTAGTTTCATAGAATTCTAAAGCGTTCTCGTAGTGATGTTCATTGTGGGTTTTTTTTTCAGATAAAAAAGCTTGTGTATGTCTATTTGATGCGCTACGCAGAGGAGCAGCAAGATCTGGCGTTATTGTCCATCAGTACTTTCCAGCGTGCTTTAAAAGTGAGTGACTACTAAATAACATTTTATAGGGAATTCTGAGCTGATAACACAAAGATAAAAATATCTGTGTAAGTGTAGTATGGTAAACTAAAGCATCTAAACATCTACATCTGATAAAGTAGTTTCAAGTTACGTGGTTGACTAAGTTTTTCTGTGCTACCTCAAACCTTATCAAGCATCTAAGTAAGCCTGAAAGAAGTAAAATCACTTCACTAAAGAAAAACAGCAGAATGGTGCTTTCAAATCCACATGCAAAACATTTAATTTCTGGAATGACTTTTCTCATTCCAGCATAACTTGTGTGTATGGAAAAAAGACCCCATTATTACCGTGAAACACCTGTGTTCCTTTTAGTTTATATAAAAGAAAGAGCTTTGTGTTCAACAGAGAATTGAAACATAAGGAAGACAGCAGTACTTAAATCAAAATATTCAGTGTTGTGCACATGGTACTTTTTCATTAAAAGCACTGAAAAAATAGCATTTTGTACTCCTTTGTTTCAAATGAGATAACAATGAGAAATGGGATTAAACAGCAGAGTTTAGGATTGCTTTTGAACTGTGACTATGGAGAGAAGAAAGATTTATTAAGTCTTTGTTCTGAAATTTGGCCAGTTTTTATAATGCGAGAAGATTGGGTTTTTCTTGTACCCACCCTTCTTGTACTCTAGGCTCATTTCTGTTATGTCACTTAACTGACACCTTGCATCTTGTTGGAAAATGTTGCAATCAGAGCACCAGTTGTGCAGCTGTAGGAGGATCCCACATTGACTAGAAGGTTTTCTGCCCCCTTCCCTTGAACTTTCTTCTCAATGTCTGACTGCCATGAAAAGTTAGAATTCAGGTGACTTTGTATCCAGTGTTTTTCATGATATATGTATACAGTGAACACTCCTCATGGCATAACTCTTAAAAGCTGTGGGTAATGAGAACAAAAGGAAGAGTGATAATGTTGTGGCTGAGTAGCAAAAAAAGAACTGGTGGTGTGGCAAGGGAGTAGACACCAAACTAGTGGAGATTGTCAGCAACTAAAGAAATGACTAAGCCTGCTATGAAAGATAGGTCTCTTAATTTTTTGTAATGTTTTGTTTCTCAATTTGTGGTGATTATAATTCAGCTTTATGTGNNNNTATATATTTGTTTTTTTTGTGTGTTTTTTTTTTTTTTTTTTTACCTTCCTCTGTGGAAAGAACTTTTTATTTTAAATTTAAGTGACTTCAAGATGAGCTTTGCAAACTCTGGTAGAAACAAGATATTTTTCCAAAAATGGTCAAATAAAGGGCTTTCACCATTCAGATACTTACTGCTTAGAAGCTTCTAAGATGAAGAAATTTTGAGATCTTAGATGAATTGATAATTAGGTAATACTGGTCTGAAAATATGTGTTACCAGCTCTCAGTCCTTGGGAGAAATGTTCTTTGGGAGGTTGCATTCTAGCAAGACACTGTACAGTACAGTGAATTAATGATGCTGCAATTTCACTTTGCTAGATTTTAGAGGATTTAGTACTTGATTAAGCAACATTTCTCCCTTGTGTTCCCAGCCCATGAATAATGGATAAAGTTTACGTAACAGTTCATCCAAATAACAGATGTGTTGGATCTCCAAGTTAACCCTAGTATTGTAAAAAATGACCAAGAACTGGGCAAAAGAAGAGAGGATAAGAAACAGAAAAAAATCTCGAAACATTTAGCCTAATATTTTGACATGTTCTTTAAAATTGTTTTTGTTGCTGGCTTCAATTTATATCTTGCAGTAAAGTATAAAATGGATTTGTTGTCAAGAACTTGAGTGGGAATGTCACAACTGAGAACAACATTTTCATTTGACATTTCTTAAGTATAAAAATTGAGCTAGTATGTCTTTCAGAATATCTGAATTCCACTTGGACTGCAGCG
>VWZT01009823.1:49727-67166 GCA_013397055.1 Pachycephala philippinensis
TTATTAAATAAAATATTAATCTTTTTTATCCGTAATTACCGTATTTTTTTTCAGAAAGTACAATATGTTTATGTTTTCCTTTGTAAAATTTTCAGATTTTCATAATGTGTAATGTTATCTTTCTTAATTTGTTTTACTTTTTTTTTGGTTTTGGAAATTTCTTTGTGTGGAGTGTGGCACATTTTCTTAGTAGCATGGCCTTCACTTGCAAGTTTGATTTAGAAAGGTTTACATGTTTTAATGTGTCCTCACTAATTAGTGTAAACACAGCAGCAAATTTAATGATTTGTTTCTGTGCTATCTTACTTTATTTCTCTCCTTCCCTCCTGTTCTTTAGGATCCTAATCAGTTAATCCGTGCAAGTGCTTTAAGAGTTTTATCCAGTATACGTGTCCCAATTATTGTTCCTATTATGATGCTTGCTATTAAGGAAGCCTCTTCTGATTTATCTCCTTATGTGAGAAAGAACGCAGCCCATGCAATCCAAAAACTGTATAGGTAAGTGATTCTGGCAATTACTGAAAAACAATTTTACAATAGTTGTGGGCTACATTTATAAAGACTACCGTGAGTTTGGCATGTCTCAGGTCCATTTCTTTAGAAGTATGGGGGGGGGTGTAGACATTCTGTCACTCAGGTGGTTTGGTTGTAATTCAAGCAATTCTCTTGCTTGCCAGACTAATAGGATAACTATAAAGAGATACAAAAAGAAGCTGAGGCACTACCTTTCATTTTTTAATGTACTAGTTACTTTCATCTATGTAACAACTGTTGTGAGGGGTATTGTCAGAATCTAAGATTTCTCTGTTTCAAGTCTGTGTCTTTCATCCTGAGGCATTTGCCTAAAGGTAGTTTGCAGCACATGTGACAAAAGAATGCTAACTTCTGAAAATTTTCTCTGTGCAAGTCCAAATCTTTCAGATCTTCCTCTTCTTCAGAAATTCTTGCTGTGGAAGAGTTCTTATAAAGACATAAAGGACTGGTTTGCAGAGGTGGGGTCAACAGAACCTGTACCTTTGCAAAACATCTCCAGGCATCTATTCTACTAACTTCACTTTTATTTTATCTGTGCCAAAAAGTGGAGGTTGAGAGATGTTAGAGGCTCTGAATCAGGTAACCACCCAGTCACAAGGCTGAGCATGTGTTCCTAATGGTCATATAATACACACAGACAGGTATACAACACACATACACACAGCCATCTATACAGATCAGCAGAGACATGAGCAGATGAGCAGTCATGCAGACAGTACCAGCACCAGCAGCCTTACTCTGCTGCACTCTGGCTGATCAGTATACAGACCCGTTAACATGCCTAGATGTGTGCAGTATGGATCTCCAATAATAATCCCAGATGCTCAGTATTTCAGTGACAGGCTTTTGATCCCCAGTCTCCCAGCCAGTGGCACATGTAAATGCACAATGCTTGCAAACCTTCTGCACTTGCTACTACAGACTCCCTCAGTCAGATGCACGCATGCCTAACCCTTTCACTTAAACACTATGAATCCCACAGTATCTGGATTTAGACACTAAGACTGTGCTGTAAGAGGCCCATATACCTTCTTATCTCCACTTGTCTTGCATTAGGTGGAGAGGAAGTGGGGAGAGAAACAGAGAGATTGAGACACTCAAATGGGTATCTCAATAAACTTCCAGACCTTACAGTCTCTCCAGTAGTAGGGCTGGATACCCTGGGCCCTCTGGTAGACATCATCTCCAGTCATTACACTCAGACACACACACAGGTGTCCAGCCTAAATCTATGCCCCACTTCAGAACTTGGATTATATGTTATTCTGTGCTTATATGATATCAGTGGCAACATATGGAAGTCATCCTTGCAAATAGAATAAAAAGACACTTTTTATGGTAAAAGGTAGACCACATGGTAAAAAACACAGTAGCAGAATCTGGAGAAACTTTCCTTACCTCCTTCTGCTTTCCATGAATTCCTAGTGGTAGTGAAATGGACATGTAGCTTCCACAACAAAGGAAAACTAGTGAAACTAATGTTCTATAAAAGTTTCCTTAATGGTTCAGAGAGCCTATACATCCTTCACAAGTTTTCCCTTCATGCAAGCATCCTAGGTATCGTAATGCAAGATTTTAAACTGCTGTAGCTGGAAATTCCTCCTTACCTGGACTAGAGTAAACTTCATGATTTCTTCTGAGTGGAGTTGGAGCTTAAAATTGTGTCTTTAGTAGTAGGATTTGGTAGCTGTTTATGAAAAGCGTGTGAACTTTTATTTTCACATTTTCAACACTTACTTGTACAAATGCTATATCTGATAATGCTGATTAACCGTGGAACCAAGGGAGAGAGTATAATTTTCTTGGTCACTGGAAGAAGGAGCAATATTGGAAACTGATGAAGAGGCTATCAAATCCACGTGTCCACAGGCAGACCTAGTTGGCTTGCCTGCAAGTAAGAGTAGGTAGTAGTTAACAGGCTATCTTGGCAGATATTTAAAAAAGGTTCATGACTAGTAGCTAGACAATTCAGCAATACTGATCATACATTGGTGGCAAGGCTGACTATTGGCTTACTGCAACAAGTAAGTAATTTTAGAATACTTACTTTTAAGTTGGTCAGAATCAGAATCCTGAAGGGGATGGGTTTTTAATATAAAGATCCCTCAACAGTTAATATACTTTCCTACATCTAGCTACTCCATCTTCTGCAACTATTTGAGTAAGAAGCAGTAATAGTTTATTCTAATATGTCTATATGCTCCATTTGCTTTTTTTGGTTTTCCCAGCTTCTCTGCCTGTTTGATAGTTCTGTATTTCAGTTAGTGCTCTAGTCAGGGTTCTGGATGCATGTTCAATACTCCAGTCTTCCTTGTATTTAGTGTCATGGTGTTTGTCTGGATGTATGCCCTAGAAGAGCTTGTTTATAGTAGTTCAATCAATCCTAACAGCAGGAAGTTTACATATCAAACAGAAAAGATTTCAGACATAGTCTGAACAGCAACATTTGTGTCCAATACAGTCAACATTGCCAGGTATGTTGAAGTAATTTCATCACTGAAGATGTCAGACCTTTTGCTTATTTCATTTAAGAGTGCGTTTTGAAGATATTAGTAGCTTCTGTCTATCAGTTGAAAACTGTACTGTGTTTGCAGTGAGGTTTGGAGAAGGACTGCTTGAAAGTTCCATCGCTAGTATTAGTAGATTCCGTACTAGTACTAGATGCCATAATGGGAGCAAATCACAGAGCTCTTTAGCCCCTTCTTTTATTTTCACTCTGAAAATGGTCCCTTCCTTGTCTAAAATATCAGGACAGTGGAGGGGGAGGAATGTAAATTTGGTTATTGGACACCTTACTGAAGACTTTCTTGATCACACAAAAGAAAATGCTTTTGCTCAAGTTCTTTAGCTGTAAGTACTCTTTTCTTTCTAAATTCTCTGCCAATTTTGAAAATTTGAAATAAGACCTGTTGAAAAGACTTTTGGCTTTTCCTCTGAAGGTTTCGGTCCTGGGCAGAAGATCCAGTAAAACTCGTTTTACTAGAATAGAAGTTGGAATGAAAGGTGATCATGAAAGTACTTATGGAATAATGTACTGTTGCTTTGCTTATGACGATGGTGGCTTCTAACAAAGTTTTGTTACCCATTTTGCATGTTCTAGTACTGCTAGGTATTAGAGCCTTAGTGAAGTAGTACTCAGCTAGATAATCACTTTGTGAATCTGTACCTGGAAGGATATACTGTGTGTTAGGACAGTCCATCACTCAGCATTAAAACTGAAGTATGCAATAATGACCAAATACTCCCTCACTTATCTGTAATTGTATCCATGTTGAAATGACTTTTCAAAGGCATAGAACTACACGTCTTTATGGGTCTTTGTACTCAACTTTCTCTTTTTATTTTCTTCTGACATGTCTTTAAATTATTCTATGCTGTATAGATCCATGAAGAGGAAGCAGCTGGAATGAAAAGTTGGTCCTTACTTGCCTAAGAAGCAAGTTTGACAGTAGTGGATATCTCTGGCAAATTTTTCTCTGGTCTTGTAACGTGAAAAGATACTACAAAGGTTGTTCCTTGCAACTTTTGTTTTTCCTCTCCTTTTGCTATTTTTGTAGGACTTCAAGCAGTCTATTTTTCATTAGCTTGCACACCGGCTTTGTATAGATACACTTGAATACAATGTTCACATTTTTGAGTTCCAGTACTTCTACGTAAAATTAGTGGTTAACTTAAAAGTGGTTGAGCTGTCTTACTTGTAGCTCTGTGTTGATAATTAGATAATAAAAGTATCATTCTTCCTTGTCCTGATGTTCATTCACTGCTGAATTATATTCATACTGAAATTCATTTCACTGCAAAAGAGGTGAGAACCTTGTCAACTTAACATCTGAAGTTCAGTCAAGTTTTCCATGGTGTTGGTTGGCCTGTCTTAATTTTTCTTAGATCCTAATTTTTTTATGAATTTAACTTTTAGTTTCCTATAGAATGCACATAAAGAATATAAGATAAAATAATATTTATAATTTAATTTTATACTCCTAACTTATTTTCAGTCAAGTTCTTTTCCAATGAGTCCTTTGAAATACTTGGTTTTCCTGGAAGTGGTTTCTTCAATGCTCTTTGTTCCTAGTTTTTCCTAGTCTAAAGGTCAAAAAACCAAACCTGCTTTAGTTTAGGATATGTCTGACCAAATTAGTTAAAATAATTTTATTTTTCCTTCTAGTCTTGACCCAGAGCAAAAGGAAATGTTGATTGAAGTGATAGAAAAGCTTTTGAAGGATAGANAATACGCTTTCCTAACCCTTGCCAATGTGCTTTTGTATATATATTTAGACTGAAGTATCATTGTGTATTTATGCATTTATAGTGTGACTGTAATAGTGACCATCCTTTAATAAGAGGTAACTTCATTTGCATCATAAATCTGTTAAAGTTTTTGTTAGCCTGTGTTTTATTTATGCTACTTTGAACTTTATTTTGAAAATCAAAATTAGATAATAATATGAATCAATCTGCAAGTGTTTATCTATACATTTTCGTATGCACTTTTTCATTGGGAAATTTGTTTAATAATTTCAATTAGTTTGTAGTACTGTAAGAATAAATTACTTGTGTATAATGCACAGTATGCCTATTGACATCCATCCATCTTGCAGTGTGTATAGTTATTAAAAAATTATATTTGCCGTTCAGTTGTTTGTTCGTGCCAGTATCTCCACTTCCAGTCTGGTAAATAAGAGATGTTCTGGCATAATTTCTGTAAATGTAAAACTCCTATTTTATTTTACCTGCCCTGTATGGCTACAGGTTTTCCATGTGAACTCCTGTATGTCTCACAATGGTCACACACTTCCTTTTGTTTTATTTTGCAAATAAGTTTCCCACTTGTATCTAGAAAGGTAGTTGACCAGAGAATCAAAGTTAGATTTCAAACAGAAACCAGATTTGTAAATTAAAACATTCTCTTGTTCTTCTTGTTCAGCTCACTAATTTAATGAATGTAATCCTTTTCGACTAAGTGAAAGTGTTAATAGGTACCAGGTAGTGTGTTGCTTCATCTCCGATTTGCCAAGTGTTTTTGTAACACATACAACTATATCCTGCATTGTTCTAGCACAGTCAAGGTATTCAGAACATAAAAGGTGCTGTTCTCTAAAAGATATCCTGCAACTTCCACTGAAGGGTTACTGAAAGAGCTATGTTAGAGCTTAATGGCTCAGCAGGCAGTAGATCAGTTAGTTAGGTCTCCTGACTTGACAGAGGCCTTTGAGCTTGTGTGAAGTTGCGCCTGCAGTGGTTCTTCACATATTTTTTTGTGGTTCATTTGTGGTTCATGCTCGTGGTATATATGCAATCTGTGAATGTGGTATTAGATTGTTAATACTTGTGGAGGAATAAAGGGCTAAAAAAGTACCAAAGAAAAGTAGAATCCCTGAGCTTTTACTCTGTTTCCTAGGCCT
Source organism: Pachycephala philippinensis (assembly GCA_013397055.1). Lineage (NCBI taxonomy): Eukaryota > Metazoa > Chordata > Aves > Passeriformes > Pachycephala > Pachycephala philippinensis. Next base: position 55,664 of record VWZT01009823.1, read on the forward strand.
TATATCCATATGGTAAATGGTTATCCCACACCTAGTCATTTACACATTTACTTCAACAAAGTATAGAGTAGGTTTGGATCTTCTATCTCCTTGGCATTTGGAATTACTTTTAAGGAGATGATGGGCTCATTGCCTAGTATGTGGTACAATTTTGGTGCCTCTGTGATACTGAATATTGGACACCATATTTATGAAGATAACAGCTGAAGCAATAGCTAAAAATTATAGACTAGACTCAGGTCTTCTGGATTTGTTTGGAGACATACATGTTTAAAATTTTTGCTCCCTCTGATCTCTCTGTCTATTCCCTAGCAAGACCTGATTCCAGTCTGGGCTGACATCTCAGCTTCCAAAGTCTTACTCTTTTGAGATGTAATATGAAGAATAATTATTTCAAAAAGAAAACATACAGATGTACAGATCTCTCTTTAAGACTCTCTGCATCGAACTAAGTGTGCTCTTTCACCCTGGGCTCCACAGCTTGTGGTGGTCTAAAATGGATCAGTCTCTCTTTAATCTTTCATATCTTTGGAAGGACTAGTCTAGCATGGCAAAGCTTTATCTTAAGTAGTTATGTTTTGTCACGTACCACTGAATGTTCCCAGAAAGCCTCCACATTTACTAACTAACAGAACGTGCATAGTGCACAACTGTTTCGTTAGCAGGTAACTCCAATCTGAATAAGCTTATTCTTTGCCCCTAATTGGAAAACAGCAATTTGCTCACAGTGGGGAAATCAAGAGTGCCATTTGTAGCTAGTTTCAGCCTTTAAAATTGGAGGAGATGTGGCTGCTTATAGAAGGTGGTCCTTAAGTACAGATGTGTACATATGTAGCCTTAGGTTGGCAACTTTAAAGGTCTTAATGAGACTGCATCCTGGTGAAATTTGTGTTAATTTGATTCATCTTCCTGAATTCTTAAAGGGAAGCTGCACTTCATACACTTAGCCTAAAAGAGAAAGCTCCTTCAACATACATAAAAAAGACAAATGCTTTTAGAAAGTATTTTGCAGTCTTGATGAAGAAAGTTAAGTCCATATGCTGCCATAGGAATTCTGTAAATGGGACCAAACTGTAAAACAACAGCTTTTGGTCATAGACTTACGCAGTGTCTGTATTTGATTAATGGTATGTCTCAGCTTTTTGCAGCTTCTGTTGCCTGTTTGACAGTCAAGGTGCCTGAAATCTGTAGGGTGATAATGTGGAACTAGAACCACAAATGTTTACTCGACACTGATCTTTGGATTCCTTCTACTTAAATGCATAGCAGCTGTTCCCTTACATTAACATTAGTTGTCATCTCCTGCTAGCTCTAATCTAATGTCAGCAAATCAGTTTGTTCATTAAATAGTGTTTTTACTGGAGTGGGAGAGTCCTAGTGACTTACTTGAATATCAGTGGTTTTCGACCTTTTTTTCACTTGATGGAAATGTCTGGTTACTTTTGGCACTTCTGTGTATGTAAGGGCTGATAATTCTCAGACATGCCATAATATGTTGTATGTTAACCCCTGGATCTGAGAAAATCCACTGTTGATTGATTATTTTGATTAATTTTTAAACTTTTTTGGTATTTTTTATTTTTAATCCATTCGATTTTTTTTTTTTACATCCACTTGGTTTAGATATGTTTGGAGGGAGAATGTAATTAGTAACATTAACTATGTATATAACAGTTTAATATTATGTGGGTGATAGTTGAGACTCCACTTTAATGAGAAGTAAACTTTTGCTCAAAATCTGTTTATTTTCTCTAGCTATTTGACCTCAGGCAGGATTTTTGAAATTTACTGGCATAATCTCTATGTTAGAGATAGCATAGCTAATAAATGAACTCTAAATTTCTGTAAACCAGGAAGGTTTTTCGGAGAGAACATGCTATTGTGTGTTATTAGTGCAGTTTTTGTTACACAGGAAAGACACAATGTCTTTCAATTAGCCAGAGTCATTTTACATTTGAAATAGCAAGAAATTATCAGGATGGGAATTGTACTGAAGTAAAATTAAGCCCCTTTTCAGGCAGTGTAGGATGTGTTTATTTTTTTAGGTCTCAATCAGTAGTAAATTTTAGTATAAACTGAGGTAAGCAAAACTTGAGATGAGATCTAACCTTAACCCGGCACTTCAGTAAAACTTCTGGTGAGATAAATAAAAAATCACTCTACTCCTTGAGTGTCTTAACACAAAGATTCAATTAAAACGCAAGCTCTCGGTTAATCTAAAACGCAAAATTATCAAGTGCAAGCCATTGTTAACATACCCTCAAGGGTAGCTAACTAGGAATTAGAGTCTATAAAGAAATATGTGATTTTGTGCCAGTGTATTTAAATTTTAAACAGATAAGATGTTTACAAGTATTTTTGTTATTGAGGCTTATAAACTCCTAGTTATTTTTTTACCCTTGCTTTATAAGTACCTCACATTTTGATAAGCAGGTACAAGGGCATGAATACCTGCTCCTTTTGTTTTTCTAGTAATTCTAGATAGTTGAGCAGCTGATGCAATTTCATGTAGAAGGGAAGATAAGAGCGTGCTTGTGTTCTATGCTAAAATGATTTTCTCTGAAAGTAATATGGCTAGTCATGTGTGAAAGTATAACTGGGTGTTTTAGAGCAAACTGGTTCCCTTTTCTTTTTAGTCGTTTCTGTATTGCGTCACTCTAACTCTGTTTTTTCTATTCAGTGATAACCTAGCTTTGACGCATAGGGTTTAAGGCAAGATTTGTTACCTTAGTCTCTTCTGGAATAAAAAGATACTGTGAAGGACTGTAGTTAGCAGCCCGTGTATTTTACAATGCTGTGTAAGCAACAATGAAAGTTTCATTAATGATATCTGAGTTACAGAAGGTAAAAGAAAAATAAAATCCATGTTGGCATTGAAAAGGAATCATGCCTGTTATCCAGACCTGTAAAGCAGAAAGAACTTGTGACTTACATTCCACAGTCCAAATTAAAGTATGCCAAAATATATTAAAAGTTGCATCTATAAAGGAAAGGCATAATGTAGTTGGAATGTAGTTGTATGGATGATGGGTATATTAAAAATGCCAAAATTCATTGCTGATTTATATCTGTAGCTTTGATCAGATTTTATTTTGTTTGAGTACATACTTCTGTTATAATGAATTTATTATTCTGTTCTGCTGTGATAATTTACTATTAATAATATCATGCAACTTAGTATTAACTCTGTTTTGGGGATGAAAAGACCTTATGCAAATATGTGAGTATAGAGATTTCTTTTGCAGACGGCATGGCTACTAGATGAAGTGCGGACTCTTTCTCAGTGACATTGCTTTGATTAAAAAATCATCCTAGGAATTGATGATGGCTTGGCGATGAAGATCTTACTCTTTTACCCTAAAGCACTGTATTTGGGCATAATGTTATGGAAAGAAAGCTGGCATTCTTCAACAGCAGTCTTCAGTTAATGTAATATTTCAGTTAAAAACCAAATGTGTGGATAAGACAATGTTTTCTTAACTTATTGATTTCATGTTGATAAACACTTCACTTTTGTGGAAAAAAAATACTGAGTTTGTGCAGATGTTTTGTTGTGATAGATCTATTATACAGCTATTAGAAGATAAATGACTGATCTTTTCCACTTTCCTTGCTTCCAGAAAATTGAAATAAGAAGGGGAATATCATTTGGGCTGTATGATTAGGGCAGGTGGGGTGGCCATTAATTTAAGGTAGAAGAATCTTGGCAGCATGGGCCAACTTTCACTGTATTATCAATCAAACCTCGATGCACTTCTTGTGATGACCCAGCACTCTGAGGTTTTCTCAGCGTTAATTAGAATTCATGACAAAATAGATGCAAGGAAACGTTTTGTACCCTTCATAATTTTATAGAAAATTTATTGTTATTAGAGGAACCATTTGCTTAGTGTGATTTTTTTCATTACCAGCTTGTCAACTAGCATAGATAATCTGGAGAAAATATGAACTCCATAGATTGGGTGTCACTTTTGTTGATGGTTCATATAGTTTACCTTGGAGCACAGCTAATGGCTGAAGTTCATAGCAACAGCACAGAAAAATGTGGCACCTAGTGGAAGACAAATGAACCATGTTTATTGCTTTAATATAAAAAATACATAAATGGAAAGCAGCATTTGAATTTGATGAGCTCATTGCTAGTTTTGTTGGAGTGATTTATATTTTCTCCTTATACAAAAAGCTACTATTGACACAGTGAGATGGAAATTAACTGACTGTTTTTTAGAAACCAATATTTTTTGGTTTTATATTCTGATTGAATCATTTTGTTTTAATTTTAAATACTTTTATGGAATGTTGAGCATTTAATAAACAAAGATTATTAGCTGTTCCACTGATGTTTAGATATATAGTAGGATCATACTATAGGGGAAACGGTGCTGACTAGAAAATAATCTCTTATTAAGAAAGCATTAGGAAATTTTCTCAGAGAAATCCTCTTGTTACCAGTGCATTTTCAGTCTGTCACATTCTTACTTTTTTTCCCCCACTTTCAAATGAAAAGCTTAATTTTAGAAAACACAATAATGGGGAGAGAGTCATGATCTTAATAGTGGCATGATGAATGGCAATCCCTGTATTAACTTGTAAATCTAGGGACTTGCCACAGGAATAAAATGCCTGTTTATCCAGTGCACCTCATGCACTTCATAGCATATGTTCAATTTTTTTACTAATGTCTTTTAAATGTTCACAGGTGACAGCATTCTCATTGTAAACTTGACTAGATGACGGATGTAATTTTAAATAAGTAATCATTTAGAATTCCTTTGACTCTTTCTTTGTATTAAGTTGATGTGTTTTATTCATAGTAACTGAGCTTTTAAAAAACCTGCAGTGTTTATAGGATATATTCTCAGTTTTAAATGATCTGAGTTAGTGTTATATGTATTTATGCCAGCTTTCAAACTAAATCATATCCAAATGAAAGAGAAATACAGCAAAATGTGTGTACTGAACTACTAGTAGTAAAAGACAAGGGTACTCTCTCTAGAATTACTGTTGGAAGTCTGTGTTGACATTCATCTATGAGCCCAAAAGGGTATTTTTAACCATTGGACTGTGACTATTCCGATAGTCATAAACTGATCTGTGTGTCAATCTCTCTTGTCTCCGAGATGAAACAGTGACCTGCAAAAAGTCTCTCTGTGTGGTCTTAAAGTATTATCTCTTTCTTCTAAAACTTCAGGTCTATCATATTGTCCTCTGCAAGCTAACCTTAACTGTAGTTCAGAGTTCTGCATCCTGATAAAGGGACTTCACACTTTTCCAGTGGGAAAGCTTCTGAGCTTCTGTGGCCTAAATGAATACCTGCTCAGGACAGATAGTGATTTGTCTGGGATTAAGCACTGCCTTCTGCTGAGCTTTGAACACCCACCTTAGCATCAACTTGCTGCAGTTTTTAATTACAGATAGGTTACTGCTGCAGCACATTATTAAGAAGAAAGTTTAGTACAACAACAGATAAAAAAGAGCTTTTGTTTTTGTGATACGGCAAATTATTTTAGATGTAACGTGTATTTAGCTCTATCAAATAATCAGATTTTGCTCCCTGGAATGAGTTGCATTCTTGTTGGGACCAGCAGGTACCAGTATGTGGATAAGGCTGGAGACAATAAATGCAACTTCACGTTTATTCTTATTGGTAATTCATAAAATCCCCACAGAGCCTGAGACTTGTTTAGCATAATAGCAAGACTATATTCTGAGCTGTTTTCTTTCAATTGTAATGTTGAGCGCATACTAATAAACCACATGTCAGCCAAATACAGGGAGAAAAATGTAACATATGAATATCATTGTATTTAATATTTCTCAAAAAGTACCATTTCAATAAACTGCACTTCTATTTAATTGCTTACTTTAAGTCATTGGGGAAATTATAGAGGTTGAAATGCAGATCCCTAGTGCTCAGATAGAATATGACATTAATTTGCTGCCAGAAGGCTATACTGCATGCATGCTAACTGCATACATATCAGCTGCTTCATATAAAGTATCATCATTTTAGTTATTTGACTTAACATGTACTCTGACACAAAACAAATCTTAATTAAAGCAATTAGAAGAGAAAGAACACTAATCCCAGGCACACAATTATATGTCCTTTTAAGGCATGGTCAGCTTTTGATTTTTTTCTCACAGTTAAAGTAAACTGCTGACAGAATTTTAACTGGAACTTCAATATGTGTTTCCTCCCATTGTTTTAAAAGAAAATACCCAGGCAGAAGGTTTCAGTAATCATTGAGGTGTTAGAATGTTGATAATCTATTTAATTTTCATGTGAAAACAAAGCTATTTTGCAGTCATAGCATGAGGTTCTTTGTCTATGAATAAAGAGATATTTCTTATGAAGGCAAAAAATTGTGTGAGAACATGGCAGGATATAAATGATGCATTCATGCAATTATGTAACTGTTAAGGAAATGCTGAACAACACGCAGAAATTATTTTTGCATTCTTTGGAGGAAGGTTCAATTCTATTGCTGATTTTNGGGAACTTCCCCCAACTCTTCTTTATTTTGATCAGACCAGTGTTGATAGAATCCCAGATGATCTTGCTGGTCATATGTTTTACTTCTTGTTGTTTCCCCGTTACTTCTGAGTTAATTGCAAGTTCTCTGTTAATTTATTTGGAAGCTAAATCTGTAAGAAAAAAAAATATGCTTACATTGCACTGTGTCTTCAGGGCTGGGAGCTAAGATTTATGTGTGTAATAGAAACAGCAAGTGTTTTCTCTGTTCTAATAATCTTACCCCAATTCTATTTTAAATAAGATACCGTTTCTGTGGGCTTATTTTTTGTTGTTGCTGTTTTGTTTGGTTTTGCTGAATAGAGATAATTTGAAATTGCTGAGAATTGCTAGTATTAATTCTGATTCTCACTTGTGGTCTAACTATAGACCTAATACTGACCTTCTGGTTTATATTTTGTTTTCTAGCTGGTAGCTGGGAGTGTGGTGATGGCATTTGAGGAAGTGTGTCCAGATAGAATAGATCTGATTCACAAGAACTACCGAAAGCTCTGTAACTTGCTGGTTGATGTGGAAGAGTGGGGTCAAGTTGTTATAATCCACATGTTAACTCGGTATGCACGTACGCAGTTTGTAAGTCCATGGAAGGTAAGTTTGCGACTTTTTAAATTACTGTTGTGAGCCTGCATTCTGAATTATTTCCATTGTTGGATTTACTTAGTCTTTTAAGATACATTTCTGTGGAGACTTTAGTAAAAATAGACACCAAATACGTAAGTCTTAGCTCACTAAAACTTCACTAACACAAGGCATCTACCCTTCTTCAGAGCCTGAGAATTCTCCTTCCAGGGCATTACCATTTCTTATTTACCCATGGCACATCCTATGGGCAGCAGAGAGACTCCTTTTTCTGTGGTTCTTTGAACCATGTCGCTTTTTGCTGTAGACAATTTTACATGAGTCAAAACCAGAAATGTTTGCCTTTCTGTCCTGAAACTGGGTAGACTCTACTTACATTGTAGATACTCAGTATCACTGCAGGACAAGCATTACATTACTTGTTTAGGCTTTGTTAATGTGCTGAGGCACTGTGTGAAGACTTGAACATATGTTTTTGAAATGTGAAATGTAAAAAATGATTATTTTAATATTTAAAATATTTAAAAATGGTTATTTTAATTTATATTGTGTAAATATGAGTATACTCTTTAAAATTTATAAAAAGAGGTATTCAAAACAGAAATTCTATCACTTCTTACAGTAAAAAAGGGCAGAGCTCAAGAAATCAATGTTATTTAACATTGTTTTAATACAGATCTAACTGAATAATAATTTAGATTTAAAGACAGAATACTTCTGGAAAGAACTGTATAAAATTGCTCCACAGCTCTGGTTGTTTGCATTTATTAAAGGCTTGGGGATGCTACTAGTGTTAAGTTTTACCATTTAATTTGAAACCCATTCATGTTTAAAGATGTACATTTTAGTGCAGATTTTTGTCATTTATAATTAGCACATTAACAATTTTTTTAAGATTTCTTTTTCAGCATTGGAGTAGGGAATGACACCAACTATCACTCTATCACTGAGTTCTTTTTAACTGTCTTTTAATATCCTTTGCCTGGGAATCTAGACTGAAAGGCAGTACCATTCTGTGTTAATGTATGTGTAATTAATATATGTGTAATTTATTGTGTGAAAATAATTATAAGGAGATATATTTGGACAAACAGTTAAGTTCAATCTGATTTAGTTTACAGTTGTATTCACTCCTTTAAAAAGCAGGGATTATTATGAATATAGCAAAAATGTCTGAAGTAGAATCATATTTCTGCACTACCAGTTAGATTCTGAAACACCCTTTTTCATATCTGATGAAAATTAAATTGTTTGTAAGAACGCATCTTCCCAGAAAATTGCTTAAAATAAGGAAAGTATTTTTAGATAATAGACATTTAAGTTATGTGTTTCCATAATGTCCTTGAGGCAGTGTTTATTACATGTTGATTTTTGGAAGAAGGCAACTTGCATTCTTCTTTCTGACGTTTGGAAAGAATCAAAATTGATAATCTGCTTTACCTAAAGCTACAGTTCCGCAATGTGTTTCAGCCAGTTTTAGTCTGTAATTGGACAAAAAGAAGGGGAGGATGACCTCCTGTCTTGGACTGAGAGGTTGGAGGTCTTGATGGGATTTGGTTTCTTTAAGACTCCAATGTTCCTTTTTCACTGAAACTGGATGGATGACAGTTTCTGCTGTGGCTTCTGCTCTAGGAGTGTAAAAGGTTTGTGTGACAATACTGCCTGTGTCAACCTAAAATTAGTCATCAGTAGTATAGTATTAATAACACTTTGTTTTCACTTTCAAGATCTTCAATGTAAAATTTAGTTTGTCTACCTACTCAGCAATTTAATTAGCAGATTTTTTTTGTGGTGCTAGTTGAAATGCATGCCTTTGTCAATACGTTCTTAAATGAACTCATCATACAACAGGCCATCTTGTGCAGTAGAAGAGATTTTTAATTTAGTTTATTTGCATCATTATGGATCAGTATTTAGGCTGTTTATATGTAAATGTATGATTTGAGGAACAATTAAGTGTTGACAAAGTAGATTGCAGTCATATCAATTGCAGTGCATTTTCCATAATTTTTCTAACTGACATCTTTGATGATAAATAGTGGATGCCAAGTCAAAGCCGATTATACAGTGCACTAGGAATTCATGGCGCTGTCAGGGAGAAGACCGATTGACTTTAAATTTACATATTAATGAGAAGATTTGTTAAGAGGGTGCTTGACTATAGAAAATAACAGCATATTTATAGGGCACGACACTTTATAAATAAAGCTGATGCAGGAAAATGGAAATTAAACCTATCAGATTAATAAATTCAGGGCTGCTAAAATGCATATTTGCATTTTTATTCAGTAAAATTTTCCCTTACTTTTTGAGGAACATATGTTGCTTTTGTTTAAGTTGAGCTAATTCCTTGCAAGTAATGGTGTAATGTTTGGAACTGATTTCTTGAGCATTTAGAAAAGTAAAGAAAAATTTTGAATGCTTAGAAGTTATGGAGAAAGATCCTTTTTTTTTTCAATATGCTTAAAATTGTTGCAATTACCCATTAACCAAGAATATTTAGTTTTTTATTCCTATTCCTATTGTCTTTGAAGAGTATAATTTTTAATTCTGATTGTGAATGCAGTAAGGAAGAATGTCCTTGGCTTACCCTATTTGTTTTTAAATTACTTGGAGGTGCTTTTTGAGTAATTACATGCAAATAGCAGTTTCAGAATAACCCTTTTTCTATATGAACTGTATGTATTCAGCTTTAACATGTGTTAACTGAAGTGAGACAAGACGCTCATATTCTGGAGTAAAAATACCTGCTTGGGACTAGAACCAGCCAAGAAGGATTCCAGGTTTCCTGGGAAGTAACATACTTGATAGCAGATGAAACTGTGATGCATTTCAGCTTAAATGTTTTGTCTTGCCCTTGTTGCAGAAGTTGTTGGCATTGCCAGGCTGTTTACAAACATCTCCTGAACCATAACAGCTTGCAGCCGAATACATGAAGATGTTTAAAATAAAGTTGGTGGTGGTTTTCATTAATGTTTTCAGTTGCAGTCTAGCAGTTCAAGAACTGATTTTCAAGCTGTTCAGCCATCCCTGTTTCTGCAAGGAGATGAGGATTGCGGGAGGTAGGGACTGCTTCAGCTCTCCTGGTACACAGATTTGCCACCAAACGTGTGTGACATCTGGGAGGGCATCTTCTGAAAACAACTGACTTCATCAGAAGTTTCAATGGCCTTTGTATTGAGCAAAGTGGAGCTAGGAGCTGTAGTCTTGCAAAAAGCAGTGACTCTCAGGACCGTTCAGCTTCATTTCAGACAATTGAGGATTACATAAATAAACTCTCTTGGTGTTCAGTTAGGATTGGAAAAAAATGGTGAATTCAGATTGATCATGGGCTTCAGTCGTTACAGAGTTCCTGGTGAGAGCATATGAGAAGCATGTCTCAAGCTTACATTTTAGGATTAGTTATTGAAGTATTGCTCAGTTTAAAGTGCTCAGGATTTGGCATAATTGTTGGGCTGGGAGGGATGGAAGGGGGAATTAAGCATGAAGAAAACAATCTGGAAGAGTAAGGACTTTTATGAGAAAAACATGAAGTGTTTGAATGTCTATATATCTAAAAGCATGAATCATGGAAAGTAGCCCGGCTGTCAGTAATTACAGGAAGAAACAGATTGAAAATACTTAACTTTGATTGATAGTTCTGACAAAATATTGAGGTCCCTTCTGACCTCAGCTGTTCTGTGATCTCTTTGTCTTTTGTTAAATGCTTTAAAATGTTGCGTGCTCTTGCAGTACTTTCTTAGTATCTTTTAGTTATGAATTCTTAGTGTATGCCATACAGGTCATGGTTATGTGTGGTGGAATTCAGTGTCTGATGGCTGCTTAAGACAGCTCAGCAGGATCTAAAACTGCTTTAGAAATTTTATTTTTTTGTTGTTCTCTGTGTTGGGGTGTGCATTGCGGAAACTGTAATTGTCAATGATAAAGCTTCAAGCACAGCACACAGAAAATAGTGTCTATCCTTTATTTTTGTAGAATTTGTTAACAGTGTAATGAGCATCCTGAATCAGTTCTGCTGGTTTTCTGCAGAGCTTAATAAAACTTCTAAATCCTCTGCTTAGACGCTGAGAACAGAAGGGAAGGGTATATTCAGGGTAATAGCCTCCAGTTAACTAGGTTACCTAGATAAAGCAGTAAAAATGAAACCAGTTAAAATATTTTTAAAGTATTTTGTATGTATATCATTCATTTAATAATTAATCAGCCTGAATACACGTTTCCCTTCTTTTGTGCTCCGACTCCGTAGAGGATCTACAAGTTTTATTGTGCTCCTCTGCAGTAAGGAGGTGAATAAGGAGGCATAGATACATCTTTAAGAAATATTCAGAATAGCATTCAATCTTTAGGGATAAAATTAATCATTATATGGTATGTATTACTTATTTAACA
>VWZT01009823.1:67180-86105 GCA_013397055.1 Pachycephala philippinensis
ATTTCTTCCTTTTTTAGTATATCCATCAGAATCTTCAGTCTGAATCAGGGCAGTCTGGATTCAGTTACTGTTCCCCTTTTTGTCGGAGTGCAGTACTCTCTGGCCAGGTTCATTTAGATGTGCACAAGGTGGGGTTAATGTTTAATATAAGATTCATTTATTTGAAGATACTTAGTGAAGCATTTGGAGTATAAAATGGACTGGCTAGCTATTTTACTGTCACATCAGTTTTATTTTTTCCTATCATGTGTACTACTTAATGAGATGATAATGACTTACAGCATTGATTTATAACAAAAAAATTTTCTCAAGCTGATTGTGGTAAGTTTGGATAAAAGAATTAATGCAGCATAAGAAAAACTGAAAAGAGGGTTAAATTTTGGGCACATTAATTTCCTGATTTGTTTTGCTTTGTGGCTGCTAAGCGCTTACTGTTGGTATAACAGAAGTACAGTCTGTAGATAAAAATGCCATTTGTCTTTGCAGTAGAATGTATTGCTCTGGTTTCTGTTAGTCCCATGACAGAGTTGCAGTGGAACAGCAGCAGTGAGTAGAATCTGTGTAGACAGGTTCTCTAGTAGGACATGTGTATCAACTCAAATTAAAAAAGGAATCCTTTGTTTTCCCACGAATTTGACCAGCAAAGTTTCCATGTTTCTATGCAGTACTGTAGTATCATCTTCTTTACTCAGGCTGACGTTCTTTTTATTACAGATATATAGGATAAGAGGCATTCTAGCCATCTCTTATGAATAAATTGTTAAAATTGTTTTTATCTCTGTCTAGATCATTGACTTAAAGACACAAAAATTAATTGAAAGGAAACAAATATTTTTATAGAAATCTAAGTAACAACTGTGTAACTGCTAATCATTTTTAATTTAAATATCAGGTGTTGCAGATCCCCATCATCCCATGAGCCACTGAAGTTTCTAGCTTTAATTTTGGCCATTTGAATGCTATTTGGTCATGGAAAATCGTGTAAGCTTTACGAAATGAATGCTGTGTTAGATTACTTTGAGGCCTTTCTGGATGCCAAAGTACCCATAAATTTTGTTCTGGGCATCTGTCTGTAGAATATTACTCTTTGTCTGGTAACTTGTGTGGCCTTTTCAAAATTGTACCAGGATTTTCTCTGGCTAATTACAGGAGTTGTGAAATAAGTGTCTTCAGCTACTTTGCGAAAGTAAACCTTTATTTAATTTTTTCTGCTGTGTGAGGAACACCTATGTGAGGTCAGACCTCTGCTCTGAGAAAGCTTCAGACTCCTTAGTCTGAGCCTGTACACTTCCTCTGTTTGTAGTATCAGGTAGGATTCTTGATTGGTTGTGGCAGCTCTCCAAAGGACCACAGGGAATAGTAAATATAAAATACTTCAAATTACTTGGATCATTCATTTCTTTGACATTGTATGCACAAGTTTTTTGCAGTTTGTGCTTGGAAAAGTGCCAGACAAGAAGACTGGGGGTTAACTGAGTCCTGAATTGTAACAACATATCCTTTTATCAATAGAATAAATACACCACTACCAGTTGTTAGTGTGAGAATACCATTAATGTGAGTCAGCAGATGTTTTAAGATGCTTTCAGCTTCTTTGCCTACTTAGGCATTACAATGGACGAGAAAAAAATCCTGAAATGCAGGATTTAATGGCCATTGATAATGTTTAGAGGAGTAAGTCAGACTCTCTGGTAAGGGTAGCAAACTGCCACCTTTCAGACTGCCAATCTAAGTTAGATACAGTTATCATTCTTCTACGATTTAAGGTGATTTTGTGTTTTAAAAATTTGAGTCTCCTAATTAACATCTTGAGCTATGGCTGTAGTTCAAATATGGTTTAAATATTGGATAACATTTTAGTAGCTGTAAACAATCCTAAAGCTACATGAAAATGAAAATATATGAGTATGTTTCCATATATGGGAAGTGTTCTCTTTGAATTTAGAGAGAAAAGGAAGCTGAGTTGCTCAAAGATGTATACATGGTTTGGTGTAACTGGAGTGTGTACTCGGAACACTAGGAAAGGAGGAGCACTGTGAGCAATTGCAGTTCTGTGCAGGAACTGCACTGTGAGTGATGTGCAGTTCTGAAGAGCTGCAACATCCCTGTCCCTGCATACCTTGTCTATAAGTCGTGAGAGGTGGTGACTACTAATTCTAGAGCATGTAGTACCCTTCTCTTGGTTGCAGTCCCAAATTAACTAAGAATTAACTGGTTTTCTTCATGGTTCAGTTATTGTGCAACCCTGTGGAAGAACATTCTTGCTTGGTTCTTGGTTCATATTTGCTTGCTATCTTGATGGCTTATACTGCCTCTTCAGATACTTAAATTGATATTAAATTTTAACCTGAGAAAAAGGTCAGACATTTAACCAAACATCTGAATACAAATTCCAAATTCCACTTTAATTTTTCGATTTGAACATAAAAAAAGGTGAACTTTTAGCTACAAGCAGATGGTATCTTTTTTCTTTAATTTATCCCTTCACGTTTGCTCCTCCTTAATTTTATTTTGCAGTGTTTAATTTATCCCTTCCTGTTCTTTCTTTTACTTTCTTACTCTTTTCTTATGCTCTAAATGTTTTTTTCTGTTTTTTGCTTTGCATCTGTTAGTCTTTGCACTGTCATCATGCCTTTTCCCCACACTATTGAAAGGAGGGGTTTTTTCTTGGTAAGACAAAGCTATTTTATGCCTCACTTCTCTTTTGAGGAGAATAAAACTCCCTTATTTCATTTGAATAAATGAAAGTGATCTAAAAATCATAATGGATTGTTTTAGTTCTATCTGCAGGTGTCACATGACTTTATTACAACACTGATTGCACATTTGGGGTTGCTGAAGAAAGATGTTTATTACTGCAGCATATTTAAGTTTTAGCCTCTATTTTTAGACACCAGTCCTAGACTTAATTGCTGCTTGTTGCATACTTCTTCAGTTTTCACATTAGTTTACTATGAAGTTACTTAGCAGGCATACTACTGTACTTGTGATATACTGGCAAAAAATTAATGTTCAGTGGTCCTCAGACCCCTGCTTCCACGCATGTGATGCTCTTGTCTCAGAGCTGTACTATAAAACTTTAATGAATATGGGTTTTCTGAAGAATGTTCTAGGACTGGGTTGTTGGGTTTTTTTTTGTATTAAGCTTTTATTTCATTACCTTTTCAAGTTTATATTTAGAAATTACGTTATTAGCTAAGTGAGTTTTTAAAAGCCTCTGTGAGGATGAATTGAAAGATTTGAAGAGTCTTTCGGGTAATAAATGAGTTTAAACACTCATATTGTTTTGGAAAATTGTGGGGCTTTTTTTAGAATGAAATATACATCTGAACTGGGATTATACAGGGTCTTGTGTAGATGATAATATTATTAGTAAACTACAAATGAAACTTGATTTATGTATTGTTTATCGTGAAACTTTTATATATGCTGAAGTCAGCTAAGAATGATGTAAATGAAAATGCCTTAATGTTAAATTTCACCTGCCTTAGTCAGATTCTCAAGACTGAGTAGGTGTCTTAGTTCCTTTTTATAGCTGAAGTATCAAAGCTCACTGTTTTTAAAAATTGGGATCTTTTTATAGAGAAGGCTTTTTTGAATTGCAAATGAAATCTCCTCAAACTAGTAGAATTTTATTGTGTGTTCCTTAGCTGCACTAAAATTTCGGTTTTCTTAAGAAATGTAGAAATGTTTTGCTGGGTATGAAACATGCAGCTCCAGAGGTTAATATCACCGGGTAAGCTGACTTGAAATACAAGTCCTTCTACTGAAAAATGCCTCGAAGTTGCCCTGGGAATTTCCATTAATACTTCAATTTTATTAACTGAAAGCATGTTTACCTCTTTATATAACTAAACTCTTAAAATCCACAAATGTAATTGTGTGCAAATCCCTTATCAAAAACTCAAAACGAAGGTTTCCATTGTAATTTACTGGAATTACATCGTATCTTCTATGTAATTATATTAATATATTACATTTTCAGTGCAATTCTATTAGATTCATTTGAATAGAGTTGTAATCTGAAAAGTGGTCCTTGAAAGAGGGTACTGTATGAATTCAAGTCTGTTTCAGTGGCTTCAGGTCTGCATAATTCTACAAGTCCAACTGAACCCTTAGGTTTTCTTTCTGACCTCTTCATCCAAATGGTAGTGAATAGACTATGGTTATAATTGAAGTAAAAATCATAATATATAAGCAAATCAGAGTAATATAATTATCTTCTAGCAGTCTATATTGATTCTTCATTCCATTGTTGTTCACTTAACTGAAAATGTGTATGTACTTTAAGACTTGCATAGGAGCAACAGGTTTGGTCTTTGAAGGACTAACGGAATGCAATGTTTAGTAATGTGATAATTTTGTATCGGTATTTTATAATATAAACTATGTATTATTATTTATACAGTGTGCTACTTAATCATTGCATTCTGGAGCTCCTATGACTGCCTATTTGTTCAGGAAGCCTTCTTACAAATTCTTCCTTGATAAAAGACGTGTCATATCCCAGACTACTACTTCACTACCTGAATATTTTTCTATTCTGTGAGGCAGAAGGGATAAATTAAGTTTCTAAAGGTCTCCTTCACTTTTACGTAACTTTGTTGCTGAAAGCTGTAAATGCATTGTGTCCAAGACCACACAGAACACAACTGTTCTGGTCTGGTGAGAGCAAAGACACCAGCTTTCTGTCCGTTCAGGAACAGCTACAGTTTGTAATCATTTCTGTAACATGCATCCTGGTACTGTGACCCAGCGTGTTTCTCATTTGTCTTGTAATCCCCAGCCTCTTCCTTTCCAATGATTCTTAACACATGAGCATCAGGAGTTTGTTAGGTGCTGAAAATTGTTTTCTTTCAATGTAACAAGAAAATGTTTCAATAACTATTTTTAAACAAGAAAATAGTGTGATGATTTACTGGATAATTTTGTCCTATCAAAGGGTAAGTATCTGAAAATTTTAACCTTTACAGAGACTAGGATATGATAATTCTGTGATCTGTCTGGGTGTCCAGTGTTGTTCAAAATGCTACAAGATGCCTTTCCTAGTCTTCAGTTGTTATGGATCTCCTGTAGGCTCTGTACCTTCAGAATCTGCCAGATCCATGCACATTTTTTTCATACTTGAGGGAGCATAAAATGACAACTAGAGGCTTACACTTAGGCATTTGAAATACTCCCCTACTTGTATGAGGCCCTCAGAGTATTTTATGTGATCATTACTAGGTTCTATCACTCCATTCACAGGAGCACAAGTTTTTATCACACAACTGATTATAAATTGCATTTTACCTTAGAAAGAATCAGTATACTTTGCTGGCCGTTTAGTACTTGAAAGGAAACTATTATTTGAGGAGTGGGTGATCTGGTCCCTATATTCTTTGTCTCTTCAACTCCTTTTGGCTTTATAAGGCAAACTTGTCAAACTTCGCTTCTGCCTTCCAAAGCCTCTCTCCAGCCAGGCTGCAAATTATATTGGTTACACTTTACTATCTCAAGTGTTTTTATCATGTGAGGTTGTGCCTTTTTTTAGACCACTAACAATTCTTCTTGACAAGCTTTACCTACACTGACAAACCTGAATGATATTCAAGGACTTCCTGTTGTGGAGAAGATGAGTACTTCTACTGGCACGTGACTGTTAACAAGTGAGATTGGTTGAGGTCTGCTCCTCTGTCAGAAATGTCTCACAGTTAATCTACTGAGTGATGATAGGTCTGTTCTGAAACTCATCTATAGAACACGTGGAAGGATTTAGGTAGGCATGTTCACATAAAACATCAAACTTTCAGATCTATCTTGCATAACGCATTAATGCTTTAAGTAGCAAACTGTTCTATACAGTGCTTTTCAAGGAAACTGTTCTTCATACAGCAGGTGAATACTGATCTTGGTGGGCTAAAGTAGTTTTTGGTATTGCAGTCAAGTTCACCAAATAGTGAATAGTACCAGAATTCTTCTTACCTTCAAAACCTAGCTTATCCAAAAAACTCTTTTGAGAACAGTTCTTGGAAATATTAGAAAGGTCTCTGGAAGGTAGTGAAAATCTTGTTTGCCAAAGATTTTGCTACAGTCATCAAAAGAAAACTGTGAGTATATTTCCTTATGAATCCAAGGAGAGAAACTGAAATTCGTAACTTTAAATCATTTATACCTAACCGAGGAATACAAATATTTGAATCACTTTTTCAATACAAGATGGAGTTAAGGCTGGCAAAGTGGGCAAATACCATGTGTTCATGCTTTGGATATCATTGAGGCTTTGTTTTAACTCAGCTTGTGGGTGTGTGAAGCTCTGTTTGGAGGTAATTGTAGCATTCACATAATGTGTTTTACCCTAAATGGAAGTCACATTCTCAACTTTTATGCCATGTTAAATGTAACTTCTGGGAAAATCTCAATTAAATGTTAGGTCATTTACTTAGTGACTTTAAAAACAGGCTAATGAAATTTGCTATCTGTCAATTTCTTCATTTAAGCTGTTAATACTTTATGAAGATGTCCCTAAATTGTATGTCTGGAATCACATAAAAAAGAATTATGCATGCTCTTCCACACTAAAATACTCACTTCTCTGCTGTGAATAAATCTTAGTAGATGGGGAATGCATAGAGTCTATTTGCAATTCGTAGTCTGGAATACTATGGTCTCAGTTTTTAATCGTTTTATTCTCCCAGGGTTCTGAACTTTTTAGTCATTTTGCAATTTAGGAAAGCTATTAAATGCACAGTTAAATCATGTGCTACTACAAACTGTTAAGTGTATTTAATGCGGTTTAACTAACAACTGCCACTCTCCTGTTCTGTTCTCCCTTTACCACCTACGGCTTTTGAAAATCCAGTAGTTCTAGTGATCCTATGACCACAGAGTGAGACACTTTCAACGAGATCGTTTTACTGATCTTGTTGAAAATAAAACATCCTTTTAAAAAAGCAAACAGAACAACAAACTTCTGTTGGTGTGATTAGTCTTAAATCAGCTGTGAAACTGCATATAAAGGGATTGAAATTACAACAGAAAGCACTGGAACATTTGAATCTACTTGCAGAACTCTCATGCTATCACTCCCTTGTCAAAAAGGATCAGAGAATTATTTATGAAAGTATTTACTTCATTTATGATGGAGTTTCTAATATGTACTGGTTATCATCAGTTTGCATTCTAATTAGACATCTGTGGAAGTAAAACTTGAGAGTCACCCATATATAGCATTTCTTAAGGGATGTGTGAAGAAGCATATTCCACAGTCTAGTGTAGTGCACTATAGATAGTGAAGATTGGAGAGTAAGTGCATAGGAAGTCATCTGTCACTTGTTGATTCAGCATTAGTAGTTAAAACAGAAAGACTTTTCATCTCCCAGTGTAAGAGTCTTACTTTCAGTCCTTTGCTGGCAGGAAAAATATTAGTGTTAATAATACTTATATCTCCGTTATACCCTACGCATACCTTCTTTTTCTGATTGAAGTTCAAGATGTAGACCTAGTATCAGTGTCATGCTGTTCTGGTTGCTTTTCATCTCCAGAACACCATATTGTTGAGCACTATTGTTGAGCATGGAGGTGCCTTCTTAGAACTCTGCACTCTGCTTTCCCCTTTTGTTAGAACCGAGAGGCTTTGGTCATGCTTGCCCCCCTGAAGCTAGTTCTAGAAGAGAATTACTCTCTTCTAAAATTACTCTGTTCTCTAGAAGAGAATTACTGCATGTCCCAATCTCTTTCCTTAGTACTGGCTTCAGTACTTATACTACAAGGTTTATCTGGGGATAAACAATTCAGCTAGGCGTCTTAAGATGAGGTTTTGGCTTGGTGGTCTGAATTTTTGGCTGTAATTTATTGTGTCTCAGTTTCAGGTTTTCTGCCTAAGCTTGAAATGAGTGAAGAGAATCCTGGAACTGTGTTCTATCAAGAAACAAGCTAGGCAGTGATAGCAGAAATTATAACAGTAACCTAGTGCATGCCAAAACAGACTTGCCTACTCAGGTAAATGCAGACTTGTGAGCTAGTTGGAAGAGGCAGATGAAATGTTGAAGAGGCAGATGATACTCTATGGGCAGGTGAGAGACATCTCACAGTTAGATAGTCTTCATTCTCAATTTACGAGATATCTGCTGAAAATACAATGCAGTGGAGAGGAACCAGTCCAGGAGGTTCCTGGAGTGTGTGGAAGATAATGTCCTGACACAGCTGGTCAGGATGTCAACAAGGGAGGGCACCTTGCAGGACCTGTGTTTGTGAGCAGAGAAGGACTGGTAGGTGATGTGATATGATGGTCGGAGGCTCTCTGGGCCACTGTGATCACAAAATGACAGAGCTCTTCATTGTTGGAGAAGTAAGAAGGTGTGCAAGCAAAACTGCACGGGGAAATAGAGTATTAAGGATGAGGAAAACACTGAGTTGCCTTTTGTGAAGCAAAGAAGGCAATAATTGTAAAAGCAATTGCTCTTGAGGTACCCAGTGCCTGATCTGTAAGACAGAGAGGAGGAGCAGAATGAAGCCCCCATAATCCAAGGGGAAATAGTGTACTACACCATTTATACATGCAAGTCTGTGGGGCACATAGCATCCACCCAAGGGTGCTGAAGGAGCCAGAGCCTGAGCCGCTTTCCATCATTTAGCAACAGTCCTGGTTAACCATGGAGGTCCCAGTTCATTGGAAGTTGGCAAATATGACAGCCAGAGAGTCCAAAGGGGAACTGTCAGGCTTGTCGACTTGACCTCAGTGCTGAGGAAGGATATGGAGCAGGTCATCCTGAGTGCTGTTACATGGCACATGCAGGACAACCTCAGAATCAGGCCTAGCCAGCAAGGGTCTGTGAAAGACAGGTCCTGCTTGACAAACTTGGCCTCCTGGTATGATAGGGTAACTCACTTAGTAGATGAGAGAAGGGCTGTGAATGTTGTCTACCTGGACTGCAGTAAAGCCTTTTACAGTGTTTTCTGCTGCATTATCCTGGAGAAACTGGCAGCCCGTGGCTTGGATGCATGTATGTTTCACTGGTTAAAAAAGTTGCTGGATGGCCAAGCCCAGAGAAGAGTGGTGGTGAGTGAAGTTATGTAGACTTGTGGGGCTTGTAGACGTGGCACTTCAGCACATGGTTTAGTGGTGGACTGGGCAGTGGTGGATTAACGGTTGGAGTATATGAGCTGAAGGGTCTTTTCCAACCTAAATAATACAATGATTCTAAACTTACCCTTGTCTCTCTTTGGCATTGAATATAGTCAGTAGTTCAGCTTGAGGCTTAAGGGGTTTTGAGTGATTTGTTTCACATTGCCTGGTAACTATTCTCCATGTGTGGGATGATTAGTAGAATTTGAAATAACAGTTCTTGTACACCAACGAGCTGCAGATTTTTTATCTCAGTCTTCCGACTCTTTTACGTAATACTTTGCTTTCCTTTCCATCACAGTGTACAAATCCTGCAGTATTACATGTCCTCTTTATCTTAGTAGGTCCTTGTGACTACAAATTCTAAACAATTAGGAGTTCATCAACTTGATGAATTCAGTTCATTAAAATAATTTCCCTGGGTATTGTTACCATCCTTTTTCTGGAACATAATTATTTCCTACCAGATCTTAGCAGATCTGAGAGAGGAGGAGTATTCTAAAATTGCAAAAAAATACATGACTATGAGAAGACCATATTAATGCTTCTGTTGGGGTATGAAGAAGGATCTTAATCAGATTTAAATTAAAAGTGTTTTCATAAGAGGCTGCTTTATATTGGAACTCTGCTGCACCAAGTATGTTCCAAACAAACAATTCTTAAAAAAAAGGTAAGTCAGAAATGTGAGAGCTCAGACTGTTTCTTTCTAACAGTTATTAATGAGTTAAATACTGTTTCCAACTCAATATTCCTGTTCAATTCAATAGTACTGATCTGCATGTCTGTTAGCAGTCAAGGCAAGGACATTGAAGACTGAATCAATGAAGATTGAATTCTCCTCCTTCTGTTAGAGGAAGCTTCTTCAGTGCTGGTTGTGATGCACTGGGATCGGGAAGTTTCCTTTCACTTTGCCTGTCCTATAGGCAAGGGAGGAATTCAGTTACCAGTGGTCTTGATATAGCATCCTGAGTTTCTAGTTTAGAACTGTGACTGCCACAAAGATTTATGAGAAGAGAAGTAAGGAAATTAAAGTACTTCAGTTGGTATTGCATAAAGTATCTAAGAGTTTGCTAGGCATCAAGTGATAAAACTTCCCTTCATATTTCTTTTTTTTTTAAATTTTCAGTGTCCTTTCAAATTGTAAAAAAAGCCAGAACAAAATTACAAGATTAATTAATTGTCACTTCTTTCCTCCCTCCCCCTGTCCTCCTGCCTCTACGGAAGACATTTTTGTGGATTCTGTCACTACACCTGGGTTTTGACCAAGGCATGCAGCCTTGCCTAGTTTTCTGAAGACCTATGTCTTATTTTCATTTGTAGCTATTTTCCAGAAATGTCAATTTTGGATCATAGGCTTTAAGTCCAAAAAAGGCCAATATATGTACCTAAAATAATTTGTTGAATAATAGTAAAGATATTTCATTTGGCAGTACAACTTACTTCTAAGGAAATTTTGTATATATTGTCAATCTCTTTTTCGTGTCAGTACATCTACTGTTTTGAGCAAATGGGTAGAAAAGCCAAAAGCTATTTTTAAAAAACTTACATAAATCTTGCATGAAACTGTGGTGTTGTATGCTACTTTCTTAATGAATAAAACCTGTTGATTCAAATATTCTATGTATGTCCTTGTCATTTTGTCTTTTGATAGGTTGATGAAGTGGTGGATGAATATAGTGAAAATAATTTCTATGCATCTGATGAAGAACAGAAAGAGAAGGATCAGAAATTGAAAACCACCTATACTATGGACCCGGATCACAGGCTGCTGTTACGAAATACAAAGCCACTGCTTCAAAGCCGAAATGCTGCTGTATGACAAATTACTTTTTGTTTAAAATGTTAAACTACAAATACCTGTTTTTAGAAAATTTAGAAGATTGAAGAGTAAAATCTTCACCTCTTTAAAACTGGTGAAAATATCCTTTAGTAACTCTAGGAGAAGTATGATGGATCTGTTTTGAATTTAACTTAGCTTGTAAGTGAAACACCTAAACTGATTGTTATACATGCTCCAAATAATACAGACAAACAAAATATTAGAAAAAAGTATGAGAGCATTTGAATCCAACTTAGCATGTGCTGACTATACCATAGGTAGCTCTTAATTTTAAAACTCTCAGCAATTAGGATGACACAAACAGGTACAGTTTACTGGCACTGTTTAGTGGTACAGATCTACAAAGAAAATCACTGTTGTTACTGATTCATTAATTTGTTCTTTCTTTTGAGTCTCACATTTTAAAAGTAGACTATTATACACCAGGTTTCTAGAGCTGTTGCCTTGGCAGGGTTCCAGGATAGATATGACATCAGCTCTGCATTATATCCATGAGATTTTAAAATACAGGCAACTATTTAGGACTGGAAAAAGCCATGCTCGTGGTGAATCATTGTGATGTTAATCAGATCACAGAATGTTACTTCTAACCTCAACTTGTCCTATTAATCAGGACTAGATGTCTTTTGGGAAAAGTCTTCCAGTGATATGAATATTTATATCACTGCAAAAACAGTTACTGCACCATGATTAAGTCACCTTGCAACCTATTCTTAATAAGCTAAACAGATCAGGTTATAGTTCTCCATTGAAACGTATTTTGAGATTCTAACTAATGTCTGACTCTTCAAAATCATTTATAATCTGCCAGCCCAGCAGACTTTGGAAACAAATTGATTAAATTTTTAAAACTTTTTGCTAAAAATCACTGTTTAGTGTCTGTGATATTTCTTAATTTCATGCAAAGAACAAGTATGTTTGTTATGTTTGCTATCCCACTTCACTGAGAGGTTCAGTTAGTTATTGCCCTCCTTCCATAAATAATTTTCTTTATTAAATATGGCATTGATTCTCACATTTATGATCTTTAACTTTCTGATATTAAAGTTAACTGAGATGTTAAAGTGCACTTTGAAAAGTGTTATCAAAATCATGCTGCTTTGAATTGCTATTATGGGGATATTCATACTATTCACAGAATTTACCTGCAATTAAATTAGTTAGTGGCTTTCCCTATGACCTTACGGTTTTTTTCAGCTGTAAAAGATAATTATAGTGTATTGCTAAAAATCTTAAAGTTATTTCCTGGCTTTAGATGTTTTTAATTACTTTTTATTGTTGAATAATAATTTTTGTTTCGTTGGTACTAACATTTAAGATACCAAGTGAAGTGTTACCATGAGGGCTTTACTTGCAGTCTCCTTTCTATGATTTGTTTTGTTTGACACAGAGAGGTGCATGACACTATTGTAGGAAAGGGGTTGACATGGCACTCACTAGCATAAAGATGATATTTTATCTTTTATTTATGAGAAAATCTGAGAAGGAAAAAAAAAGGTTTTTAAGTTGCTTATGTCTCAGTCTTCTGCATTTTGTTAGCCAGGATATCAGTATACAACCCTGTAGCTTTTACTTTCTGTTGGATTTCATACTTCAAAAGTTGCCAGTAAAGGCAGCTGGTGTTTTATAAATTGCATAATAGAATAATGGAATGAAAGATTTTGAGTGGAAACCAGGTAAAAGGTGATATTGAACCTGTAGTAGTAAAGGAAAAGCACATTAGAAACATTTTTAAAAACTATTTCTGTATTAATTTGTACAGCTGATGTTAGCAATACTGATTTATTAAGGATGATACCTCTATGTTTGTAATTTGAATTACCTACTGCGTTTTCTCTTTGTCCCTATTCCTATGACCTTCTATTTATTATAGCATACAGTAAATACTGGGAGGAAGTAAAGATACTTAATTAGTGAAAATATATTTATTCCAATGTTCTTCCTCAGTCTGCTTTGCTGATTTTGAAGCTTTGCTTTCTGAAGACTAGTGAGCTGCTAGTCCTGCAGGTCTGAAGCAAATGTGATAGATATGTATGATGATTTGAAGTTAACGTGCTGCTCTGAATGTTCTTCCTTTAGGTGGTAATGGCTGTTGCACAGCTTTACTGGCATTTGGCACCAAAATCTGAAGCTGGTATTGTTTCTAAGTCATTGGTGCGTTTACTCCGTAGTAACAGGTACATCAACAACATACTTTACGTCACTGTGTGTACTTTTTTTGAGAGCTTTGTGCATATTTCTGTAGCTATAGTTACAAGAATGTAACTATTGCATAATTAATTTCATTTTAAATTTGTCCTGTAATACTCACTTTCACTCAACAAATGAGGATCTCTAAAAGTAATTCCATCATTTTTGGTATGCTATCCAGGGATCATTCATTACTGTGTTTCATTCCTGTGACTTTCGTTCTGACAAGAATAATAGCTGCCTAGTTGGTATTTAAATAGAGTCAGTACTAACTGGTTTTTTTAGTATCTTGATTTTTTTTTTTAATTATTGGAAATTTAGTTCTGTTGAGTTCCTTACTGTTTTGCTAAGCACTAAAGAAGTCCTCTGATGTATATTTTTGTCGCTGTTGAGGCGGTTCACGACACATATGTACACAGACAACTCCAGGCAGTGGCAAAAGTTTATCTTTAATACAATATAGCTCCTTTTATACAGTTTCTAGCTGTTTACATAGTTTTAAAGAACAACAAACTTGATTCAACCAATCACCACACACCACTAGGTGAACATGCAATAATCACGCAGCATGTTTTTCTACCCATAATTCAGATATGCCCCTTTCCCACGGTCCTTCTCCAGCCAAAGTAACAGGCCTGAGCCATGATTTTACAAAGGCAGCAAGGCCTTCATTTTATAATTTCTATATGTCACATATTTTATTTTCCTGCACTGTAACACAAATCCCAAAATGGTTGAGTTTAGAAGGGATCACTGGATATTTTCTAGTCAAACTTCCCTACTCTAAGAGGGTCCCCTGGAGCACAGTACTCAGGACTGTGTCCAGTCAGCTTTTGAGTATCTCAGGGGAATGAGACAACATATGTGTTAAAATTGATATTACCACTTGATACTGCTGCATCTTCTGTGTTTCCTTAATCTTTGGATGGTTTTTAAAGAACCAGTTTATATTTGATTCAGGACATTCAGTTTTGACTTTGTCATCTTCAGTATTATTTTGTCTGCTTTTCTATGAAAGGTCTTGTCAGCCACATTTCATAAAATTGTTACTGTTATTTTTTTGTTTGTATTTCAATAGTTTTCACATAGTTTGCCAATAAGAAGTTTTTCTGCCTTACTCAGTTTTTAGATTTTGAACTTTCATATATTTGTATGAAAAGCCTTGGAGAGATTACATGAGACAATATTAATTGTTTTTAGAATGTCTTTTTAACTAAACATGGTATTTTTGGCTGGAACTTTGCTGTGAAAATAATTTACTTTTAAAATCAGTTATGTCAGAAACAAGGGATTTTTAAAAAACCTCACTTTTGTTGTGTTTGGCAAGGTTACTTATCCTAGATGTTCCTTAACTTTTGTAAGCCCTACCATCATAGAGCTGTTTCTCTGTAAACTTCCGCAGCTCAGTATCTTTGTTGTTTAAAAGTTGTTAAAGATGTAAAATGGGACTAGGTAGAGTATTCATGCTTGTACTTCAGATAAGAATGAATCATTATTATTTTTGTGTTTGGCTTTATAGTAGAGTATGCTCCCCTTGCTCTTTATACAAAGATGAATAAAGTGACTAAAGCAATTTGGCAGATAATTTATAGAGTTAAACTCATATGTTGAAAGGATTATTTGCATGTGGCTTATTGCTCATCTATACTCAGATTTCATTAAGAGAAAATTCACTTCTTTCCTGTATCTCAACTAGTATCCTAAATGGCACTAGTCTTTTGATTTTTCTGTGTTGAATGGCTTGTCTATTCTCTGTTACCATTGTGGGGGAAACACTTTTGCTATTAGAGCCACTTTGAAATAGGCTTTTGCTGTTTGCCCTTGGAGTTATTTGCCTGTGGCCTTTAAATTAATGTCAACTAAGCTATAATCTAGTTAGGGTGAGAGTGCCCGAAAGAGCATTTCATAGCAATTTCCAGTCCTGTTTCATCATGTGCAGCTGACTGTTTCCATGCACCTATGTAAGCATTGCATAAAATGGGTTTAAAAGATCTTAAGTACTTCTCTATTATTACTTTTCTTTGTAAGCAACAGCTGTAATTACCTTAGGGCTATTAGACAGTTTTGAGTAAGAGGAGATAATGGGTATGATGATTTCTCTATTAGGATGAGATTTGCAGTATGCAAGGATTTGAGCACTCATGGTTCAGAAAAATTGTGTGTAAATTATCACTTAGTTTTTAAGCAATTGGTTGCACAAAATCTGCACTTTAAAAGCTTCATACTAGTACCCAGATTTCTTTTTGCTCGCTCCTGTGGAGGCTTTTAAACTAATACATTAATGATGAGAATGCTGTCTCCAAACATGTTTAATGTTTTTCGTTGAATATTACATAAATCTGTTGTCTATATCTTGCGAAGTCTTATTATGTGAAAGTGCTAGTTTTTGATATGTATGTCTACCAGTGTATATCCTCGAGTCAGAGGAGATCATGGCCCTTTTTGAAAAGTTTTAGAAAAATTCTTAAAAGAAAAAAAGTCTTAGCAATTCTTGCCAATTGTGCAAGGATTAACTGTTTTTGTAATTAATGCAGCTAATTCAACACCGTGTGTTTTTGTTCTCAGCTATGAAATTTCGTTCGTCATCCTGAAATATTTATTTCAAGAGGGTGGATGAAATGTAAGGCTTTTGTAAGCAATGTCCATTATATTAAAATGACTAGTGGAATTCTGATTTGAATAAATACCCAAGGCCTGTGAGAGGCACCATTGCACTAGTGTCAGTGAGTATTTTTGCATATTGGAGTTTTAGAAAATGAGAGCCTGGTTTCATCGTGCATCTTACTTCCTGTGAATCAAATGATGAACTTAGAAGTTGGCGATAAGCTTTGCCTTCTATGTGCCAAAACAAATATATAACTAACTTGATGTTCAAACAGAACTGAACTTTCTTTGCCATGTTGAATTATTCTGTGTATCAGTAATTTTGTGGAATGACTCATATTTTTCTTTTCACATTCTAGGGAGGTGCAGTATATTGTCCTGCAAAATATTGCCACTATGTCAATTCAGAGAAAGGTATACCCTATTTAGAATTTTTTAAATCACATTGTATATGAAACACAGGAGAGTTACTGAAATATGTTCTGATTTTCAGGGCATGTTTGAGCCTTATCTGAAGAGTTTCTATGTTAGATCAACTGATCCAACTATGATCAAAACACTGAAGGTGAGTTTGAAGGCAAATTTTTCTATATACTGCTGACTAAGCAGTTTGCAGCAGAAAGATGAAATGTTTTTCACTGATATTACACAGGTCATTCTCTGCTGTTTCTCTGTCTCACTAAGAAGTATTGAGTTGTGGCCTTTAGTTAAGTCCACAAGTGGCCTTCAGGCTTGCCAGGCTGTCTGTTACCATGTTGCAGGTGGAAGATTGGCTACATTTTCCCGTGCAGCTTTTAGTACCTTTCAGTGATAGAGAGCTATTCAACCAGGCGTTCTAACATGGAGAGTTTGACTATTTTCATGCGAGGAAAAGAGTCTTTAATACTGTTAGCTTAAAAAGAGTTTAAATCTGTTCTCCTGTACAAAATGGGGCAGTGTTTGAGTCCCAAATTTTCTTTGAAGTCAGCATTTGACATGAGAAGTACTTTAGGCTCTCCTCAAGGCCGTATCTCAATGCATGTTTTCAGCTGTTGTCTTGTTGTTTTCTCTGTTCTTATTCTTT
The DNA here is from genome assembly GCA_013397055.1 of Pachycephala philippinensis. NCBI lineage: Eukaryota > Metazoa > Chordata > Aves > Passeriformes > Pachycephala > Pachycephala philippinensis. The sequence goes on from VWZT01009823.1 coordinate 83,984, forward strand.
AACAAATGTGAAATCCTTGACAAAACAATAGCTAAAAAAGTGTCTACTATTGTGTGCCTTTTCTCTTGTTTTGCTTTAGATTGTCATAGGCACTTGTGTTTAGGAGTGGAAGGTACAGTTTTCTGAAAGAAACATTAGTTTTTCCTTATATTCATTTTACATGCATGTTGCACCTTCATTATATATCCAAGATAGCTGGGCCAAAACTGTCATGTTTTTATACAATCAAAATATATTTTTGTATTTTATACCAACAAGAAGACTTAAGTAAATTTGAGGTAGTTGGAGGCAAAAAGATATTCTCTACATTTAGGAATATTGTGAGAAATGCCTTACTGTTATCCAAGAATAGTCAGTCTGAAAATAATAGAAAGTTGATGTATTTAAATTCCATATTAATTGAAAAGATAATGGAGAAGAAGTGGAGAAGTAGAAATTGTGGTTTTTTTCTTTCATGGACTCGTTTGTTTCATGATGGCTGAAAAATCTAGAAAACCCCGAACTTTTGCATACATTAAAAAATCTTGTGGTTTTCTCCCATCTCCTACCTCTGTAGTTCAAGTCTATCTGCTTTAAGATAGAATGATGAGACCCATGGAAGCAATTAATATGTAGGAGCACCCTTAAATTCATCTGCTCTGCTGTTTGGATTTCTGTTTTTTTTATTTTCCTACATCAAGTTTGCTTTTTTGATCACTGGTTAGCATTGAGCTTGTATTTTCACAGTTATCTATTTCAGCCACAAATTCTCAGTTATAATTAGTTGTCATCATCTCAGAGCCTTTCATTTTCTGTACAGTTAAGGTTTGTTTCCAATTATGAACATTGCTTTGCAGACATATATGTTGATTTTTTTCTTCTGTTTTATGAATCGATCTTCTACTATTTGGAGTTTTTACACAGCTTTTCTTAGTCAGCCTTTGTCTTCATTTCCCTGAAAACTATAGCATCAGTTGAGAACTTTGTTGCCTGTCTTCTCATTACTTTCATAGTCATATGTGAAAAAGGCCAGCAAAGATGTTTGTGATAGTCCATTGTTAGCCACCCTGTACTATAAAATAGTCTCTTTTTCTCTTTATTCCTGTTTTTCATTTATCCTCTTGCTTTCTATGCTATTCTAGATATTTATCTTTAAGAGCCTTCAATTTTTGTCTTATGAAATTGTTTTGAAGTACAGGTAGACTGTATCATTAGAGTATCCTTTTGTGGATGCCTCCAAGTCAAAAAATACCAATGTATTTCTGAGGCATGACTTCCCTTTGGAGAGACAGGGTTCTGTTTTCAGTTTACTGCATTCAAAGTTAAAACAGCCTGGAAGTGTAGCATCTTAACAGTATGTGCCAAGTGTTGTATATCATCCTTTTGTTCACCAGGAGCTAAGAGGAGGGCTTTCAGAGTCTGATGTTGTTGATGTTGATTAAGACCTGAGGAATCTCATAGGTGCAAATGTGTCTTTCCTGTGTTTAAAGGTCTTTTATTACAGTTCATCTGAATGTGATGAGCAATTTGTTTCTCCCCTGATGCAGTTGTGACTTCTGTTATTTCTTCTTACACTGTCATGTGGTTCTTACATGCTAAGGCCTGTTGTATGACATTGGAAAGCTGACAGAAATATTTCAAGCCCATTTGATACCCAAGGCAACACTAAGCTCAAGCTCCTAAAAAATGTGTCCGTGAACCCTCAACTCCTGCTTTGTAAACTTTGCAAGTGCTTGCAAGGAAAATATGCCTATTGAGTGCAATGCTGGTACCAGTTTGTACTGATACCTGGTATGCCCTATTGAATTCTGAGTGGTATTTTTAAAATCTATTTTATATACAATGGAAGTATAGTGTGCATGTGGTACTGTTTATAATATTGTATTTTAATTTTTGATAACGTATCCGGATTTTTTCCTTGTAGCTTGAAATCTTGACAAATTTAGCAAATGAAGCCAACATATCAACTCTGCTTCGAGAATTTCAGGTTTGTGCAAAAGTGTGTTCTTTTTGTATTTATAATCTCGTTTTCCATTGTTGGATGTTTCTTCTAGGCTCAAATTTTTCAAGTTAAAGTATTTTCGAGGATAAAATGTTCTAAAAATGGAAATTAAACCATCTCATACTGTAATGGATAAGGGAG
>VWZT01009823.1:86125-113090 GCA_013397055.1 Pachycephala philippinensis
AAAAAAAAAGTGAGATAAACTCAATCATTCCATATTGTTGAACACAAGTTCCAGCGACTTGACTGACACTGCAAGTCACTATATGATAGGGTCTTAATTTTAGCACTATTTGGCCATTAGCATTTACTGCCAAACTTCATTTCCTTAAGTCATTTGATGAAACAGTATTGTCTCCATATGTATCAGCAAGATCTTCTGCCTGTATTGTGAAAGAGTGTCTGACCTTCTTTCTTTCCTCTTTGCTTGTGACATCTATTTGCATTGCTTCAATTCTCTGGGTGGATTTCTGTGAAAGGTACTGGTTCTCAGGCAGGTGGGTTATTCATAGTTTCACAGATGCTCCTAGTTAAATGAACTGAAACCTCTCTGAAGAGAGAGCTCATCAACTCCTCCAGCCTTGCACACAAACTAATGGCTGTTTTTGGGTAATTGCCCCCTGCCCCAAGCTTTCTTGAAATCAGAGGTTTGCATGGCCATGGGTGACCAAAGCTTGCAAGAAAATGTCTTCTAAAAGTGACAACGAGGTGAAAAAAGTATAGCTTCTAATGCGCAATGTATCTTTCTAAGTTTAATTTATTATACAGTGTGTCTGTCTCATGAGAATAATATGGTAAGTCTTTGGTTGACAAGAGTTGTGTATTGACTAATGAAAATCCTACTTCCTTAGACTTACGTGAAAAGCCAAGATAAACAGTTTGCTGCGGCTACGATTCAGGCTATAGGCAGATGTGCAACTAACATCACCGAAGTGACTGACACGTGCCTGAATGGCCTCGTCTGTCTTCTGTCCAACAGGGATGGTAAGCTAAAGGTCTCTTTGTTTTCTGAGTAGCTGATGGCATGAAACATTTTCTTGAAGAGAACCACACAAAACTTCAGATCACGTTTAAAAGCAAGTGAGAGTTGACTTTTATAAGAATTTGGCTGACACAACTGGGTAAAAATACTGCGCTTCCAAAGGCTCTTATATTCACTGAGTACTTAGTTTCTCTTCTGTTAGAGTACTTATGTTCTCTCCTGTTTCTCTTCTGGCCCTCAATTGCATGTTTATCTACTTTTTCTTAAAATGCTGTGATTGTTAAAGTGGACTGTTTTGATAATCATAGGTAGCAATAGTTAGTTAGTTACAAGTTTAGTTGCATCAAAGCAGTTAGCCTGTAGAGGGTGCTGAAAGCTTGGATTTTTTTTTTAGTGCATCAATGCCTAACTGAAAACACGTATTAGGTAGTGTTAGGATAAATGGCCTGAGATTTGGCTTGATTTTGTACTCTAGCCCACTGTTTTGGATAGTGAAACAAAGTTTCAAATCACTAAGGAACACAAGGAGCAGATAAAGTCAAATAGGGTATAGCAGCACAATAAGTCAATACCTGATAATGTATATTCTTACTGGTTATCAATGAATATGGCAGATTCTTATTTCATAAGAAGTCAGTAATATGTGTTAATAAATAATGTCAGGAAGGAGCAAAAGTGTGATTTTTTTGAGAGCCCTGGAGTAATTCAAATAGTTCAAAGAACATAGTTGACATTGCTCTCAGCTTTGAAAAGCAGAATTAATGCCTTTCTATATCTCCTGGACATATTTTTCTTGGTAATCCCGAGAAGGCCTTTATTAGGGACATCGTTTTGGCAGCACATATTTGGCCAGTGGCCCACTAATACACATAGAGTTTTCTCTTATTTGGTTTATGAACTGTCATTCTCAACCACCTCATCTTGTATCAGATGTCCATGAGTGGCCTCAGTGTATAGCTTTGTAGTTTTAATATATGTGACTTTCATTTCTTAGTGCTGTAGATCTGTTTTCTGTTTAAGCCTTTCTGATTATCAGCTCTGTTTAAAATATCTTCCCATATCGTGTTAGAAAGCCATGTCTGCACAGTGTACCTTCTTGTATTATATTCAGCAACAACCATTGTAAAAATACAAGCTGAAGGTTGTTCATGAACCTGTCTTAATTCTTCTAGCAATCATCCTCTGAGCAGGCTTCCTTCAGCATGTACAAATCCCCATATTTCTTCTGTTTTAAATGGAACAATAAAACTGTCACTTCAGAATACTGATTTTGATACTTGACAATCCTTCTTTCTGTTTTCTTGCTTTGTTTTTGTTTTGCTAGGAAGGAACCAAGATAAGAGGAAAAAGTTTTTTTTCTTTTATCGCTGATTGTCAATTTAATATTTTCTTCAGAGTCATTCAGTATGTATATATGTGTATATATTTATATACACACACATATGCCTGTGCATGTATACAAAGGTCTGTCTCAACAAGATTAGTTTTCATGTCTGTTTCTAAGTAGTTGTCTAGCAAATAAAATTATCTTCTTGTGCTTACTGTTCTGAAAGACTGCAAAGGATATATTGAGGATCTTTTAAACCTGGCAGCTGGCAAATTGCTTTACCATAGCTGCAGTGTCTTTATTCCTTCTTTCAAGGAATGAATAGAATGGCATAATTTACGTGGTACCTTTCCCCAGATGGCAGGAAATTACCAATAGTCACAGCTTACTGAACATAAGAGTTTTGGCATGGTAAGGGGAATAAAAAAGAGATTTAGCATAGTGTAGAATAGCTTTAAGAGTCTTGGTTAATCTTGCTTTCCCTCAACTTTCATTCTTAAAGCATGCAAGCGATTTGTTTGCTCTGCTGCTTCCTTCGTGGTCATTCAAAGCCTGTAAGTAGTCCTGCTGCTTTGTGTGGCATGGTAGGTCCAGCAGGTTCTGCGGTCTGCGAAAGCAGAGTCAGTTCTGCTTTCTCTGTACTGTTTTCTTATTATGAAGAATTCATTTGAGTGCAGAAGAGAGGTGCTTATACTAATTCTACCAAACAGAAACAGAATCCTGAAGAGCAAGCTTGTGTGAAAAGTGCCTTCTGATTCCATGTGCTTGTTCTGTAACTGTAGATACAACCCACCCTCAAGATATCATGGCTGTCTGGCACAAGAGCTTTACAGTTAATCATTGTGCAACTTGGGTGATGAGAGGAAGGGTATTGTTCCAGAAACAAGGCTCTGGGGAAGTCAAAAAGTGCTCTTGAAATTTTCTTTGCATGCTTATAATCTGACTTAAAGTCAAATTTCCCCTACTTAGGAAAGCTGTGGTATGTGGGGCAAAAAACCCGACAACATTTGAACTATAGAAGCACAACAGAAACTAGAAATTTCAATGATGAGACAGCTTGGTGAATGATTATCATGAGCTAAGCTTGACTGACTCCTGAAGAGGCTGTTTTTTATGAAGCCATGTTGAGGGCTGAGAATTATTTTCCTTCCTCATCTGCTAAGGAAGTACAAAAAGAAAAGTTAGTTTCTTTCTGTAATGTGACATTTGGCATTTGACTGATGCCTTTCCTTTAAGCAATTGTATTGATGGTTTCAACTGACTGCTGGCCCCACTGTGACGTAAGTCATTTTAGATGTAAGAGACAGATGGGATAATAGGAAGTCTCTTGTCTGACTGTACTGCAGATGCTAGAAATCTTGCATGTTTTTCTTAGATGGGTTTTTCTTAGACTTTCATTTTCTGTTGAAAGTTGCAGATTGAATGTAAACACGATTGTAGAATGTGTAGCTAAAACATTTTTTGCCTTACAAATCTATACAAAACCAGGCAAGTCATAAAATCCCTTGAACTCTTAATACAGTTCAATACTACATATGTCTTCAAATTACTGTTAGAATGACATAAAAGAAAAGCAACTTGTAGCATTCAGTTTATAAGTATTAATAGGGTTTCCTAGATTTGTTATTTATGTTACAAGGATGGAAAAGTTAGCAAGGTAAAATCTTAAACTTTGGCTAGTTCTGAAAAGCAGAAAGTTAGGTCTGTCTGGGTAATTATCTCTAGTGGTTGCCTTCTAGCAATTTTTTTAACCATTTGCATAACCTTCTAGTAACCTTAACAATAGAATGGTTTGGGTTAGAAGGGACCTTTAAATTTCATCTAGTCCAACCTCCCTGCCATGGGCAGGGGCACCTTGCACTAGACCAAGTGGCTCAGAACTCCATCTAAGCTGACCTTGAATGTTTCTGGGAAGAAGGCATCCACCACCTCTCTAGGCTTCCTGTCCAAAAACAGTTGATGCCGTTTTGGTGCTTTTAGAAAAAGCAGTCATACAAATTGTAGACTCTGGAAAAATTAGTCTTCACTTGTGTGTTTTAGTTGCTGCAAGGATGGGTTAATGTAACTTAAAGAAAATTTGATGCAACAGTAATGTTTTAAAATGTTGTATTTCAGAATCGAGCTTTTGAACATTCTCTGGTAATACACTCCATGCTGAGGTCATTTTCTGAGGTTCTTTTATAATGCAGCCAAATTCTCAATTATGGAAAAAGTCTTTAATTTAGTCCTGACAACTTACTGTGTGCTGCATTGTTAATTTTTTGCATACATGATTATTTGACAAAATGGAACAGTGTATGACTGAGTATATCTTAAGTTTTTGAGAACTTGTCAGGCTCCAGAGTCTTCAGAGTTTGCCCTACTTAGTCATTTCCACATCGCTTCAAAATTATTTGAAGAAACTTAAGATTTTTACTATGACTTGAAAATTGAAACTGCTGATACCTCATGTAGCCTTCTTTATTGATAAAGGTATTCCTGATCAGATTTTCTGTGATTTTCAGTCTCTATTTTAAGAACGTAATTTACTTTTTATAATCCGTTAGATGTGATTTACATTGTTTCAAAATTCTTTTGTTCATTTATCATTGCCTTGTATGCACTTCCTCTTTGATAATTCTAGTAGGAGTTACATTTTAAAATTTTCTTACTGCTCATTCAGAGTACCAGTTTTATCTCCTCTTCTAGTATTTTGCTGGAGTTTGTTATGGTTTTGAACCTGTTTGTCTTGTATTTCATGCTCATTTTTGGGATCCTTTGTGTGCACAAAGCAAGCCTCACAGAGTCTGGGTTTTTTGGACTATGCCAGTCCTTATTCTAATACAGATGCATTTTGATTTTGTTTGTGTTTTTTTCCCTACTATCTAGACTAGTGTAAAAAAACCATACTAGTATACTTGTTTACAATTCTGGCTTATTTTCTCTAAAATCACTCCCACAGACTGCATTTAAGTAGTTCCTATGGTGACATTTCATCTACTGCAGTTGATATTATCATAGTCACTTCTACATTGTCAACAAGTGTTTTTAATGATGACTTCATGTCCACTCTTTTTTTGGGGTTCAGTTTTATTTTTCTTAACTGTTCAGTTGATTACAAAAAACTGAATGATAAAAGTTGCCATTACAATGTTCCCCACTATAAATATTCCAGACTGTAATTTTCAAGTTTCAAGAATTGTCTTCCTATTTTAATACCTGGCAAAATACAGTGTAAATTAAATTGATCTGTAGGATTGTGTAAGACCTTGAGATGTTAACCTTGCTTCAAGAAATTAGTTTAGAAAAATGACAGGTGTCATGTCAAATAAAGGATGACACAAAAAGCTACAAACTAAAATGTAAGCATTTCGGAGGCATATGGCATAATGATATGCTCAGAGCTTTTGAAAAGCCTTTCTCCATAAAGAAGTTTGTTTTCTCAAAAAAACCACCAAACCATAAAACCCCCACAACCCCCCAAAATTTAGACATCTCTTCCCCATACTGTGCTATTGAAACTTGAGTGTGCTTGATTGCTGAATGAATGGTCCGTGTGTCAGATTAACTCAGACAGAAATGCAGGAATACCTCTGTTTAACAAATGATAGTTAGACATCTTCTTCCCTTGCATGAGTTTACTCTTGCATGGAAGCTTGCCTCTGCACCTGTGGGGTCTTTTCAGCTTCAAAGATTGTACATTTCATACAAGTTGATCAGGCTGTGAATGTTACTTGTTGCAGTAGTTAAGCACTCCAGTGCATGACTTTGGCATGAATCTTTCAACAGCTTGCTATTTAGAAGCTTCATTTGAATATACTAGAGATTAGGTTACAGACCTGAGAGAGACTGTTTAGACGGTAAAAAAATGCAAAGGAGATGTTTAGATATTTCTCTAGTGTATGAATGAGCTGTTACTTTTAATGCAAATGTTTTTATTCTCATTACAGTCTGCAAATTACTTTTGAATATGCATAATTTTAATGAAAATCAGATTTTTTTTTACACTGTTCCTCAATTTTATGGGAAAAATATGAAGTGCAGCTTCACTGAAAAGCACTTTCATATAAGTAGGTACTAGGTTGGTATTTTACATTTAGAATGTTTGTGTCCTCTTATTGCTGGTTATAACTTGATTCAGGAAGCTGAATTTATATTACTTAGTAGAATGGTTTACCTCTTTCTTACCAAATGAATATAATTCAGTGCTGCAAAGTGTATTTGGAAAGCTTTTACATCTTTTACAATCAATTATTTATGGCTTTTTCTTTTGCATAAATGCTTTTGAAATTAATAATTCGTTTTGTCTCAAACAGAAATCGTAGTTGCTGAAAGTGTTGTTGTCATTAAGAAACTGCTGCAAACCCAGCCAGCACACCATGGTGAAATTATTAAGCATATGGCCAAACTCTTGGATAACATTACAGTGAGTATTTGTTCACACTCTCTTATTTTCCTTGTCGACTGATAATGAGATTTTTATCTCCTTTGAATTTGTGCCATAAATGGAAGCAGGTATATTAGAGAAATAAAAAATAATTTTATATTTTTGACATAAAATACAGTTTTTCGTGATCGTAATGAAAAGGAAATAGAAGGTATCAGATGGCTCCAATTTGTGCCTTAGGTCTGGGAAACTATTTTGAAAAAGATCCCTGGAAATGTTGAGTATTGCTAGTCCTGTTATTCCAGGATGAATAGCAGGCTTAGAATGTGGAGTGGGTAAATTGAAATGAAAATAAGCAGTTAACTTAAGGATTATTAGCCAGTTGTTTTCGTGATCTGGAGTGGATTTTAAAAGTTTTATTTTAAACCTTTTTCCCCAAATCACCTGACCTTTCCATAGTATCGGACACGCTGCTGTGAGTGTTGCAGTGAGTCTTGAAGTTGCATTTTTATCTTCTAGGTGTTTGAGATTCTGTGTTATTTAACAGTAAAATTTGAATTATTCCCTATTAACTGTTTTTAGATTTATTTGATCTTCAGGTATGGAAATATTTAGTTCCCAAATTCTCCTCAGAGGCCCAGTAATTGGTAAAACATTTAGTGACCTGTCCTAAATTAGAGTATAGGGATGACAACCAGTAGCTATGTATTATATAATTAATCAAAGGTGTCAGATTTTAATCTGTCAACAGTTATTTTTCTGTAGAGACTATAAATAGAACTATTTCGTTTCACAAAATTACACATTTTTTGATAATGGAGCAGTTTCTCAAATCAGTGACCCTTCATTTCTCCATAGCTGAATTTAGCAAAGTTTGGAGTATTAGAAGAAAAAGGAAACATGGTGTTCTTGGTTCATGCTTACTGAAAAATTAAATAAATCTTTGGCTGCTAAGAGCGGATAATCACTTTGTAATTGATACAAAGAAGAGAAATCCTACTGAATTGCTCATATCAAAATAAGATACTGTTGCTAATTACAAATCACTGATTCTAAATTACAGTAAAGGCTAGGTCTATTTCAGTTTGTCCTTTGATTGATTATTTCTTACATATCTGAAAGTAGTGGTTATTTTTGTTCCTTTACTTTTGTGTGTTTTCATTTGGACCTTAAACTTTTATCCCAGGTGTGCCCAGGCAAAGATCTATGAGATCTGTTTTGTGTCTGATACTTGCTGAGTACTTAGACCTGTGCGTAGTACAGCTTGATCTAGCTGTATTCCAGCTCCTTTCCTCACACCCTTCAAAGGCTGTAATGGAGAAATGCATGTCTGATGGTGTCCTGAAGTCATTAAACTAGAGAATAATTGTTTCTCTTTAAACTTCCATTTTTAAAAGTCATAAAAACATTTCCATTTAGCTGTTAATGCGTTAATAACGTTGTCATAGTTTACAATTTAATGACGTGCTAAATTGTGGGCCAGAGATCAGAGTAGTGCTCGTTTGTGTTAGGTATTCACTCTGAGGTAGGCTTAATTAGTTTTGTGCGTACAGCTTTTAGAGTGACAGAAGTTTAAAAAATATTCTTATGGGAAAGGGCCATTTAGAGAAGGGTATGTTCAAAACCCCCTCTTAGTAGTCTCATCTCCAGCAGCAACAAAATCTGATGCTTTAAGGAAGGGGTTTTAAAGTTAAGAGAAGTTCAGTGCAGTGCACGTCCAGTGTATCTTCTCAGCCGATTACTGGAAGCTTCTGTTTACTGCCCACATCATTATCATGCTTACTAATCTAAAAATTCTAATTTCTCCTCATATTCCATATCTCTGATCAGCTCTGATCTTCTCTTTGCCTTTTCCTGATAATTGTGTGGGTTTTAAAGTGGGGTGACCGGAAGTGTACACAGTAGTCAGGTATGATGGAGAAATCTTGTGCAATGACATAGTGATACTGCTTGTTTTGTGGTTTTTATCTCACTTTCCTGGTATTGTCTGCCTTTTGACTTCTGCAGAACACTGACTTAATTCTATAGCTCTCTGAGAACGTTCATGATTCCAAGATATATTTTTCCCTAGAAATAGCTTGAAGTTGGTCAGTATGTGTAGAATATGTTTTTGCATCCTGCTCTTAAGGTTTCAAGGCCAGTAGTCTCCAAATTTGTTTCTGCCTTTTTCTTTTTAGAAAAATAATTTATTATGGTGCATTGAATCCAGTAAGGACTGCTATCTGAGTGATGGGAATCTTGACTTCTGGTGTGATTTTTCTCTTACAGTACTACTAAGGCAGGTTTTTTTCTTTTGATAGCTGGTGAATTCTGACATTCTTGTTTTTCATTACAGAGTTATTTCTAGTTCCTTCTAGAATATGAGCAAGAATATGAAACAAGTCTGAAGTGTTTTCTCATCTAGAGATGAGGAGGAATACTTCTTGATGGGATAAGGCGTTGCAAATGCAGAGCAAAAATAAGATAGTGGCATGTAATATTGAAGAGCTTAATATGTGAGAAAAATCATGTCACCATGTCACTTGTGGCTGCAATTAAGTGTTATTATTTACTTTTTTGGATTGGGATTCTCATTACAAGAGTTGTGGACTCTTAGTTTTTAACACTGCTCTGTCCATTCATCCACTGATACCACACTTGATTTCCTAGTCTTACATAAATACTACTTGTAACTATGTTTCTGGTATGGCTTCACAGAACAGGCAGCTTCCTTTCTTTAATTTAGTTCTCCTTTCTTGCAGTGTTGAGAAGGTACCACAAAGTACAACATCCATGTGTTTGTATGTATTTCAGTTCTGCAAGTTTCAGGTTCTAGCCACATTCTTTTATCTAGGATACACTTTAATAATGCATTTTTAAACCTTTTTATTAGTAATGATTTAATGAACAATACTCATAATTTGATGATTTTTTTACTGGCTCTAATATCTATGTGATTGTTTAGAATTTGAGAGGATTATGTGGCCTATGGGACATTGTGTCCAGGGACACTGAACTTGAAGCAAATATTCTGCTTGAAGAAAACACAATTTAAAAAAAAATCTGTACACTGTATAAGAAGTGCAGTCACCAGTAAAAATTCTGTTTTAAAGGAATTTTATATGTAGAGGTTTGAAAAATAAAGGAGTTCTTGAAGGTCTGCCATTTGAAAACAAAAAACAAATACTTGTCTTTTGCTCCTATTCTTTCCTGTTTACCTTTCCTTCTTGCTGTCAGTCTGATATTTCAAATCAACTTTATCCCTCTTTCCATTTCTGATTCCTAGTAAAATTTTAATAAATTGCTAGCTAAGCAAATTCTCTTCTGGATGCAGAAAATTACACCTCATTTCCAATTTGAATATCTCTCATTTTGTGAGATGTGAATAACCAGAACTGGTGATTTTAATTTGTACTTTACGCTTGTGTTTTGTGTGAATATATTGAGAGCTGAACTACTTTTCAGTAGTTTTTCAGTTGGCTGCTTTGAGCCATCTGTAAAATCTTTGTAATATCTTTCTCTAACTGCTGTAAGTAACCAGAGTCTTGCTTTGAGGGGAGTGTCTGGCTGGTTTTTCTTTTTTCTTGTTTGACCACTTACTTATTTTCTTTGAGACAGGTAATGGGTTGAAATGGCAATAGAAACTGCCTCCCGGTACTAAAGGCTTAAAAAGTGCACTTAACCACTTGCTTGGGCCATATGGAATAAAACATCAGGCAAAGTAATTTACAATCCTGTTTGCCTTTGAGGATAATGCAGAGCAGGGCTGAATAATGAAAGTATTATTTCCTGCATTTTTGTCAATTCAAGGTCCCTACTTAAGCCACACTGGAAAAGGCAGTGAAGGTCTAGAAGGGGCTTCGTTTCTTGTTTGCTGTTTTGAGTGCCCTGGAAACAACAGCTGCAGGATCATGCACTTGATATTACATGGTTGGGAACTGGAAGACTTAAACAGGGAAAAAGAAGTCTGAAAATACTGTGTGATTTTGACCCCAGATGAATCCAGTGACACAGAAACATTGGGTTCATCAGTTCGACATACACTTTTCATTAAAATGGCTTCTGGTCAGGGTTTGATTCAAAAAGTCACTAATTGGTATTGATTCTTGTGGCACAAAATTGTGTTTAATATATATGCAGTATTTACCTAGTAAGCTAACCACCTGGTTAAAAGGCAGAATCTCACAAGAAATTTCTGTGTACCATTGTTGCTGTTTTTCAAATTAGGCTTTGTTTAGTCTATTTATTTAACATTGTCAAAGTAGTTTATTACTCTGATAATTTAATTTTACAAATTGGGAAAAAAATTTGAAGAGTAAACCACTGTGCTTAAATGCACACTATTTAAATATACTTAAATACATTTCATTGTGGTTTTAAAGTGTAGTCCTGGGCTTCACTAGGAAAAGTACAATAATGATATTTGCATGTCATTATTAATTCTATTACTAAAACTAATCTGCTCTGTGAGTTATTTTTGCTTTATAAAAAGACAATGATATGAAAACGAATGTTTCTGATTGGCTGCTGCCCAAACTATGGTACTTGGTGATCTCTTGTAGAATTTTAGTATTTTAACAAGTCTGTAATGAAATATTTTAGAAAAATAAATCTAGCATAACTGAAATCTGAAGTTGCCTATATATTCTTATTTAGAGGTATCTATCTGTACAGTAGGCAACTTGAACTGCTCCAATACTGGAAAATTTAATGTACCACTCAATTACTATTCTTTAGCCCAATTTAAAATAATAGATTGGGTGTGAGGTCTTAATGCAGTGTAACCTTTGGAACATTAGAAATAACCTCTTTCCCTTTTGAAATCAGTGTACAGTAATGGCATCAGTCTTACCATTTTGCAGATGAACATTGACTGCATTTAAAGTTTTTATACGTAGCAGTTGTTCAGTAGCTTGTTCATCTCTCTCGTACTGTAAATTCCAAGGCTATTTAATTTTTTTGTCAACTCACATAAAAGAATTTATCTGTATCTTGATCAGTTATTTACATATATCTATATATGTTAAATCACTGTGTTATGCCACTCTCAGTACATTATGTTACCTCTATATTAAATTTCTGCTTCATATGTAGAATTGGCCTTTATCTCTTACAGGACTTTTTGTTGATATTGTTGGACTCTGTATTCTCTTTATCCATTATGTGGTTGCTTTTTCTTTCAGTGGAGGCAGTCCTCTGTTTTCCCCATGACATGCCTGTGTATATTTTTGTTGGCATATGTATTAGTGACCATGCCAAGTACAGGGGCAAATATTGTCAAGTTGACTTTCTTCAGAGTTGCTTCCAAATATTTTTGAGCAATAAAACTTTTTGGAGCTTGTTTAATCATTAAAATTTCTTGTGAACATGATTAGTATTTCCTTAGTAGGCTTAGTGGGCCATGTTACCCTTTTAGAATATACTTTCCTCAGTAGTGCTTTCAAATGTTGCAAGATTGCTGAGGAAGATACTTAATAGTTGGTTCCCATTGAAATTCTGAGAAACAGATATTCATATATTAATAACAGATGTGCTGGAAAAGTAATTAAAGCATATATAAAAGTTACTAAGAATTAATGCTTTGAGAACCACAATGCTGCGTTTCTAAAGCATGTATATCCTGTGAATCTTACCTAAGGCAAAACTCACCCTGCCTTAAGTGTAAGCTCATTAATAAAGATCACTGTGCAGTGTAAGGACTAATGAAAAATGTTAGTATGAGTGGTTTTTATCCTTTCAGAAAAAGCAATAAAATTAGCTGAAATTGCAGTGGAAGGTCGTCTTTTTTCTAAATTACAGTCAGTTTTTTTGATAGACTAGAACAGTTATGCTTTTCCCCTGACATTTCGACATCTGTTGAACAAGAATCTGTACAGAATGTTAGAGCAACACAGTCTGTAGACACTATGAAAGACATGCTTCTGAACTTTCTCATTGCATTTTTTCTTCCTTCTGCTCAAGGAAGGAGAAAAATGTTTTCAAGGGATGTATGTAACACAGATGCAATTTTTAACCACCAGGTAATGTAGGCTAGCTCACCTTTTACAAGAATATGTGTATATTATTTCATTTAAATCTTAACTGCTTCTAGCTAAACTGCATGGAGCATGAGCTTCTGTTTCCTTCTGTGCTTTTCCATGTTGCCTCCCCTCTGTTTTTGGCATTACTGTGCTTCTCAACTCAGCATCATAGACTGGGAGTTCATCTAAAAGCTGCTACTGCCAGTTATTTCAGTGATACTGTTGAGTAGCTCCAAAATGGTAAGACCTGTGTGAACTTTTTGGTCAGAGTGTTTCAGTTAAGATGGTAGTTCCTATTCAGAAATTGTGAATTGCAATTTTGAACTTCTGTCTCAGCTGTTCAAAAATTCTCTGTTCAGCTGATCTTAGACATGTGTAAAAGTATGAATCTCAGTGTCATAAAATTCTGAATAAAAATGAAGGAAAGCTAGAAATAGTCTTAAAGAAATCCATATGGTTCTAAACTAGATAAGCAGGATTTGAGAAAGCTGTATTGTTGGAAACCATTTCTGTATGCATCTAGTAAAAAAAACCAAAGCGCTGTTTTGTTTCAACATGGTGTTTAGCATAACCTGGTGGCAAGAATTCACAATCACATCTTGAAGGCTTGGACTGCGTTCCCAGTTCCCATCAACTTGTACTGTGAACATCAACATGTTACTTCTGTGTGCCTCTGTGTCATCAACCTGTAATGCATGGGTTTTGGGTCAGAATCAGTACCTTACTTTTGTATGAATATTCAGTCTACCACAGTGGCTGTATTTAATTTCACGCTGCATTTCTTGCATGGCAATTGTCTTTAAATAGTATTTTGTTTAACTTGTTATTAAACACGGACACATGCAAGTATGCAAGTAGTCTTTGCGAACGTGTTAACTTAGAGTGCTCAATGTTTTCTCAGGTTCCAGTAGCCAGAGCCAGCATTCTCTGGCTCATCGGCGAGTACTGTGAACGGGTTCCAAAGATCGCACCTGATGTTCTGAGAAAGACAGCAAAGAGCTTCACCAATGAAGACGACCTTGTAAAGTTGCAGATCTTAAATTTGGGTGCAAAACTCTATTTAACAAATTCAAAGCAGGTAAGCCTAAACTCAGTATTGTACATGTTTAGAGTCCTGGCAGGTTTTGTACAGTCTGTATAGATCAGTAATGATTTCTTCTATATAAGTAACCAAACCTAGTCCATATTATTCGGTGAAAAAAAGCTGAACATATGTTTTCAAGAAATACAACAGGCTAAATCTAATCATGAGTCTTTAAGTGTGTGCTTGATCATGAATGTGAATCTAGTGATGAGATCACTCTTTTTTGTATTGGTCTTCCTTTGGGAAATCGTGAAATTTTCAATTCACATAAATAGAGAAGGTTTGTAAATTGTATTAGCAATACCAGGTAGGAGATTTTGCTGATGTGATTTAATGTTTTCTCAAATCAAAACCAGAATTCTCAAGAAAATACTGCCATTTTGAACAAGAAGTTGCTCATTTTTTTGTTCAGGATATCTAAAAGGAGATGCCAGTAATAGGCCTTGTTTTGTCTTTCCGTCAGTGCTTGTTTTAAAGATAGTAACTGCTTTCCCTTTTTCTGGTTTTTTTTTTTGGTTGGTTGGCTGGTTTGGTTTTGTTTTTATGATTTCATTTTACCTTGGGGAGTGGGTGGGTTTTAATATCTCTAATAGTAAAGATAATCTAAAAATGTCAGATAATACGAAGAGGTGAACTTAGATTTCCAAGCAGCTGAAAACAACAGCTATGAGAGGTGCCAGCTGTCATTCCCGGTGACAGCATTGTGAACCCCATCACTGGCTATGGAATGTGGCATTTTGACACTAATTTTTCACTGTAATTCCAATTATTGCTGTAAAAGATCGTAAAATTAAATATTTTTTTCCAAATATAGAAGAAAGACATTGTCTGATATATATGCTTTCCTGGGCTGCTAGACCTCTTTGTTTTACAACAGCTTGCACAGCACAGGATCTTGCATCTCTGCAACTGTGATGTCTTCTTGTTCCTTGATAGCTATATCCAACTACAAATGTGATCTGTCTTAGACCTTTTTTTGTAGGGCATGTGGGAGATGAGCCATCTTGCCATGCATTCGGATAGCAGTGAATGCTTTGCTTATACAGTCTAAAATGGGGCAGTAACAAAAGGTGACTTCTCTGTCAGTGTGCATCTTACTGAAAATGCTGACTGAGATAAGGAAAGATTGGTTTGACTATCTAAACTGTCTTGTTTTAGCCCATAATATTTACTGATTTTCCCTATAGTTTTTGTAGTTTTGCACATAAATTTTTGCATACCATATTTGGTCAAAAATTCATTGCATACAAGGAGATGATGATTTCTGTGATGCATTTTTTCCTATTTCACATCTTAATACATTTTAAATCATCATTGTGAGTGCTGCATAACCCTTTATTCAAACATAGTAATGATGAAGATAGAGCTGAAGAAACTGTCTCCCGAGAGGCCTACTAAATGATGAATTTCATCAGAGGGTGTTTTCCTCTTATAGTTTTAGGTTGTGGAAAAAATAAGTTATTATCTCAAGTGGTCAAGGTATTCACATAAAAATTCTAACAGTGTAGGTTTGGTGACTTGGCTTGATTCAAACATCCTTTCAAACTAGAATACCATGAATTTCCCTCTAGGGGTTGGCAACACTATTCCTATATCTACGTCATTATTTCCAGGAGTAAACATGTCTTCTTTACTCACTCAGTATTAAAATTACTTCCTGGAATTACTTCCGTTCCTAAAAAGTCCAGCCATTTTTCAGTTTCATTTTAAAAATTTGGTGTCAAATCTTGTACACCAGATTGCCCAGTCTGTTTACCTCTCCTCAACACCGTGTTTTCTGCCTCCGTATCATATCCCACAACATTGTAATTTTATGAATACTTCATCAGTTTCATTCAAAGTTAATGGAGTTATGAAAATCTCAAAGATAAAGTGTCACTTTATTGAAAAGTGGTGGTAGAATGGCAAAGAGATACTCAATGCCGACCAAATAGATGAAAAGAGCTCTTTCACCAGGTGAGGGAAAGGCAGGTTGAACTCACCTCTTAAGTCTTGTTTGGAGTAAAGCACAAAGTTGTGGAGGAAATAAGACTTGCTTATTTTACTGCCTTTGTCTAAATATTTTATTTGCTTGTAGTTTCATTAAGTATATGGTCAAACACCTGGTGAAGCACATTCACAGGAATGATTTTTAATATTCAGGATTTCTTATAAAAATTTAAATTATACTTTAAATCCTGTGATCACCTCATGAACTTTCAAAGGCTGTTTATAATTTAAAGAAGTTTCAGGTTCAGTTATATGTGGATAGATATGTAGTAAAAGCAGGCTTTCCTCTGGTTGTCTGTGTTATTTGGTAAACTTGTTTATATTTTCAACACTTAGGGTCATAAAATCTTGAGTGTGCTAGATAGCTGTCTAAATGGAGCTCATATAGGAGAAATATGTCATCTAGTTGCCTAAGATGCTTCTTGCATATAGCAGAAAGAATAAAGGGATTTTGATGGGTTTCTGTTGTCTGATATAGTAGGACTCCCACCAGAAAAAGTCCCAAGTAGTCTTAGGGTGTAAATAGATATGTCAATCGTGGTTTAGCACAATAGCCTTATCTTGTGTGTCTAAAGAATCAAGTTACTGAAAGCTAATGATAACAAGGAGTAGATAGATAACTGTTTCTCTCTCATTGTAGAACCTCATCTGTTGGTAAAACCTGTATTGTAAAATTTTCAAGTGGGGATCTACCAAAAAGTTAATTGCTGCTAATACAGGATAGGCATTAAATCCTTGAATAGAACTATTGTCACTAGAAAATTCCAGAAATGTTGCTGGAGGATGATGGAATTCTAGAAAGACCTAAACCTAACCCTTCTAGACAAAACAAAGTGTACAAAAGATAATAATGGGTTCAGCGGTGTGGGGATAAAGGAAATTATATTATGCCTATATAATGTGCATGTCCAGATATGAGGCAATATTGACATATGATAATAAATGTATTATATCACAGGTCAGAATACTTTGTTGCTATTCTATGAAGCAGCCATGGTATGCAGATTCTGTCATGTTTTACCAAATCAGTGTGCTTGCTGGAATGATTTTCAGCTTCTTATGAAAATTCCTTTGTTGGAAAAACTTATGTGTATTTGTTAGTTTATTTTTTGTTTTTAATTAAAAACAGTTGTTTCTATTAGCTACCTCCAGGTAGAAAAGATCTTCTACTTGTTTGATTGCTTTACCGTAAGAAAATTTTTTTAAAATTACGTTTCTTCACTGTTTCCATGAAAACTGTACTATATATGGTAATTGCAAAGAGACTTCTTTCAGATAGAGAGCATTCTTGCATATAAATTTGTTATGTATTTATCTGTATTGAACAATATTAAAAGGATGTTTTAGGGGACAGAAAAAGGGGGAGGAAAAGGGAGAGGATCACGGAGAAAATTATCCCATTAAAGGAAATGCAGACTTTCAGAAGCTCAACTCTTCATCTATCTAATTTGTCTTTATGTAATTTCATCAACACTCACTGAAAAAATACCCACTGTGACAAGGCCCTCAACTTTTCCCGTTCCTGTATCAATTCACAGGCTAAGACCATTGTGTTTTATGATCCGTTCTCCTGAGCTTTCTGCCATGACAGCAAGGAGTCTTGTCTTGTTTTACAGTGGAGAAGTGATGGCAAAGGCTGCAGGAGGTATCCCTCATTTAGTTTAATTCATGCTACCTGGGAACCCTCCCTTCCAATTCCATTTAGATTGAACAGCATAAGTCCTGCATGAGTGCAGATTACGTAGGCTCTGTCTGATGCAGTTGTTTAAAATTTTATACCCTCATGCAGAAATAGCTGCCAATAAACTGTGAAATACATATGGGAAAGTTTTGCCTTTCTAAGGCTAAGGTAGTACCTCGAGGAAAAAAATATCTTTTTACAGAGCCATTCTTGGGTGTCAGAAAAAAGAAACAAAAATATTTAATTGAAGGTTTTTTTAACTATACTTTTATATTTGTCTAATGTATAATAACTAATTTCTTCCGGCCTTTGGTACCATAGGTTATTTTTGAAATGCTTGCTTATATTGTATTGATGGGGTTTAAATTAGAACCATTTTCTATTTACTGTGTATTTCACTTACAGGAGTTAATCAGTATTCTGAATAAGTATTTTTATATCTTTAGAAAAAAACTTCAGCTTGCATCCTCAAGTTGGAAGTTATTAATCTGAACTTTTTTTTAGTAAATGGCGTATAAAAATATTGAATTTTTGGACATATTTTTCTGCTCACATGATTGTAACTGTGTTATTGTCATAGCAATAGCATGATAAACAATATATATATGCAAGGTTGTTTCTTTGGATAAAGCAAATAAATCTCTCATGATGATACATTATTAACTCTGGGTTATGCATCCATTCTGAGTGGAAGTACCAAAATTTACTTCCTTAGGATGGTACATTGTTTCTGCTCTTTTTCCTGTTTGCTTGTATATAAAGGAAGTGGCATACACGTTTCAAATATATCTAGTGGATTCCAGTCTATTCAGCACTGTTGTTCTGGTTACACTACATTATTTCTATTTTCTACGTCTCCTTCCTTTCTTACATTATTTTCTTAGCTTAAAAAATTAACTGAATTATTAAAATTATTTATAACATGTTAATATTCTCAGACATCAAATTAGGAAGCTGTTATTATGCTGTAAAAACCTGTGATAGTATAAGTTGCTCTCTTACATAAATAAATAAATGACCGATATTACTGAAGGCTTTAAGCTTCAAGAAAAAATGGAAGAAGTCTTTTATCCTGGTTTTTAGAGGGCATCAGCAGCTTGCTTTTATGAAAAAGTAACAGCTAAATGCACTGCAAATAATTTGCAGTAATCCAGTTCAGTGATTCATGTGTCTGCTTTAATGGGTCATAATTCAGGATAAAGTAACTGAGTGCAGTCAGAGTGCAGACACTGCTTATGCCAGGGACAGTATCTCTTCATAAAACACACCTCAGCAGAAGCAGTTTGCCAGCCCCCTAATACCCTCTGATGTTTTGATGTCCTGCATATTTTTCCGATTAAGTTTTGAGTGCCATGTTTTTAGTTGTATTTCCACATTCATTATCCTCACGTAGACCCTTCAGCGGGTTTGCCATATATGATTATTTTTTTAATGATGCCTTTCTTTCCACTTCAGCAGTTTAATAATCTAGCACATGGCTGCTTCTCAGTACTCAGCATTCACCTCCCCAATACAGAAGAGGACATGTGCTTTGGCTGCAGAATTCCATTTGCAGCTTTAGAAATGCATATTCCCTGTGGAGCAACATTTGTTTGACATAACCATTCATTTTTATTACCTCTTTAAATATGTTTATCCAGAGTTATCAATAATCATAAATAACTTGTATTCTGTTCTTGTCCTGTTTTTTTCCACAGACAAAATTGCTTACCCAGTATGTATTAAACCTCGGCAAGTATGATCAAAGCTACGACATCAGAGACCGTACAAGATTTATTAGGCAGCTTATTGTTCCGAATGAGAAGAGTGGAGCTTTAAGCAAATATGCCAAAAAAATATTTCTGGCACAGAAACCTGCCCCATTGCTTGAGTCTCCTTTTAAAGGTATAACTGCCAAAATCATTTGGTAAATGTTCTTTGTGTAAAGGAATGTAGCAGCTTATTCTATTTCAAATACTCTCACAAATTGTTTCACTTAGCAAATAGAAAAGATTAATATGCAAGGATGCTCAGTCTGCTTACTTGCTTTTCAGCAAGCAAGGTGCACAGTGCATTTCTGTAATGATAAACACTGGCAAACTGATCCATTTATATTCATATGGATTTTAAATTTTATTTAAATAACAAGAGGTGTGTCTTTTGAGGAAAACTATTCTTCAATTTAGGAAATAGCTCTAGTATTTTATCTGGACTTTATTAGAAGATTGTTAATGTGAGTATTTCAAATGTTATATGAATCTGAAATAAATTGAATCTCTGTAGATATTTTTTCCTCCAAAATAATAATTTTTCCTCTGCATTTTCCGTGTTGTTTTACAAGTAAGATCCATTGTCTGTCTTCTCAAATTAAAAGGTTATCAGGCTATCTAAATTAAAAATACTCTGTTATTGTGGCAATTTGCATTTTGATTTTCATACTTACTTAGGTCTAGTTTTGAAGCTTTAAAAGGAGCTCCATTTTGAAGAAAAACTATTAAAATTCTGGATGTGTTTGTGCCAAGACATGTATATGGATTGTTTAACTGTGCTGTCATTCTTAATATTCACAGTAAAGTAATTTTTAGAGAAGCTACATTTCAGAGCAACACCTCTAAACACACTGACTGATTAGCTTTTTTATTGACCATTATGGGGGAGATTATTGTAATCTATGGACTGAAATCAGTTTTTTGACCTATGAAGAGCTTCCTAGTTTATATTTATTCCATGACATTTGAGGTAATACAATGGCAATTACCTTTAGCCCTGATTAAGATTGCTCCTTGTGGTAGAGCTCACAGTGTTTGTGTATTTCTTCCCTCCCCCCCTTTTTTTAATAGATCGGGATCATTTCCAGCTTGGCACCTTGTCTCACACACTGAATAGCCGAGCCACTGGATACCTGGAGCTGTCCGACTGGCCAGAGGTGGCACCTGACCCCTCTGTCCGAAACGTCGACGTGGCCGAGTCGGTACGTCAGCGTCACTGAAAGTAACTTTGCTGAAGGCACTTGTTAATACAGAGTATTAGCCCAAAACTGCAAGTGTTTAAATACTATCTGTGGGCTGTGTTGAAAGCCATTGATGCATGGGAACATCCCTGTTGCTTATTTTATCTTAGAAATGGAGCATCTGGAAACTTGCTTAATGCTAGTTCTTTTCAATGACAGAAGTGGATAAAACTGTAGGCCACTTCTGCTTCACTTGTGGATAAAATAGGCTTTTTTCACCTTTGTCTCACTTCTGATTTCATATCTTTAATCTCCACTCTGCTGCAGTATGTTAATTGAGTGTAGCTGGACTACCAAAGTCAGAAATGAAGAGGTTAGTTTGTGTACAAATCCAAGACTAAACAAGAAAACCTCAAAAAGGTAATACAAACAACAAAAAGCAGCTGCACGGGTATGTTTTGAAATGTCAAGTTTGGAAGAGACCAGGGTTTACATTTCAGATAATCTGGAGAGGATTAGGAAAGTTTATGATAGGAAAATGTCATCTATTAGTGCACTAGTCGTGTGTTGACACACAGGGCTTGTTGCCTACTAGCAATAGCTTTTTGTTACTGTAGTGTAAACTCTGAGGCAAAGTCATGTTATGGTGCCAGAGTTGTGATTTATGTGTTGTGTGCCAGAGTACACTACTGGAGTGCCAGTGAAAGCTGTTGATCAGTAACAGAAATGTAAATGTATTGGTATATAGTGTGCTGATGGTCCTCCCAGAGGCATGGCATTTTAACAGGTACACACAGAAAAGCATGCAGTCCTTGTAAGGAGCCAACTTCCTCAGTAAATAGTGGATGAATTAATTTGCACATGAGATGTTACACACAGAATGAGCTAAGAAAATTCCAAGAAATAGGTCTGACTTAGAGAAGCCAGTGGGCAGAAATTTGGTATAACAAGCATTTCTCCTTAGTACTGTAATATTATCTGTCTACCTTCTTATATATGTTTCAGGAAAAGTGATATTTGTGTACAAACTTGGGAAAGCTTTTATGGAAAAATTTGGAGGTAATCAGCTCCAACAGAGGATTGTAAATGATAGGGTTGGCATGAGAGAATGTGTAAAGGTGCTTTTGTCCGTAAGACTGAAAAGTATTGCAGGAAATTGGTCAAATGGCATAACATCCATCTACAGCATAGTAAAAAACATCCACCTCCAACTATTTAAACCTCAAAGCAAACAGGAGAATCTTTCAGCCATGTTGGGTTTTTTTTGCAAGTATTTTCTTTGGAGGGTATCTCATTTTCATTAATTTTGTCGTTTCCCTAATACTGCATGTGCCTACACAGCATATATGTGAGTGAAGCTGAGTTTAGCTGCACTCCACATGCAAATTGTCATTTATATCCAAAAGAATATTGGCTTTTTAAGCCCTAGCAGCTTTTGGTGATTAAGAGGAAGCCAGTGTGTCTCTAGAGCTATTTAGCCTTGCAGGTCATTGTTAGAGCTATTTCAAAAGTTAGTTGTATTCCAGATCAGATCAGTCGATGAGGCAGACCTGTATCACACTGTTGATAGAGTTGTCTGCCAGTTTGTTTTTTTCTCCTGTCCTGAATTTTAACACTTCTTCTGCTTCTGTAGTAGGATAGAGGTAGACGGAAAGAAAAAAAAGCCATGGGGAAATACTGCCCCATTTTGTCATTCTCTTGGTGATAAAAATTACTTTTATTTGGCAAATTGCAATGGAAGTGAAATATAATTTGTCTGTGGCTACCTACAGTGTCCACATCTGCTTTCCACTTAAAACTTGGGATGGTAAAGGCTGGATTTAGAAATAAAACTCTCAGACTTTAGGTTCTTTTGGCATAGGAATTTATTTATCATTACTGATGCTTTTAATCTACCTTACTAAATCTTTTTCTGGACTATCTAAGAGACATCTCTCACCTTGTATAGGTATATACTGAACTTCTAGTTCTCCTAATTGTGTAAAGTAAGAGAAGTTTAATAGCTTCTCTTGACTTGCTTAGATGATTTATTTAGCAACAGCTTAATACCACTACTGTGAATATTTTTCTTTGATGTGTTGTGTGTATATTTTTGTATTGCTGCTTGCAAAGGTAAACATAAATTGGAATTTATTTACAGGCAAGGGAATGGACTGGAATTCTAGGCAAGCCAAAGAAGGAGAAACCTCCTGAAAAGTTCTACTCTGAATCAGAAGACGAGGAAGATGAGTCTGCCAGTACCAGTTCATCAGGTAAGTGTTTGGAAAGCAACTTGTATTTTCATTACCTGGAAAACTGTATCTTCAGAAATGTCTGGTACATAAAAAGAAAAAAAAAATTGCCAACAAAGCCAGAGCTGTGTATAAACTCAATAAATGGGAGGGGAAAATTTTGCATTCACTGTATTAAATAAGTTAGCCTTTGATTCATTTTCCAGGTAAAAAAGCTGGCATGCTATTTTTGTCCTCCTTGGAGTCTAGTATGAGTAAGGAGAGTTTGTAACTCCAGTTAAAACTGAAGGCACATAGCTGTTTGCAGGAAAAGTGCCAAGATGCTTGGTTGTTGGGAACCTTAGGTTTTAAACGTTTTTTGGAATTTGGTGGTGGTGAAGAATTATTTTGAGAGCATATGCTGCTGTGCTGATATATGGCCAGATTTGTTTAATTCTGTAGTCTTTCATGAGATTTATTCAGCAAATTGTATTACAGTATTTCTCTGAAGTTCTACGTGATGTTTTCTGTTTATTATAATGGGGGTATGGATGAAGAGGGTAATAAGGGTTACCTAGGGTTGCCTATCAAGTTCCGTAACCAGAGGTTCTTTTAACTGTTCCCCCATTTATTGCCAGATAGGCAGTTCCCCAAGACAGCCGTTTCAGAAGATGTTAGTATATTTCAGGTATGGTAAAGATCATAATTCTCCCAGGTCTAGACCTTAGACACAGAAAATGTTTAGCATTAGAGACTTGAAAGAATTATCATCATCTAGTTGAATGGAAGAGGGGCGTCTTAAAATCTGAACATGGAGCTCCTTCCTTCCAGTTCCTAAACTGAGGAAATACGCAAAAATGTTTAAGAATTGTATCACTGAAATTAGTGATTTCTGAAGCAATAGAAGCATATACTCACTTCAGATATTAGAATATTTGGTAACTGTATGATTAATTAGAGGATTAATAATTTGTTTAAATCAGTGATTCAATCATAGTCACTATGGGTATTTAAGAACAGATTATCTAATTAAGCAACTGTTTGAGAAGATAATTTTGCAGCTAAGCGAATGTAAAGACTAGAAAATCTGAGGTCATCTCCAGCTTCTAATAGGGTTATGTAACTTTGAAGAATCTACATGCAATTAATTTATTATTTGACTTCCTAATTTGAAAAAGTATAATACTGTAGGCTGAAGAGGACAGGTTTTTAACTAAAACTATTTTTAAAATTTTGTAGATATAAGGGGAAAGTAATTCCCCTAGCTGCTTTTGGCACAGAGTAAATAATACTAAAGCTTGCAAGTGGATCTTAAAATATTAAACCATTGTTTAATTTAGAACAAACTATTTCTAAAATACTAATTATTTAAGATACTTGGAACAAAATTGTAAGAGCTGTTTTCATTTCAGGGAGCGAGTCTGACAGTGAAAGTGAGAAGGAAGATAAAGAGGAAGGCAGAACTGATGAGAGTAGTGGGAGTTCCTCTCCCAGTGAAGAATCAACTGACAGTGAATCAGACAGCAAAGAAAGTGCTGCAAAGAAAACATGTAGAGCTGTCGAGGAAAGGTAGGTATACGTTTGTATGTTTTTAATTTTTTGTGATACTAGCGTTAAAGCACTCTTCCTGTTAGCAGTCTGCCAAGCCTTTAATTAGGCTATTTTGAGGGTGTATTGGCCAAGGAGTGATGTCAGTGTATACTAGTAATAGTCAGTGTATGAACTTGGTTCATATTTTCATTAATCAGACTACTCTTAGGTTTGGAATTAATTTCTGACTTCAGTAAAATCTTGGGTGGCTTGTTGAAAATTGATGTAACCTTGGGAGGCTGAACAAGTGATCAAATAGTTGTGTGAAACACTTAATTACCTTTTGCTGCAATTTTGCTGAGAGCTAAAATTAAGTCCTTCAACACTTTGCCATTATGTAACTAAGACAATTGATTTTTCTAAATAGTGTTATATTAAAAAGATTATGATCCAAATATTAGAGGCAAGGGCTGTGAAGGGAAACGGTCATAAGATATTTAAGTGTTAGCGCTTTTAAGATTGCCTATTATCAACAGCATTATCATGTATTAAAGTATCATTAAAATTTTGAGTAATTGGGGCTAATACCTTGGATTGTATGAATCTGTTTCTTCCACTGCTGTCAGCAAGTGGCCTCTGCAGACATGATCGCCCTTTACTCTGTAGTCTGCTGCCAGCTCACTTGATGAGTTTGCAGCTCAGCTCAGTCGTGGCTGACAGCGCTGATTGGGGCGCAGTACACACTCTGCTCCTTTTATTACAGACAGTAATTAAAGCAGCTCGCCTTGCCACTTCCATAACAAACACAGCATAATGCCCTAATTATGACTTTATTAATTTAAGTCAGGATTTAATGATTTTAAAAGTGATTTATATTGTTTTTCCTGTTCAGAACAAATGAAATCTGTAGGTTAAATTAATACAGGCTTTTCATCATCGCAAAGTTAAAAAGCTAGTTACCAGTAAATTCTTTTCATTAGAATAACATCTGAAATTTTAAGCAGTAAGATAAACAATTATTACCCATCAAAACTGGCTGATGTGCTGTAAAGTAACATTTTTAATCTTCAAATCTAGTTTTAAAGCTAAGCTAAAGATAAATTATTGAAAAACAACTTCATTTATATAATGGGTTCACAACAACTTATTTGTTAATGCAACTACAGCTTCTGATGAATGGCAGTAAATGAAATGTAGATAATTTTGTTGTCATGAAGAAACTTTAAACAGTATATGCTAGTGAATTTTTGTTTAAGTCATTGACCTCAAACAAGTTTTTAAATGTCATATTGAGACATAATTTTGATAGTACCTATTTTTTACCATGATTTTAACAATTGGATATGCTACATTATACTGTTTTCGTGAAGTGTACTATTGTTCCATTTTTAGCTTTGCAGGCTTCAGATTTGCTGCTTTATGCTTTTGACTAAAATTCGGGGGGGTAATTTTGGCTTCAGTTATATGGGTAGGCATGGCCTAAGTGTTATTGATATTAAATAATTTTAATTAAATTTTATTTAGGCAATTCAGTCATAGGAAGTTCTTGAGAGGAGGAAGACTTGACCCTGATTGTTTTGATCTCTGTCATGTTAGATTTTCAGTTCTCCTCTGTATTATTTTCATCTAAAAACATTGCAATCTCAAACAGTGATGCAGTATAGTACATTCTTTTGTACTGCTTCTAAAGCTAAGCAAAAATGTGTAACAATTTAATATGATTCCAAAGGGACTCTTAATAGTTGAGTGGTCTAGATTTGTTTAATTATTGTTGACCTTGTTACCCTTCAAGCACTTCAATAACCAATTTATTGTCTTGGGAAGGAAGCTGAATCAGGTAGTGTGTGAAACACCTGATTTGGAAGTATAAAATGGTTGTTTGCAGATCCAAGAACAGAGGGATTTTTTCCAATATGCAATATTAATTTTTCTGCTCCATGATAATTATTAGAAAACAATTTTCCTTTCCTGTGGTAGTAACTCCCCCTGAGACAAAAGGGTAATCTTCTAATTGGTGGTTAAAGTATTATTAGATGTGAACAAGGCACATAATATTCAGTAGCCGTTAACACAGACCAACATAATCCGACATTGGCAGGGTGAACAGAACTTCACTGTGTGAAGAACGGTGTCTCTGAAGCTGTAGGGCATTCAATGTGACCAAAGGTGTAGGAATACAACAGCTTTTGTATATAAACTCTTCATTGGATTGAACTATTAGTAGATGTTATAGGTCTTATTTCTAAGTGGTGCAGTTTTATTTAGAAGAATTAACAAAGAAATAAACTATATTCATTGATTTTCTTTTTTTTAAGTGATACTACTTTTTAAAAATATGATACACCAACATTCTAGTTATCATATGTGGAATAGTATGAAAACATCTTTATTTAAAAGGGTGTCTGCACTTCATTTTGTAATGTCACAAGCTTGACGCACACACATAATATTTTTAATATTTAATATGTTTACATTTTGTTTGGCTGTTTCACTGATTTAGACTGCATGTGATAGTATCTTGTGTAGTGTAATAGAACAATTTTGTGTAGTCCTAAATAAACTACTTCTTCATTCATAGCTGAGGTTTTTATTGTGGAGAAATAATGACTTAAAACTCATTTAATAAAACTTGGAAATGCTGGTGTAGGACATTGCCTAAGCAGATTCCTTTGATGGTTTTACATGTCTCTTAATATTTTTTTAAAATATATAGTGATTCAGAGGATATGAAAAGGAAAGCAAAGGGGATTTCCAAAAAGAGAAGCACATCCAGTTCCTCTGATACAGATTACACTTCATCAGAAGAATGTTCTTCAGGCTCCAAGTCAGAATCCGACTCTAAAAGTGACTCTGAGTCTGAAAAATCTAGAAATGCTACCTCTAATAAGGTAAGTAAGGTAAAATATGTTTTTTTTAAAACTTCTATGAAATATGAAAATATATATCTAACCATCCATCCGTGTTTCTTTCTATGGGAACGAAGATGGGTAGTAATTTTATGCATACCTGAAAAGATCCAGAATTTATGAAAAAAAAGATTACTTTTTGTAGA
>VWZT01009823.1:113120-128394 GCA_013397055.1 Pachycephala philippinensis
GACCAGTCCAAAAGTAGTTTGATAGTTTAAGCTAGTAGGAGTATTTTTATAACAAAACTCCATATTTCAGTTTATAATTTCATGTTATTTTTACTCCATATAGATGAAGAAGAGTAACAGAATCTAATTATTTTTTTATACACAGAATGTAATTTTTTTTCTACTAGTCTATTATTCTTTTATAATAAAATTAATTATNTAATAGAACTACTAGCTTAGTTTTAAAATTTTCTTTTAAAATGGAGAATAGTGCAGTTAATGAATCTATAATTGAGGTATATATATAGATTAGTGGGATTAATATTCCTATTGAGCAATCAACTTTTACGTGCTGTGTTTGATAGGAATAAAGAGTTCCATTACTTCAGATTCTAAGAGGTTTCTTAAAACATGTATGAAATAGCAAGCTTTCAGATACATTTTTTAAATTGGTTTCAAAAATATGTAAGGATGCAAAAATGTGCAACAGAGCCATTCATGTGCCAGTTAAGATTTAATTGCTTACCTTAGTGAAGAAAAAAAGCTTGAAAGTTCATTATACTCAAACTAGCATTATAGGACTAACTATTAATGCTATTTGCATGGATTGGTTACTGTTTACCTACCTATCTTGCATTTAAAAATAAATAAATTAGGAACTTTTTGCTAAATCTGTCTGGGAAGAAGGGTAAAAGAATTTCTGACAATTATCTTTCTGTTATCAGATACTTCCTATGCATTTCTTTCTATATGTTTATGAAAAAATTTTGAAGGGTAGAATTGTAGCACACAAGTTTCCATTTTAATACTGATATGCGGTATTGAAAATTAAGTGAAACTCTAATGCATTTGAAGTTAAGCCAAGACATTTCAGTCAGGACTCCTATATAGATGGCAGAATAGTCAAAATAGACATCCTTTGTTGCATTTCATGAAATATTTTAAGCTGGTGGATAGGTGTGTTTTGACCGATTAAGAGAAAAGAGCATTACTTTACTAAGCTGCGTTTACTAAGCATGCATTTCCTTTAATTAAGGAGGTAAGGCTCTCCATTTCTCTATATCTTGAACTTATATTGTATGTGATCTTTGGTTTTTAACTTTAAAGGTCTGCCTAAGAACTCTTGATGTGTAACCTTAACTTTTAATCTATTCCCTTCTTCAACCAAGTAGAACAAAAGATGAAGTGAGGCTGTATTATTTGAGAAATGGAGATGTGTTTCCATGGTTTGATCATTGTTTCCTGCCCAAGTAACACATTGGGTAACACATCTGTGTCAAAGTTATTTTCTTCTAGAGCAGCCAGACTGGATCTTGTCAAAAAATGGTAGCACAAAAAATATAACCAAAATCCTCTCAGAATAGACTCCTTTGTTACTAGATGGGACATGAATTAATTGTAACAGACTGCAGCTTTTCATATAAGCACGGTATTTTTTCACCAGAAAGTAATACCAACTCTGATGTGCTTAGTTCTAAGCAGCCACTGCAAAACCATATTCAAACAACACTGTCTTCTCTCTGCTGTGTTTTTCCGGTTTTCTCAGGATATCAACACCATGTTAGTAATTTCTTTGACTACAGTTCTCTAAACGGTTTGGTTCTTTCACAGGATATGTGGGGACTACTAGCATAAAGAAGCTTTTTGTATTTTAAAACAGCAGAATGTGTGAAGTCAAATACACTGAATATGAGAACTAGAATGTCCAAGAAGCTTGGGATTGAATTGTTGAAGTCAATGGAAAGTTGTCAATGCCTTGTGTTTTAAGAGAAGAGACAGAATGTTGCAGTAGTTCTGAAGTCTTACTTGGTTAAGAAGCACCTGAAAAGAAATGTGTTAGGAACAAGAAGTATTTTTAAATACTTGGCTGAAGACTTGATGAGAGTAGAGTCAAAGGATAGAGGGGAAAAATTGCAAAGCTTTTAAATATCACAAAAGACATTAAAACAAATAGCAATGGGTTTGTATGCATGGCAGCAAGAAAAGTAGCAAGGAGGTTATTGAAAAGAAAAGATAGCATAGAGCTCACTGTGCAGAAGCTACATGTTCCTTAAATTCTCTTTCATTTAGAAATTAGCACATTTAATATCAGGGCAACAAGCTATGGCTGATGAGCTGTAAACAGCAATGGTCATATGTGAAGGCGCAGGGGGTAGTTGATTTAATGTCCTTGAACAAGGAGGGCTGTTTCGATGTACGATATTAATCCCTGGAACCTTGAAGTTAGTTTCTGTTTAAAGCGTGTTCAATGCCTGCATTTATACTTCAGGTGTTTCTGGTCCTTGTTTATTTTTATACATGTAGTTAGATAAGGGGGTGGGGGAAGAGAATCACAGGTATTTTTTTATTAAAGGTGATTGCTATGCTAACTAGCTTAATAGATTTCTTTGAGAGAAACCCATTTTGAGTCCTGTAATGATAGATGAAGGTAACTGATGATAACCTAGATATCCCCTTCCAAGCTGGAAAGAAAAAACAATTTTTAACAAACTTTAAAGAACATTATAGTTAAAGTATTATATATAGACCCGCTTATGTGTCAAGGTACATTTTACAAAAACTACACGTGTGTATTTTTCTGCTTCCTTCCTGACTTATTTTCAGACCACCCAGGAAGCAGATGGTTTCTGCCAGCCTCTCAGAAATGCATGTTTTATTTTGATAGTTTGTCATTGGAAAAGACATTGCTTATGTTATTCTGCTGGAGTGTTTTCTTAATTTGGACAGTCTATATGGGGAGATTATTCTTTAGGATTTCCTTTTCAGTAAAACTGAAAAATATTTTCTGAAATACATATTAGTAAAAGAAGTTGTGCTTAGTGAGCTCTGTTTTTATGGTTTCTCATTTTGCCACACACTATGAACTATGTTACATTGCTGATGTGTTGGGTGATGTTTGCCATTGGATGTCTATATATGTATTGTGTTGGGTGCCATTGCAATGTTCCACAAAATTTTCTTAATAAAAAAGGTTTGATTACATTCACATTGGAGCTTAATTTCTACATACATCCATGCATTTTTGGCATTAAAATACACTTCAAAAACTTAAGATTATTTTTCTGAATATGTTATTAATGGTTTAATATTTTTTCTTCCAACAAATCGTTTTGAAAAAGCTGTTGTGTTCACTGTAATTGAGCTGCAGTGAATAGAAAACTCAGTCTCTTGTACTGCAGTCTTTTATATCATTTTGAAATATGGATAGTTTGAGGTGTTCAGATACATATTATACTGTAAGCATAAATACTGTAAAGCTAAAATGCAGATTTGAGGATGATGCATGTATAAGTAGGTGTCTCTACGGTGGGATTTTAAAATCAGCTACTGTTGACCTCCTTATACAAGTATAATACAGTCACTCAGCTGTTAAAAACCTGATCCACTATTTAAAAAATATACAAAAACAAATTGTCTATCTTTCTGCCTGATCTCCTTTCAAGTGCTAACACAATGGAAACAGTGGGTGATCTGTCAATGCATTTGGATTGTCAGTGATGGTTTTGTATAAATATTGGGAGGATAAGAAATAAAATTCGCACAGCAGAATATGATTTCATCTGCCTTTTCTCTGCAGCTCCATGGCTCATGCTGCGGTGTGAAATTCTCATTTTACACACTTTGCAGGCGGAGCACATGAATTATGCATTGAGCAAGAGAAATCTCCTGCTTCAAGTCCTATATGCATTTACCAGGTTCTATCTCTATTACCAAGATGAATTGCAAATGGAGAAATGTTTGATGGAATATACCTTAACTTCTTTGTTTAGTATTCTGCTTTTCCCATAGTGGGCTTTCTTGGTAGAAAACTGTTTGGGTTATATTGTAGGCTTAGTTTTAAGAAAAAAAAAGATGAAAAATTGTGTTACAGAGAAATGTCAGACACGTCAGAACCTTTTTATTGTCTTGATTTCAAATGCAAAGCTTTTTTTTACTCAACAGAAATATCTGCAGTCATTGGCTATTTATTGTTCATAGATAGCCAATCAATTTTCTTTTATTGGGAAAAACAAATTAAAAAATAATCATGTTTGTAATAGGCAGGACCCACATAAATAGATTTCTTTCGTGTTTTGTACAGAATTGCACACAATTAATGTACATACCCATATGTAGAAATACATATAGGCATGAAAATATTTGTGTGGTTTTGTGTATATATAGCACAAAAACACATATATGAGTAGCCCAGTATTTTCTTAAGGTTGAACACTCTAATGAAGTTGGAAATCAGACATGATCCTACTTTAACATTAGCTTTATCTTGATTTAATTAGCTCTTGATTTTACATTCCCCAGATGGTAGGGTCAGGTTTGTGGTTTTTTTGTTTTCTGTTTGGTGGAGTTGTTTGCTTGCTTGTTCTTTATAGTAAACTGATACACTTACATGCAGTCTTCTGATAAAGTGTGCAGTGAATGTTTTCCTTGCCAGTTCAAGGATTTTTTACTTGTGCCTTATTTTAGGTCCATTTTATTTTGTTAAGTATAAGAAGTAAATTCTCTTGAAGCATTTTTTCTCCATTTTTAAAGATGTATTATGTAGTAGAGTTCAAAGTAATATCAGTGCAGGAATGGATTTCACCTTTTAAAAGTACACATTAAGCTTTGTGAACTTTTTGTACTTGTGACAAAAAAAGGAACCTGAAGCATACTGTTGGTATTATTTGTGACTTAGAATGCCCGTCTCAGTTGTCTTCAGTAAACGGTAAAAGGGTTCTTTGGCTGTGACTCCTAATTTTTAGAAACCTGTACTGAAGCATTTGGAATTCTCATCCTTGTGCGGCTCTTGTGTGGGTTGAACCACTTTTTAGAGACTTTTAATCGGCTGTATAATAAAACGAGATGGAGACATCCCATCTCTGTGGAAATATTTAGCAAATATAAAGCTGTAGCTTTGAACCTTAATCATAGTTGAAGGTAGAACTGTATCTTATGGATAAGTGGGGACAGAGTGAAGGAGTTTGGAAAGTGAGGGTATTTTTAATATATTTGCCTTTTGTTTAACTGAGTTCTTTAGTCTGTTGTGGTTTCTGAAGAGTTTCTAGTTTAGGAAAAAAGTTGTGATACATAATTTGTACTAAAAGTGCTGGAGAGAACAGCTAAATTCAAGATTCAGGGCTAAGTATTCACCCAGTGATGCTATAAAGTGGCTTGGAATTCATGAAAAGGGTTGTCACAAAATTGTGTCTCTGACATGAGTAATTCAAGTAGAATTTGTAGATTGCGAAGTACACTGTTTGTTGTTATTTCACAAATTTAAAACAGAAATAGCCCAAACAGGCTTAATGACTTGCTAATAAACATATTTTAAGAGAAAAGTCTGGTAGTTGTGAGCAGAATGGAATTCAAGAAAGTTGGTTCTGCGAGAGTCCTTCACTAATTCTGGACAAAACATATAAGAAATGGTATAACTTCAGCACCATTTAAAAGCTATTTTGTAGTATTTTCTTTGTCCAGAGGAGTTTCAGGTTTCAGATAAATCAGCAGTAGTAAAATACTATAGTGATAAGGACCATCAAAGTATGATGATTTTAAAATAACTTTTAAAATAGTGGCTCCAGTTCTTTTCAGTCCACAAGATGATTCTTCTCCCAGAATACCCGAAGCATATCCTGTAGGGATCATATAAGTGACTACTGTCTGTTTGAGCCATGGGATTTATAGGAAGAACATGATAAGCGATGTCGTCATGGCTGAGGTCAAGCCTGGTAGTCATTAACATCAATGGCTTCAAATAGTGAGAACACTGGCTAGTTTCTTTCATGTTCCTTGAAGGGAACCATAGAATTTCTCCCAAAATCAGAAAAATATAAACTCATTATTATTATTTGTTTGCAACTGACTATGAAGCTGAGAGACCAGAAGAAAGGGAATGCACCTTGAGAAAAGAGGTGTCATTTTGTTCTTTGGTGCCAGTTAAAGGAAGTAGTTCTAGCTGCTGAGTTGGCTCCAAGCCCTTCTAGAAATTTGTATCCTGAGTGTCTGAAATGCTCAAGAAATGACAGCCTAGATGGTCATAAGGGGATTTACTGATTTACTTAGACCTGTTAATTTATTAGAAGTGGTAAAATAATTATATTTGTATGTGCATTTGCCTGTCGTACTGTTGAAGAGGAAACTGGTAAACTAGAAAGTGTGACTCCTGGAAAGACTACATTTAAATTACTTGCAATAGCTTGGGTAGTGAGCAATGTCTTAAGGTCTAAAGGTAGGTAACAGATTTTCTAGAAGAATGGCAAAGCCTTCTCTGGTAAGTGAGCCAGATTGAATGAAGGTAGAAGAAATTCTTCAGGTGACACAAGTGAAGGATGCTTTAGAGTGGGTAGGAACAACATGATGACGAAACTGTTTGATACACAAGGTTCTGGCTAGATCCAAAGATCAATCCTTTATACTAAACCACCCTCTTGGCAGTCTATACTGAGCTGTAACACACTAAATCCTTTCCTGAATCACCACTGTCTAGACATGCTTTGTAGGTATAGCCAACACTCACAAGATTTGTTCAGTACTTTTTATTTAGGTATTGAAACAAATTTTGTGGAAATATTGTTTGTCGGGGTACTGGGATTATTACTTCTCTGGTCTTTACTTAAGGTAGTGCCAATTCTTATTGTTAGAACTCATCTTAAGGCTTAAAACAGAAACTTTTTCAGTGACAAAAATCAACTTTCTGTTGTTTTCCAGCAATTAAGTAAATCCCAGTTGATAACTGGACAGAATTCCATGCTCCTAGATAAGTGCAAATAACACTGTATTTCTTACTGAATAGATTTCGACCTGTTTTTCATATGAAGACAAAGTCTTAGTACCCCAGTCTTTTGTCTTAAAAGAAAAAAAGCTTCTATCTCTTTTAATGGTCTCAACAGAATTATCTGATCTGTCACCAAATGTTTTCTGTGTAGCAAC
This sequence comes from Pachycephala philippinensis, assembly GCA_013397055.1. Taxonomy (NCBI): domain Eukaryota; kingdom Metazoa; phylum Chordata; class Aves; order Passeriformes; genus Pachycephala; species Pachycephala philippinensis. The sequence continues at coordinate 120,009 of VWZT01009823.1, forward strand.
AGTGATTAATATTAAATGAATACATGGGCTTCAGAAATTCAGTTGTGGAATTTAGGTTCACTTTAATCATATAAAGAAATCTTTCTCAGTAGGTGAATTCTCTGGATGCCAAGCCCTGAAAATGGATACATTTTGCTTTATGAAAGTAGTAAAAAAAATGCACTTGCTTTATGAAAGTATTAAATGCTTTTCTTTTCCTGATATGGTGACGGATGAAATATTCATGTATTTTGACAGAAAGAAGAAAAACCAGAACAAGAAAGAAAGACGCCAAAAAAACAAGATGTGTTCCTCTTAGATTTAGATGATTGTAAGTATCTTGATTAAAGCCTCATTTTTCCCAAGGCATATATTCAATTCAGTTAATTCAATGAATTTTAAATGTCTGAAACATTGATTCTCTTCTTTTATTGTACCAGTTTCCTAACAAAATAAATGCTTAGACTGTCAGGTTATTTTTAAGCACAATTATTACAAGATTTTGTTTTATAATTGATGAATTGTTTCAAAATTTAGAATGTACCACCCTATAAAACATTTACTTTGAGAATTTGTGTGTTTGGACTTGTTTTCTGTTGAAGTGGGCTTTTTTCCTCGGGTAATAATGGATGTTACTTGTACAACATCTGTGCAATCTATGAGCCAATTATGGTATTATATTAAGATGCTTAAAATCACATTTCTTAAGAACAGTGTGAAATGGTACTCTTGGAAGGGTAAGATAGAGCTGGCACTGTTTTTTGGCTATGCTTGTAGTACCTTTCTTAAAGTTTACTTCTATAGGTGCAGCATGTCAGAATTGCATTAACATGTACTTTGCATGTAGCCTGTAAATGAAAAAGTGCTACATAGTATGCAGTATCAAACTGAAGGATAAAATAGAGGAAAAATGGGAAAGGAGGAGAAAATACTTTTAAAGTAAATCACATGGTCAATACATGTATGAGTTGTATTTGTATTTTCATTGCTTATTCTGAGTATTGGAGCTGTATGTCTGAAAAAGAAATCTTCTATTTAGAAACATATATACAAGAATATAATAATTAGATGAGGACGTAAAACCTTTTTTTCTACAATGGAAAAAAAAATCATTGTCTTTCCCAGTATTTTAAATTGTTTTTCAGTTTGAGTATCTCTTGCCCTTCTAGTTTGTCCTGTGACGACTCCTGTGGCAGTTCCTACAGCAGCTCTTTTGTCCCCGAGTTTGGCAGCAGACCTAGAGGGATTAAGTCTGTCGAGTTCATCAGTCATTGATGTAAGTAGCCTGTAAAAAGTGGGAGGGTGCGTGTCAGTTTAAGCACTTCATGTATTTTAAGGCCATCGTTAAAGCGGTTTTGTTGAAAGTTCTGTGAAATTATTGTTTACATGCAAATCTGGCAGCATTTTTTGATTTGTAATTGCATTCTGAAATGTGGAGAAGAGTATGAATATTGCACGTCTGAGAAGGATGCCTGCAAGGATTTTTTAACCTTCTCATTCAAGTTGTCATTTTCTTTGCTTCAGGAAACTTTAATTCAGAAATTAAGTATCCAAATTGTAGAAGTCTTTCAAGTAATTGGTGTGCTACACTATCAAAAATATGCTACAAGAACATCACATACTTGCTAGTACTCAGTCTGTTTACCATATATGCCTCCAATCATGACATTTTGCTACTTGGAAGTAATTTTTCATGAGTATATGAAACATAGCCCCTGGGTGCAAATGAAAAGGGTATAGATTTACAATCAGTGGTGTATCAGTATGTGTCATGATTCATTCTGTTAGTGCTTTGTAGCACTTTCCATTAGGGAATCTCAAAACTGTAGGTATAATGAAGGTTAGCAAACTCACGGAGGTAGAGGGTGTTCTTTGTTGTGGGAAAGGATAGTAGCTTGTTCTCTTTCACTTTTTTTTTTTAGTATTTTTTGTGTGTCCAATTTATATTTGCAATTTAAACAGAAGGTGCAGTGGTATAACATAGGGTACGTATCCTTGTGAAAATGGATGGAAGTGACCAGACAAAGTACTAGAGTCACAGGCATTTTTTAGCCTCGCCTTGTTTCTAGTGAGGTTGGTATCTAGAACCTACACTGCAACTTGAATAATTGCTGGTAACCTACTTTGGAAGCAGTAGTTTGCAACATCAAATATTTCTTAAGTAAAGGAGCTACATGGGTGATATGACTCAAGAAATAGAAGACCTTTGCTTATGATTCAGTTTCATGTTTAGAGGCTTCAAGATTTGGTATTGAAATGGGAGACTTTCAGATAATTCGTTGGATATCAGCTTTATCTAAGGAAGTTGGCATGTTATGTAAATTTCAAGCAGGCCAGTAACAATCCATGGACGTGCAGTCACTACACCTGATGTGCAGTCATTGATGTGTCCCACAGTCTGAAGATGCCAGAAATTCTCTTCCATGTTATTTTTTAGTGCAGCATACAGTGTTAGGTGGCAAGTCTGTGTTTAACAGCAACTGTGGTGTTATTCTGTGATTGCACACCACGGTCGCCTCTTTCCCATATTTTACGGCTTTGACAGCTTAAAACACAAGCTATCATATGTTTCCCTGGCTCTGGGTTAGCTTAAGAATGACTCTGGTATCTTTGCTGTACTTCAGAATTATCACCTTTGAGGATAAATTAAAGATAGCAATCAGTAATGCCAGAGGCTTGAGGCACCCCTGCTTGCCTATGTCTTTATTCCTTTCATCATCTACAGTACATGAACACATATTCCACTCCCATATTCATGCCTGCTTTCCTCATGATTGCCACTGTTCATCTGCTAAATTGCTTCTCCCCATTCTTCTGAAGGCAGCTACAAAGAAATAGAGCTATTGGATAGACAGAGCTAGAAGGTGGAGGCTGAAGAGTGGCTGAAGTTTTTCTGTATGATGACTGTGCAAAATGCCTCCTTAGTATTATTGAGGTCTGGTAACCAGCAAAGAAGCTGGAACATTTCCTCATTCTCCCTGCTCTGGAAAGAACCCAGATCATGTAAGAACTAATTGTTTCTGCCTGGATAGTGATTACATGTTTTGGTCTGTATTCCATTTTCAGATCTAAGCTCAGCTCTCATTGCCATTGATAGTTGCAGATGTACATGAGATCCTTTGCTGAGTTTTCTGCACGAGGAAGCAACAGAAATTAAATACTAAGGTTAAAACTCATTCTTTCAAATTATATCCATCTATTGTAAAAAGTCTTACGTGTGTGCAGGTTGTTGAATAGCTATTATCCCATATTGTTCAGCACCACCAGGTAATTTTCTAAAAATAAAAATATAAAACTGGCTTTTAAGACTTTATGTGGGAATGTCCCTCTTAAAATAGTATTTTGAATTTGGTCTGTGATGGCTAATTCTAAAAATACCTTAGAAAACTTCTTCCTTCAGTGGGAGAGAAAATGAATATAACTGTAGGGCACATGCCAGACTAACAGTGAGAAATGAATTTATTGCTAGGCAAAGGAGAGCATGGAGTAAAAATAGATAAGTACAGTATATGACCCTAATATCAAAGAAATGTAGCAGCCACTTATCTTGGGATATGTCAAGCAGTCTATTATTCAAATCATTCAGCACTGTAATTGGATACAGCTTTTAGAAAACTTTTAACTTCCAAATTCATAGCTGCTGAATGTTATAGAAAGCATAAATACAAGAATGGTTTTACCGTAATGGCAAAACCTACAAAGCCAAAATATTCTTGAATAGAAACTGCACAATCTAATGCTTTGTCCTGTGGCTCATTTGTTTTTATCATCGTGTTTACATACAGTACATTTCCCCCTCATATAAACGCATGCATGCATATTATAGTTTGTTCCAGGAAAACCAAAATTCTCTTGTAATTCATGAATAACCTTCTTCCAACTGAATGCGAAGTGCAGTAAATCGGTGTGCATGCTTCTGCCTTGGTACATGTGGTTCATCTTCAGGTTTAAGTGAACCAAGTAACTGAGGTCACCGGAGGCTTCTGTGGGCATTCTCATGGTGTGCAGGCAAGTGATGTCAGAATTAAGTGCTTGAGGAAACTGCAATTGGCGTTGTTTGAGTTTCAGATGGATGATTTGCAGACTTGAAAAATATGTAAAGATGCAGTGCAAATGAAAAACAGGAGGCAAGAGAAAACTGAAGGCTGTCAGTGTGAAGGAGTTATTGGAAAACACTGGAAATGGGTGTTGTCCCCAAAAGCGGGGTTATAAAGTGAAAAAAAAGGAATGGAAAGCAAAACTCTTGACTGACATAAGGACAGGGAGGGTTATGGTCTGCTACAATAAATAATATTTTGAGCAGAAATGGTGAGAGGAGAGAGAGGAGAGCTATGGTAATGGAGAGAAGCCAAAGAGGCGAGTGATCATCTGTTCCTACCTGTCACACAGTTGATGAGAAAAAAAAAGGCTAAACCACCTGTTCTTTTCAGATTAGGATTTTAGATGGTAAAAATGTAGAAGCAACTACTCTCCTAAATGTGGAGAACCCTTAGTATGCCGCATAGGATAATTAACTGGTAAAAATGACACATGCTTTTATGAATAAAATTAGTGAGAAGGAAATAATTCTCTGGTAGCAAGAAATCTGTTATGGTTCAGAACAGTGTTAGTGCGAGGGAGAACTGGCAGGTCAATATGAGCTCTGGTGAGAGAAGTTGGATGAGGAAGACAGTGTGTGGCTGTGTGGACTGAGTTGAGTAGTATTTGAGGGGAGAAGATTGTTTCCCTGCCCCAAATAGGATAGCTTGGGGAAAAGGTCAAGGGTGACTGTGAAAATCTCATGAAAAAATGCATGTACCAAATAAGGGGAAAACTCTTGTTGTACTGGGGAAGTACTTATAAAAATACTTGATGCAGGAATATAGACTTGCTATTTATTATTGTGCATATGGAATCAAGGTATAATTGTAGCAGTGGTACTGCTTTACTTACTAAGATTTTATTCATTATGTTCAGTGGTTTTTCATGATAGTAGTTATTACCAATGGTATGTTTTATTGTTCCCTACTACTTGGCTTCCAGAGGAACTGTTTAGGAAGGGAGGAGTAAATCATCATGTTTTCTGTTTCATGTCTTCTAAAGAACTTTTGACCAAGGTACACTTTGAAAACATCTTTGGAGTGGTGATGCATGAAGAAGTAGTAATAGCTTTAGTCAAAAGTCAAGGTCCAGCTGCAGACCTGTCATATCAGGGGATAAATACATTTAATTTTAAATTGAGTACAGACTTAGAGAATTCCTTGAGAAATAGTAAACATAAACTCCCTTGGTATTTAACTAAAGATATTTTCAGACTAGGAGAACACCTTAAATGGTATTTTATTTCTAAGTTGTTGACGTAGTCTTTGGAGGGGAAGACTTTCTTACGATTTAGGTGGCTTTGTCCATTTAGGCTGTTTGTAGTTTCACTTTATCAAGTCTTAAGACTGACTCTGAAGTATATTCTTTTCCTGTTTGAAGCGTCTCTGCTTAGAAGTACTGGGGTCATGAAGGTTGCAATAATGGGTTGTATAACAGCTCTAGTCTGGTATGCAGTTTGCGAGAAAGGTTAGCATGAGGGATTTTAAGAATTTTCAAAATCCTGCAGTAGAGAAATAAATTGTAGTTCTTCCAAATAGTTATTGGCATGCACTTAACTTCATGGGATTTTTTTTCAGAGCTTTGCTATCAGCAATTATTCTTTAGCTATATACATTTGTCATTCATATAAGCTCTGGTCTGAGTGCTTACCTCAGGAATGGCTGCATCAGAAGAAACATTAACTTGTTATTGTCATGAAGGAGACGTAGTGCAACCACTTATGATAGCAGCAGGTTGTGGGCAATGGTGGTCTTCTGCCCATTGTTCTCAGGCAGATTTTCATCAACTACTGCTGTTTTTCAAATAATTAGTTTTACATTTCTGTAAGTATATCCATACCCTCTTAAGGATGCTTATAAAATTTCTTACTCAGGCAAAAGAGGATGCTTTTAAATCAGCTTTTTATGTTAGCTACATCTTCTCTTTTATCATATGTTTTTATAGTTTTGTGCTAAGGTAACACAAGCATACGATAGCATTTTATTATTTTTGTAGCTTACCATCTGCCCTCTTGTTTTTTCACTTCCTGTAAGAAGTGTCTTATCTCTTTGCTGTTTCGTCACAAGAGAACTTTTTCCTATGTATTCAATATTTTCATTATACTTCTGGAGCCCATGTTTTTATATACAGATTGAATTTGGGAAGGTTTGTTGTGGGGAGGTGAAGGGAGAAAGTGTGCCACAAAACAGTCTACATGTATCCTATTCCTGTGCGTGCTTATAACTTTGCTTGTGTTGTTGACCACAATTGCACATTAGGCAGAGATATTTTTGCAGTTCTGCAGTTTTCTCTTTAGCTTAGTTGTGAAGACGGGGATTTTTTCTATGTGGAACAGTCTCTGCTGCGCCCTACAAGATTTGTAACTGGCATAAGGCATAATTGAAACCACGTTCCACAATACGGGTTAGTAGGGTGCCCAGAAAAGTTTGTACATATGGAGCAAGTGAAAAGGCATAGTCTTAAATTTAGGAGTTAAAAAATAACTTTGTCTTAGTGCCACCCAAAATTCAGCTATGTGGCTGATTAGGTGTGACTGATACTTGTGGGAAGGCAGTGTGGTCCAGTGGATACAGAACTGGGTGTTACATATGGAAAATGAGTTCTATTTTTGGCTTACTACTTGCTGTGTGATCTGGAGGGAGTATCTTAATCTTTTAGTTTTCCATTTGAAAAATGAGGATAATGATGCTTACTCACCTTGGGAAAGCACTTGGAAATCTACAAATGAATGTAGCTGCTCATCAGCAGATATTAACTATTGCCAAGCTAGAAGAATAAATGAAACAAAGACTCCCACATACTTACTTTTATTTTTCTGTTCATGTAAAATTGCTGTATAGGAGGGTGTTCTTAATTTGGTTGCATAGAATATGTGTTGCATCAGATGTTTGAAAGCTATACTGTCCTTTCAGAAATTGCTTCCACATACTTGTTAGCTTCAAAGAAAAAAAAAACACCTGCCTTGACACTACTTTAGGTGTCATTTCACCTCTATTCTTTACTTATAAATCCATTTACAAGTATTTGTGATATTTAATTATGTTTAAGCCTTAAAAATACACATCTCATGTTTATTAAATGCATTCATTCTTAACAAAATCTGCACTTCAAAATCTCCAACTCATTTTCTTCAAATAAATTAAAAATTTTATTTGGAAGTTCAAACAAGATGTTTGATCTGAATCAGGAATAAGTTTCTGGTACAAGACACTGGACAAAATGCTCAATCTGAGAGGTATGTATGTTAATATAATTTATTCAGTTGATTACTGTGTGGTTCAATACTAGATACTCTCCAGAATGTGTCCTTTATTTTTGCTTATATATATTTGATATAAATGAGATACTGCTTATAATTATATAAATATAATGTGTAAGTATACAACTTGTATATTAATGTAATTGTATTCTAAATAACCATGTCACTGATTAACAGTAATGCTCTTGATTCAGTGCTATTTTGATGTTTTATTACCTTTGAGTTACAAAGAGTAACCCGGCATTCAAATGTTGTATTTAAAAATAAAATGCCAAAATAGCAANAGATGCTTAAACCTATGGCAGAATTTAAAATAATGCTTTTTCTTTCAGCCATGAAAAATACATAAATTGTTCTCCTTAAAATAGGGCTGATGTAAACAGGATTGGTGCCAGGTGTTTAAAAACAAGCATGTGTGATGCATGATGACGATTCCATAAGTTATTCTTTAAATGTATATTGTGGTAATGTGTGTAAAACAGAGTGTGTCTGTATACGTGTTATGCTATGTAACTCAGACAGAAGAGAGAGGTAACCTAAGCTGTATTTTTTTTTTATTCTGTCAATAAATGTAGCTCTTAAAAATTTCAACCACATCTTTCTAAGGTAACATTTACCTCCTCACATCTTTAGCATCTATCAGACATGACATGGGACATATTCATTGACCCTAAAAATTTTCATCAGTCTCATGCACTGGAAAGGGGCAGCCCCAGCCAGACAAGAGGCCCATTTCAATTTTAACGGCTGTAATTAAAGGTTAATTCACTGAGTCAGGATTAACGAGGAAAGTACAAATGATAGGCAAGCAGCTGCCTTTATAATACAGGATTAGAACAATGCAATTACAATAAGAATTAGAAAAAATCAACTTCCTGAAAAGGTTCCATAATGAATGAACTGCATTTCTCTGTTCTTAATTGTGGTACTTTAACATGAAGACTCTGTGCAGAATAGTTTTTTTTATTGTTGTTGTAGTAACAGTTGATCAACAGTGTGTCTAATAAGATGGTATGCCAACCACAGTGACAGCAACTGTTATATTGATAAATTTAATACTGTGCTCTA
>VWZT01009824.1:0-18076 GCA_013397055.1 Pachycephala philippinensis
AACTGCTCTGGGTCACATTCCAACCTTTTTATGTTTGTTAAAAACATGCAATTAGGAGGGTGTGATATAAATAGTCACATAACATGCTGCTGGCATTTAGATCCCACAGGAAACATGGGCACCATCATTCAGAAGAGAGAAATTGCTGGTGGTTCATTTCCTGTAGCCATAGAGCTCTTTGTTGGGGTTTCATTTTTCCTGGTTCCACCACAGGATCAGACGAAATCTCCTTGGTTACTCTGGGCCTGATGTGCAAGGCCCAATGTGCCAGGTCCTTTACTAGCCCAAAGCCCATGGGCACTCCATGCCCTACAGAGCTTAACACACCTTGCCTGTTAAAAACATCACAGCTATCAGGATTTAAATTAATTTGGAATGTTGAGAGCACTGCAGTGTGGGAGAAACCCAGCACGGTCCCATCCTTAAAACCCTTCACTTTCCCAGCAGATGAGATCTGAACCCTGCCTTTGGGACTTGTCCTGATTTTTACCCTTTTGCTCAACGTGCTTCAACTCATCCTTGTAGAAAAAATTAAAGCTTTACTTTCCATGTCCCTCCTCACCAGACCAGGCATGTGGGTCTCCACTTAATCTTAAAGCAATGCCATTGATAAAACTAACATGGATTTCAATGCCTGTGAAGGAGCACAAAAAACTCCAGTTTTCNAGGATCACAATAAACTCCAGTTTTCCAGCATCTTGGTGGAACTTTGCAGGTCACGGACTCCAGATCAAACAGTACAGTGACTCCCCTGACTGTTCTCTGCTGAGCACTGCCAGGGCCCTGCATGATCATCATAGGTGACCAAAGAACAGAAGAACCCAGGTCCTGAAGCCTGACACTGATCAAACAGGGGTCACTCACAAAAGCACAACATCTCCACTGCAGGAAAACATCTCCGCTGTTTGTGTCACCCAACACAGCCCCCCTGAACCAACATTCAAATAGCCAACAGTGACACCGGCCCCGGGTAAGGGGATACCCAGCACATTTACATCCCTGCACCTGCCCTGCTCCCCACAGCAGCGCCACCAAAATCCCCCCACCAGCAGCAGCAGCAGCAGCAGCAGCAGCAGCTCTATAAAGCTCCTCTTGCCATCCCTGACACTCCACCAACAGCAGCCACTGCCCTGCCCCAGGCACTGCTGCCACAGCCCCCTTGGCCAGCACAGCTCTGCTCCCCAGCTCGCAGCATGGAAGCTTGTCTCTCTCCACAGCAATCCAATGTCACTTCATTGGGTGCCACAACTGTGGCCATCATCACCCTGGAGGCGATTGCTGGCATGTGGATAAACGCTTTCCTTGTTTGTGTGCTCTGCATTGCCTGGGTCAAAAAGAAATCCTTGAACTCTAATGAGAAGATCTTGCTACTGCTGGGATGCTCCAGGTTTTGCTCTTTGTGCCTCTCATGGGTATACCACTTCCTGTCAACAATTTATCCCAATTACCTTTATGTTCAGCCTACACAGAAACTCCTTGTTTCTTTTCGAAGTTTTTTTAATTATTCAGACTTGTGGGTTTCTGCCTGTCTTTGTGTTTTTTATTGTATAAAAATTGCCAATTTCAGGAACAGATTCTTCATCTATCTGAAAGTAAAAATTGACAAGCTTGTGCCATGGCTCTTGTTGGGCTCAGAGATTTTCTCCTTGGTTATAGGAATTTTTCTGTATGATATTGCTGATAAAGCCCAATGTGACAATTCCACTGGTCCAGGAAATTTATGGAAAATAAATATCAAGACAGAGGAACAGGTTTTCCCTCTTTATTTTGTCACTGGCCTGGGATTTGTCACTTCATTCACAGCAGTCATCTCTTCTGCCCTGCTCCTTCTCTTTTCTCTCTGGAGACACAAACGCAAGATGCAGACAAACTCCATGAACAGCCTCAGCGTGGACGCCCATATCAAAGCCATGAAATCTATTCTCTCTTTCTTAGTCATGTACAGCATCAACTTCATGTTTTTTATTGTTACATTGATTCATTCAGCAAAGAGGGGCAATCCCAAGATGTTTATTATTTATGTATTTCTGTTTGCTTTTCCGGGTCTTCATTCCATTATTCTGGTTCTCAGCAATCCCAAGATGGAAAAGACGCTGTTAAGGATTCTGCCATGTATGAAGTGCAAGGTTTGCATGAAGTAGGAACTGGAATAAAAGCTGGAGCCGTTGCAAAATGTTGAACTTTCAGTATAGAAATCAAGCACTGTAATGTCTAACACAACTCTCCAGCCATTGTAGATGATATTATCTAAGTTAAGAAACTTCACTCAAATGCTTGGAAATAAATTACTGGGATTTAAATAAATTATTCCTATTGTTGTTTAGTTTAGACGATTCTTTGAGCTGATTTATTGCCAATGACAGATTCATTGAGATTTGGTACATGGGCTGACTGCAAAAGAACAATAACAATACTCCACAGGTTGTACTCTAACCATCAATAGGCAAACCTGCCTCAAACATTTTGGTATTCACTGACAGAAATGACTGAATGAAACAACTACAGGTTTTATCTCTATTTTGGTTTACCTTCCTTTCTGCTGTGGCCCTGTGCTGTGTGATATATTATGGGCTGTATCCCTGTCTGGCAGTGGCTGACAGCTCTGTGTGAACACGCTGATCCCTGTCACTCACCAGAGGTGGTCACTGATGCACAAACAGCGAGGCAGGAACGGCCCCGGGGTGCTCAGGGGGTGCAGAGCCCCCTTCCCACTCCAGCCCTGCGTGTCCTCTGTGCCCCACTGCCTGCAAGGACAGGATTCCCTGCTCTGTGTGACTGCTCTCCTGGCCTGCTTTGCCTTGCTGATGGGATTGGCTTCTCCCAGTGCACTGTGGCTCAGCCTGTGAAGAGGACCATGGTGAGGCAGCTGTGCCCTGCAGCCCATGGAGGTCCATGCTGGAAAGGAGATCCACCTGCAGCCCCAGGAGAACCCCACAGCACAGTAGCTGCGGTGGGTGTATCCTGAAAGGACTGCAGCCCATGGAGAGGCCACGCTGGAACCAGCTCATCCTGAAGGACTGCAGCCCAAGGGAGGGACCCACGCTGGAGCAGGGGAAGAGTGCAAGGAAGAAGTGGAGGAGACAACTGGTTATGAACTGACTGCAACCCCCATTCCCCATCCCTCTGCACTGATGTAGAGGAGGATATAGAGAACCTGGGAATGAGAAGTGAAGTCGATCCTAGGAAGAATGGGAGGGTGGAGGCAAGAGGTTTTAGTTTTGTGTTTTATTTTTCTTTGTTCTTCATCTTCCTATTCTATTTTCAATAGGAAAATAAATTAAATTTATTTTCCCCTTGTCAAGTCATTTTTGTCCATTTGAGTATCTCCTGAGTGATCTCCCTGCCTTTAGCTCAACCCATGAGCTTTTCAATCCTATTTTCCACCCCTTCCTTTCCTATGGGTGAGAGTGAAGGAGCAGCTGGGTGGGGGTCTGGCTGCTGCCCAAGGTCAGCCCTCCAGAGCAGGCCATCTTTAAATAAAGTATTTCCAGCATGAACAGAAGAGAATCGGAATTGATCATTTCTGCCACCAGGCCAGGTCCAGAGGCAGATCTTAAGCATCTCTTCTGGACACATCTCCCCAGTGAAAGGCCTTGCAAGGACAGGGAGCACCACATCCTTCCCTGCTGTGCCATAGCTTTCCTGACTCCATCCCTGCATATCTGAACTGTATCCCTGGATACACCCCAGGTCATGTGTCCCTGCTTCCACTGGCTGTGAATTTCCTTCTTATCTTCAGTTTGAGGAGCAGATGCTTGCTCAGCTTTGCAGCTCCCAGACTCTTGGATGAAAGAGGACAGTGACTCCCTGACTGTGCTTTCCTGCGTGCACACCGCGCTCTCCATGAGCACCGTATGTGGCCAAGGGCAAGAAGGGCATTAGTGAAGCAAAACTGAAAAGCAAATGAAACACGAGCAGTGCACAGAGATGGACAAAACCAGGCCATGTCTAATGTAAGCACTACAGGGACTCCATAAAGAAAGTCCTATTTCCCAGGGTGTCAGGATAGAGGAAATGGCAAATTTCCCTCTGTAGGAGGTTTTTCTCAGAACGCTCCTGTCCAAATGTTAATGACCTGGAGTATTGTGTGCAGATCTGGTCACCACAACATAAAATGATATTAAACTGTTGGAGACTGCCCAAAGGAAGGTAACTAAGATGTTGAAGACTCTGGAGAGGAAGCCATATGAGGAGTGTCTGAGGTCACTAGGTGTGTTCAGCCTGGAGGAGAGTGAGGGAAGACCTCATTGCAGCTCCAACTTCCTCCTCAGGGGAAGAGGAGGGGCCGACACTGATCTCTGCTCTGTTGTGACCAGTGACAGGACCCAGTGAGGGTATGGTCTGAAGTTGTGTCAGGGGATGTTTAGGGTGGACATCAGGAAAAGATTCTTCAGCCAGAAGGTGGTTGGACACTGGAACAGCTCCCCAGGGGGTCACAGCACCAGCCTGACAGAGCTCAAGAAGCATTTGGACAATGCTCTCAGGCACACGGTGGGATTCTTGGGAATGGTGCTGAGCAGGGCCAGGAGTTGGACTCGACGATCCTTGTAGGTCCCTTCCAACTCAGCTTATTCTGTGATTTTGTGAATGCTTGTGCTTTGGAGCTGAAAAAAAGAGGTGTAATGGATTTGGACAGAATTTGGGCAATTAATAGCCTAACTAACTAGGTAACTAATGAAGGTTAATCATCTGGGGTTCCCCATGGCATAAAAGGAAAACGCTGAAATACAGGTGTAATGGATTTTTGGACAGAATTTAGGCAATTCATAGCCTAACTAACAAACTAACTAACACTAATCATCTGGGATTCACCATGTCATAAGAAAAGAAACAAACAGATTCTGGAGAGGGAAGAGGTTCAACCTGAATCAAGCTCTGATGGCAGCAATTTGGTACCCGTGTGATGTGACTCACAAAACTGTCAGCAAAACCAGAAAGGAGGAAACTCACATTAAAGCATAATGCAGGCAACAAGGAATATCAGGAAATTAAATTTTTCTTAAGGAAATCCTCTGCCGTGCATCTATATCAAAAATTATCAAGAGAAATAAGATTTTTTAATGACTGCATGCAAAACTAAATTGGTCATTGGAGGTGACCAAAGGACACAAGAACCCAGATCCTGAAGCCTGACACTGATCAAACAGGGGTCACTCACAAAAGCACAACACTCTCCACTGCAGAAAAACATCTCCGCTGTTTGTGTCACCCAACACAGCCCCCCTGAACCAACATTCAAATAGCCAACAGTGACACCGGCCCCGGGTAAGGGGATACCCAGCACATTTACATCCCTGCACCTGCCCTGCTCCCCACAGCAGCGCCACCAAAATCCCCCCACCAGCAGCAGCTCTATAAAGCTCCTCTTGCCATCCCTGACACTCCACCAACAGCAGCCACTGCCCTGCCCCAGGCACTGCTGCCACAGCCCCCTTGGCCAGCACAGCTCTGCTCCCCAGCTCGCAGCATGGAAGCTTGTCTCTCTCCACAGCAATCCAATGTCACTTCATACGGTGCCACAACTGTGGCCATCATCACCCTGGAGGCGATTGCTGGCATGTGGATAAACACTTTCCTTGTTTGTGTGCTCTCCATTGCCTGGGTCAAAAAGAAATCCTTGAACTCTAATGAGAAGATCTTGCTGCTGCTGGGATGCTCCAGGTTTTGCTCTTTGTGCTTCTCTTGGATATATACCTTTCTATCAAAAATTTACCCCTATTGTCTTTATGTTCATCACATACTTCACCTACTTCAAGGTGGTTATAGCTTTTTTAATTGTTCCAACTTTTGGGTTTCTGCCTGTCTTTGTGTTTTTTATTGTATAAAAATTGCCAATTTCAGGAACAGGTTCTTTATCTACCTGAAAGTAAATATTGACAGGATTGTGCCCTTGCTCTTGTTGGCATCACTGATTTTCTCCCTGGTTATTGGAATTCTTGTCTACAACATTATTGATAACGCTGTCTGTAAAAACCTCAATTTCACCTGCCAAGGAAGAGTATGGAAAGCTACTATCAGAATAGAGGAACATTTATACCCTCTTCATTTTGTCAGTGGCTTTGTATATACCACATCATTCATGGCAGTCATCTTTTCTGCTGTTTTCCTTCTCTTTTCTCTCTGGAGACACAAACGCAAGATGCAGACAAACTCCATGAACAGCCTCAGCGTGGATGCCCACATCAGAGCCATGAAATCTATTCTCTCCTTCTTCATAATGTACAGCATCAACTTTATGTCTTTCATCTTGACTCTAATTTATTCAACAAAGTACCAAAATCACGTGATGTTTCTTGTTTACTTAATTCAGCATGCTTTTCCAGGTGTTCATTCCCTTATGCTGATTTTCAGCAATCCCAAGCTGGAAAAGACACTGTTAAGGAGTCTTTCGTGTGTGAAGTGCAAGGTTTGCATGCGGCAGAAACTGTAACAAAAGCTGGAGCTCATGTAAAATGGTGATATATCTTTTTAGAAAACAAGTTCAATTAATCTCCAGTGCAGCTCTCCAGGCAGTGTAGATCATAGAGATGTTCACCTTAGAGGTTAAGAATATATATTTCAAATTCTTGTCAAAAGCAAAGTCATTTAGACCTTGTACACATTGGCTGGATGCAAAAGGACAATAATCATACTGCGGACCTGCCTCAAACATTTTGATTTTCACTGATTGAATTGACTGAATGAAACAATAGGTTTACCTTTCTTTCTGCTGTGGCCCTGTGCTGTGTGATATATTATGGGCTGTATCCCTGTCTGGCAGTGGCTGACAGCTCTGTGTGAACACGCTGATCCCTGTCACTCACCAGAGGTGGTCACTGATGCACAAACAGCGAGGCAGGAACGGCCCCGGGGTGCTCAGGGGGTGCAGAGCCCCCTTCCCACTCCAGCCCTGCGTGTCCTCTGTGCCCCACTGCCTGCAAGGACAGGATTCCCTGCTCTGTGTGACTGCTCTCCTGGCCTGCTTTGCCTTGCTGATGGGATTGGCTTTTCCCAGTGGACTCTGGCTCAGTAAAACCCCCAGGAACGTGGGTTTTGTGCAAGGTGCAGCGTGGAATAAAGTCACAATTTCACTCACAATGACCCGCGAGCAGATGTACGGGGTGTCTGGGCCAGGTGCTAGAGCTGGGGGCCTGTGGGGTCTCAGTGGGGCAAGGTCAAGGCTGCCCCTTGCTGGAAAAAGCCAGTTCCAGGCATTCTGACGGACCCGGCACAGGACACTGCCCATCTCATCAGCGACCGTTGTGGCTCCTCTGGGAAAAGAGAAGTCCTGAAGGACTGCAGACCATGGGAGGGAGCCATGGTGGAGGAGACAACTTGTTATGAACTGACTGCAACCCCCATTCCCTGTCCTCTTGCGCTGCTGAGGGAGAGTTGGTGGTAGAGAATCTCAGAGTGAGTTAAATTGAGCCTGGGATTATTGGGGGGTAAAGATAAGATATTTTAGTTTTGTGCATGTTCTACATCATCCTACTCTGTTTTCAATAGGCAATACATTAAACTGATTTTCCCCGTCTCGAGTCTGTTTTGTCCGTGAGAATAATTGGTGAGTGAT
Organism: Pachycephala philippinensis; assembly: GCA_013397055.1. Taxonomy (NCBI): domain Eukaryota; kingdom Metazoa; phylum Chordata; class Aves; order Passeriformes; genus Pachycephala; species Pachycephala philippinensis. The sequence continues at coordinate 7,553 of VWZT01009824.1, forward strand.
TTCCCTGTCTTATCTCGACTCATGAGCAATTCCATCTTATTTGCCACCCCTGCCCTGTTCCAGAGTGAGAGTGGAGTGACTGAGTGGGGCTCTGAGAGCTGCCCAAGGTCAACTCACCATGACAGGGCCTGCAAATGTGAAATAGTTCCAGTGTGCAGGAATACATTCAGTGCAGACAGCTCAGTGAGCAGCTGCAATGCGAGCTGCAGGTTGTGGGGAAGTGCTGGGAGTCCCAAGCATGGTGCCAACCCTTGCACAACAAAGGGCATGGGGACCTGGGGCATCAGCCAGGTGACTGGGCATTTAGACGCTCCAACCGTCATGGGCATAGACTGGAAGGACACAAAATCCCAGGGATCCAATTGTTTGGGTTACCTCCTCAGAGGAGCCCAGCTTGAGCTGCTTCTGTGTTACTGTGCCATGATTAAACTGCTTAAAGATCCAGAGGCTGGAGACTCTGCTGTGGGAAACCCAGTGCCGAGCTGGTGAGGAAACCTGGTCTGGCTCTGTGAGCGTGGTGTGTGTAGGGAGTGGAGTGGGGCAGCCACCCACTGTGAAGGGGCTTTGGTCCCAGCAGTGACAGTCTCTGGTGGTGGGGCGTGACTGTCAGAGGGCCTCCTGGGTGGTGAGACAGGAAAGTTTCCTTCACACCAGCATGAACAGAGAAGAAACCGAACTGGTCATTTATTTAGCTCAGGATCAGAGGATCATTCTATCTCATGCCCAGTGCCAGGTGTGCATTTCTTGTAATAGCACCTACAAAAAGCTTCCTTCCTGCTTCTGAATTGAGAGATACAACCATTTAGGCCAGAGCAACCTCTCAACCACAGCAATATCTCTTTTTCCAAAGACCACACATTCTATCAGGCTGCCTCACCAACCTACCCAACTCTCCTTAAACACCAACTGCCCAGAAACCTGCAAACAAATAATTAATGCCACTTTATAACACGCCAATCTGCCTTCTGTAGCTAGGAAGGATTTGGAGTTGAATTAATATTTCCATAGCAAGTTCGTAATATCTGCCCTGAGGAGATTTCTTTTTTTTTTCCCCAGGATTGTATCCTGAAACAATTGTGGCCTTCTAGGCATTGAAGTTCAGTTACGGATGGAATGGATTTCCTCAGAAGAAAGTGGGCAGCTAATAGCCTAATCAGTTAGCTAACCAAGGCTAATCATCTGGGATTTCCTGTAATAAAGAAGGAAGACAAGGATTCTGGAGAGGGAAGATGTTCAGCCTAAACCAAGCTCAGATGGAAGCACTGCAGTCTGTGTATGATGTCTCTCAGATCCCAATACAGCTGTGTGTCCCTCCATATGCATAAAATCAGCGGTCTGATGCGTTTTGACATGCACAAGGGCATCCAAAAAATCCACATAAGCGAGCAGATACAAAGTCCTGGAGAATCCTTCCCCTTCTTGAGTGGTGCCAGAGGGGATGGAATTGAACAAAAACCAGACTCCTGTCTTTCAAGCACCTGATCCATATCTTCCTGGTTTGAAAACCCAGCATTGGAGACTCTGATTTATATACACCTTTATGTTTTTATAAGGTACCAGATTCCCCACACAGAGCCGAGTCCAAGCCAGACACATGGTGTGGTCCTGCTGTTGTAACATTTTGTCCTGGTTCCGGCCAGGTGGGTTAATTTTTGCAGTAGCCTAACGCGGTGTGCGTGGGATCGGTGGAGCACAGCCGTGCTCTTTCCGCAGCGCCCCTCGAGGAGTCGCTTTGGCGGTGCCTCGATAGCACCCACGCGAGCACACGGCCTCACCCTCGCAGGGGGACACGAGCAGCCACTCGCGCACAAAGTCTCTCTGCGTTCCGGAGACGAAGAGGCAGGAAGGCTTCTTTGCATGTAATTCCGAGGCATTTATTAGGTCCGCAGCATGAACCGTAACAACTGTGCTCGAAGGGGGATAGAGGCAAAAGAAGAACGAACAATCGCGTGCGCATGGTTTTATCCTGAGGGGTACACGGAGCGGGCAGAGCATCCCAATAATCTGAGGGATAGGGGGTGGGGGCAAGGTTGCATGGCATAACAGGGGCCAATGGAAGTGGGGAGAGGAGGGGAGGGAGGACCCAGGGGTTAGTGGGATACCGAAGAAGAGAGAAGTTTATAGCAAGGCACCACAACAGTAGCTGGGAGAGGGCATTGCCAGTACTCAGGAGTTATTCTATACCACCTCACACCATTGATGGGGGCAAGGGAAAGAGACTGTTCTGGGGAGAAGGGGTTCCTTCTGATATTGTCCGTTATTGGGGAGTTATTACCATGTGAATAATTTCTTTTCTTATACCCTCTGACATCGGTATTCTTGCTGTTTGTTACTGTTAATTTTCTTATCTCATTGCTGTTTCCAGTAAATTGTTCTGATCTTAATCCATGATCTTTGCCTTTTGTTCCTCAAATTCCGCACAGGGGAGAAGGAACATGGGAAAAAGGGGAGTGAAAGAGAGCGGCAGTGTGGTTTGGAGAGTCACAGTGGGGGGACAGAACTGGGGAGTAACACTCATAAACCACAACAAATATTCGTTTAATGCCTCTGTACAAGTACAGACCCAGCACAAACAGTTCATCTTCAAACTTTTGTAATAGAAGCAACTTCCGTTTTTCTCACAAAGATATGGAGAGAACAAGAAATAAAAGAGCAAAAAAATAAAAAAGAAAAACCCCACTCAAATCTACAGAGTGTTTTCTGTTCTCTCAGCAAAAGAGGAGGAAACTCACATCAAAGCATAAAGCAGGCAACAGGGAATATCAGAAAATTAAAATTCTCTCAAGGCAATTCTCTGCCCTTCATTAATATCAAAAATTAGCAAAAGGAATAATATTTTTGAATGACTGCATCCAAAATTAACTCAATCATTGTGGGTGACCAAGGGACACAAGAACCCAGGTCCTGAAGCCTGACACTGATCAAACAAAACACTCTCCACTGCAGGAAAACATCTCCGCTGTTTGTGTCACCCAACACAGCCCCCCTGAACCAACATTCAAATAGCCAACAGTGACACCGGCCCCGGGTAAGGGGATACCCAGCACATTTACATCCCTGCACCTGCCCTGCTCCCCACAGCAGCGCCACCAAAATCCCCCCACCAGCAGCAGCAGCAGCAGCAGCAGCAGCAGCTCTATAAAGCTCCTCTTGCCATCCCTGACACTCCACCAACAGCAGCCACTGCCCTGCCCCAGGCACTGCTGCCACAGCCCCCTTGGCCAGCACAGCTCTGCTCCCCAGCTCGCAGCATGGAAGCTTTTCACTCTCCACAGCAATCCAATGTCACTTCATACGGTGCCACAACTATGGCCATCATCACCCTCCAGGTGTTTGCTGGCATGTGGATAAACGCTTTCATCATTTGTGTGCTTTGCATTGCCTGGGTCAAAAAGAAATCCTTGAACTCTAATGAGAAGATCTTGCTATTGCTGGGATGCTGCAGGTTTTGCTATTTAGGCATCTCATGGGTATATTCCTTTCTTTTAATAGTACATCCTCATCGCTTTTGTGTTCCTCTCCTACTTGAATCACTTGCAGGTATTCAAAGCTTTTTTGATTGTTCAAACATATGGGTTTCTGCCTGTCTTTGTGTTTTTTATTGCGTAAAAATTGTCAGTTTCAGGAACAGGTTCTTAAACTACATGAAAGTAAAAATTGACAAGATTGTACCATGGCTGATGTTGGGATCTGTGCTTTTAGCCTTCATTTTCAGCATTCTTGTCTACCATATCTCGAATGAAACACGGTGTAACAGCCAGAATTACAGCACTCAAGGATATTATTTGAAACACATTATTAGAGTGGATGAACATTTATTGCCTATTTTTTTTGTCATAGGATTTGTATTTTCCATTTCAGTCACAGCAGTCATCTCTTCTGCTGTTTTCCTTCTCTTTTCTCTCTGGAGACACAAATGCAAAATGCAGACAAACTCCATGAACAACCTCAGCATGGATGCCCACATCAGAGCCATGAAATCTATTCTCTCCTTCTTAGCAATGTACAGCATTAACTTTATGTTTTTTATTTTGACACTGATTTATGCAAGGAAGAAAGAAAATCACGTGGCTTTTCTTATTTTTTCATTTCTGCACGCTTTTCCAGGTGTTCATTCCCTTATTCTGATTTTCAGCAATCCTAAACTGAAAAATACACTAGTAAGGATTCTATCCTGTGTCAAGTGCAAGGTTTGCGTGAGATAGGAACGATAATAAATACTGGAGCCCACGCAAAAATTTCATTTTAAGACACAAGTCAATTTATCTCTAATATAAATCTCCAGGTAGTGTAGATGATACAGATGTTCTCTCTTTACCACTGAAATTAAGAATAAATTGTTGAAATTCTTTGAACCAAATTAGTATGACTTAGATTATTGTTAGCCTTTCATTTAGGTCATTCTTTGAGGTCAATTCTTGTCAATAACAAAGACTTGGAACATGGGCTGGATGCAAAGGGACAATAGCAGGACTGCAAATCTTCCTCAAATGCTTTGGCATTTGCTGATTGAAAAATGACTGAACTCAACATCAGGTTTATTTGTATTTGGGTTTACATTTCTTTCTGCTGTGGCTCTGTTCTTTGCAATATTATCACTTGTAACTCTGGGTGGGGTGGGTGCACCTTGAAGGACTGCAGCCTATGGAGACTCCACGCTGGAGATGGATGTTCCTCAAGGACTGCAGCCCACGGATGGGATCCACACTTGAGCAGGGAAAAGAGCGAGGAGGAAGGAGTCAAGGAGAAAACTTGTTATGGACTGACTGCAACTCCCATTCCCCGTCCCCCTGTCCTGCTGTGGGGGAGGAGGTGGAGAAGCCGGAACTGAAAGAGTGAATTTTGGCCTGTGAAGATGGAAAGGGGAAGGCAAAGGGTTCTAGTTTTGTGTTTGTTCCTCATCACCCTACTCTGTTATCAATAGCCAATAAATTAAATTCATTTTCCTTAAATCGAGTCTGTTTTCTCCATGACAGTAACACCTTCTATTCCACCCCTTGCCTATTGTGGAGCAGGAATAATGGAGCAGCTGGGTGGGGGCAAGGCAGGTGCCCATGGTCAACAAACCACAGCACGTTCTCTAAACATGAAATAATTCCAGCATGAATAGAGCAGAATCTGATTTGTTCATTTCCATCACCAGCTCGGGCACAGAGGGACATCTTACCCCATGCCAGGTGCCAAGGGTGCGTTTTCAATCCATTCTTGGCAGGGTTTGTTCGGCCTCCTGTTCTCCCAGGAGGAAAATATCTGCCAGGGGTGGAGACCAAAAATCTGAGGCCTCCCTCAGATGAGGGAGGAGCTAAAGCACAAGATCTTCTGGACACAGCATTCCTCTAAGCAGAGACATAAAAAGGGCTGGGGGCACTGCTAAAAACAAGGCAGCGCTCCAACACTGTTGGCAGTCACAGAGACATGAAAGAAGTGAGGAGCACATGTTACCTTTTGCTGGGCCAGGAATGGGAGTTAACAGCCTGTCAGACCCATGTGTCCAGAGAAAGCCCAACATCAGTGTCTCCCCTTCCGTCAGAAGAACTAACTACAGCCTGTTACAAATGAGTGTTTGAGATTGCTTCAAAAATCACCGGCAAGGGTATCAGTAAAAACCAGATCCAATAATAAGCAAGAGCATGAAGAAGTTTGTTGGCAAGATTCACTCTACTATGTACTAGATGGTTAAGGCACACCAAGGGAAAAAAGCAGGAAACTAAATCCTGTCAAGGAAAACAGAAATGAACCAAGGACTATCTCTCTCTCTCTGTGTATGTATGTGTGTGTGTGTGCAAAATGATAGAAAGGGCAAGGATAAAAAGGAATATGGCCTAAAAGCTTAACAGCACTCCAGGAAAGTACTTAAAAGTACTTAACTTACATCTTAAACTTAACAATTTAGCAAACGAATAACACTTAACAGCATTTAACTTAGCTTTTAGCTGACATTAAACTTGCTTACAGGCCTAACTTACTTAGGTATCTAAGGTACTTAAACATCTAAGAGAGCAGCATTTCTCCCATATTTGCCAAAGCATATGCACACGTGTATGCACACAGACAGAAAGAGTCAGTGCAAGGTACCTGTGAAAAATTCCCCTCAAAGGCAGTGAAATACTCACTTTGGATGCCTTTACATCTCGTCACCAGGCCAAGGGTTGAGCCTTGAGGAGTGGGGGGATCTGCCCAGGATCTGTTGTCGTTTTTGGATTTTCCGAGTACAGCAAACATGAGAGTTCCCAGCTATGAGAGGCCCCACTAGTCACAGCCTGCTGGGGTCCAGAAGAGCTCAAAGGGTCTCATTTTGGACCCTCATTTTTGTTTATAGGGCTGCAAGAAAGTGGGCTTTAGTCATAACAATGTTTCATCCTGGCTGCACTTCGGTCTGACACTCTTTCTTTGAAAGTGTGAGAACCAGGATGTTATGCCATTCAGGCAAAAAAATGTAATTTCTGAGTCTGTTCATAAAAAACCGCAGGATCTCATTAGGCAGCAGCAGTTCCTGGGAGCACACAGTGTTTCCAATACGCTCAAGAGGAGCTGGGCCCAGGTGCTGCTCATCAAGGCCGAGGCCTAAGGGGCATTTCTCAGATCACGGCCTGAAACGGGGAGGGGGAAGCACAACCACAACTCCACTACCAACAAAAGAGAGAGGCACCACCAGAGGCTACCGAAGAGACGTGACACACTACTGCTTTCACCTTTTTGTTCCATTTTTCTTTTGAGCAGAGGTTGTGCAGTTCTCTAGAAAACACGGCGGGTTTCGCTCAAGCTCTTCTTTCTTGAGTTCCCAGTCTTCATCTCTCTGGTCTAAGGGGCATTCCTCTCCCCGAGACTGTCCTGTGGGGCAGTTCCTGCTCTCCACCTGTACAGCACAGCCCAGCACAGACACAGCTCCATTCACAGGGGCCCATCTACAGGGTCAGGGGTTGTCTCAGTCTGGTCAAAACCCTGGGCCGCCAACACTTGAGAAAACATCACGGTGTGCCTGGGATGGTGCAGCCCCAACCTCCCCTCACAGGGACCCGCCCTGGGCCCCAGCACTGCCTGGATCCAGACATGGACATTCCAAGTGTAAATCTTGTCCAAGAGAAGGCCAACCCTTTCCTCCTCCTGCAGAGCTCTGATTTTGTAGGCACTCAGGGTTTACGGAGCTCTCTCCACAAGACCATTCAATGTCAGGAAAAATCCTTTTTTCTTTAATACAGCAGCTCTGTCCCATCAGTGCAATGCTGTCCTGGCTGAGAGCATGGAGCAAAGCCAGCGGCTCCACAGATATATGCTGCTGCAACATGTCAACTGCATATCTATCCATAATAATAAGTTCTAATATTTTCATCATCTCTGAAGTGTAAACACAGGAGATATACATAGGAATTTAACACTGATTTACTATATGGTTTTACTCCTAAATTTTTCAGAATTTAAAATAGTGCCTAAATTAGATGAAAACAAGAGGGGAGGATGCTCTGAACTCTTTTACTTGTAAAATACCTGCATTTCCTCCATGCTTGTATTGAGCTGGGACTGTTCAGAAGAGATAAGGCAGGAAGGGTGCAGGAGATCAGCATGCAGGTTCTTGAGATGAGGATTTCCTGACTTCATGATCTAGACACCTCAGCCAGATTCACTGATACCAGTTCAATCTGCTGCTCCTCAGCATCACAGTTGTCACTGGGCCACACTGGGAACAACGTGTGCTGGGGCAGAGCTGCACTGCTTGGGCTGGCCAGCAGTAACACAGGCATTAATCCAGCAAAACTTAATTCAAAATGGGACAAGAGCAGCCTGGAGATCCAGGCAAAACCACACTATACCTACTGCAAGTAATACAGGGATTCCATAATGAAAAGTCTTATTTCCCAGGGTACCAGCTGGGATAGGGGCAATGGGAAACTTCCCTCTGTGGGAGCTCTTTCTCAAAGCATTCCTTTCCAGCTGTTGAGGACATCAACATGCTTCTGCATTGGAGTTGATACTCAGCTGTAATGGATTGGGCCAGAACTTGGGCAACTAATAGCCTAACCAGCTAACTCAGGCTAATCATCTGGGGTTCACCAGGTCATAAAAGGAGAAAGAAAGAGAATCTGGAGAGGAATGAGGTTCGGCCTGCACAAGCGCTGATGGTACCAATTTATTATCTGTGTGACGTGACTCAGATCCCAGCTGTGTGTCCATCCAGATGCATAAGAACAGGAGTCTCATGCCCTTTAAGATGCACAGGGGCATCCAAATATGCACATGGGTGGGACATACAAAGTCTTGGATAATCCTTCCCCTTCTCAAAATATACTGGAGGGGTTGGATTTGAACCAGCAGAAAACACCTGTGTTTCAAGCACCTGATCCATATCTCCATGCTTGAAAACCCAGCATTGGAGATTCTGATTTCCTACCATTATTTTTCTAAGGTGAAAGATTCCCCACACAGAGTTGAGGCTAGGCCCCAACCATGGTATTGTCTGGCTGGTGTAACATTTTCATTTAATATCCCTGTACAAGCACAGTCCCAGCACAGACAGTTCATATTCACACCCGTTGTAATAGAAATACATTCCATATTCCTCACAAACATATGAGAAGAAAGAAAGAAAGAAAGAAAGAAAGAAAGAAAGAAAGAAAGAAAGAAAGAAAGAAAGAAAGAAAGAAAGAAAGAAAGAAAGAAAGAAAGAAAGAAAGAAAGAAAGAAAGAAAGAAAACTAATAAAAAAGGAAACAAAAGCCCTATCCTATACTATGCTTTTTATTCGGTCAGCAAGACCAGAGAGGAAACTCACATCAAAGCATAAAGCAGGCAACAGGGAATATCAGAAAGTTAAAATTCTCTCCAGGCAATACTCTGCCCTTCATCAATATGAAAAAATAACCAAAGAAATAATAGTTTTGAATGAGTGCATCCAAAAATAACTCAGTCATTGTGGGTGACCAAGGGACACAAGAACCCAGGTCCTGAAGCCTGACACTGATCAAACAGGGGTCACTCACAAAAGCACAACATCTCCACTGCAGGAAAACATCTCTGCTGTTTGTGTCACCCAACACAGCCCCCCTGAACCAACATTCAAATAGCCAACAGTGACACCGGCCCCGGGTAAGGGGATACCCAGCACATTTACATCCCTGCACCTGCCCTGCTCCCCACAGCAGCGCCACCAAAATCCCCCCACCAGCAGCAGCAGCAGCAGCAGCAGCAGCAGCTCTATAAAGCTCCTCTTGCCATCCCTGACACTCCACCAACAGCAGCCACTGCCCTGCCCCAGGCACTGCTGCCACAGCCCCCTTGGCCAGCACAGCTCTGCTCCCCAGCTCGCAGCATGGAAGCTTGTCTCTCTCCACAGCAATCCAATGTCACTTCATACGGTGCCACAACTGTGGCCATCATCACCCTGGAGGCGATTGCTGGCATGTGGATAAACGCTTTCCTTGTTTGTGTGCTCTGCATTGCCTGGGTCAAAAAGAAATCCTTGAACTCTAATGAGAAGATCTTGCTGCTGCTGGGATGCTCCAGGTTTTGGTATTTGTGCTTCTCATGGGTATATTGCTCCCTTTCAATAACTTATCCCAATTACCTTCATGTTCACCCCACATTTCAACTAATTGTATTTTTTCAAAGCTTTTTTAATTGTTCCAACTTGTGGGTTTCTGCCTCTCTTTGTGTTTTTTATTTTATAAAAATTGCCAATTTCAGGAACAGGTTCTTCATCTACCTGAAAGTGAAAACAGACAGGATTGTGCCATGGCTCTTGTTGGGATCAGTGCTTTCAGCCTTGGCTATTGGCATCATTGCCTACGACATGGCTGACACACAGCTTGGTACCAACCGCAATTCCACCAGGCAAGAAAATTTTTTGAAAGTGAGTGTCAAAATGGATGAGAATTTTTTCCGTATGTATTTTATCTATGGCTTTGGATTTGTCACTTCTTTCACAGCAGTCATCTTTTCTGCTGTTTTCCTTCTCTTTTCTCTCTGGAGCCACAAATGCAAGATGCAGAAAAGCTCCATGAACAACCTCAGCATGGATGCCCACATCAGAGCCATAAAATCTATTCTCTCCTTCCTCATAATGTACAGCATGAACTTTATATTTTTGATCCTGTCACTGATTCCTTCAACAAAGGAAGAAAATTATGTGGTGTTTCTTAGTTTACTATTTCTGTATGCTTTTGCAGGTGTGCATTCCCTTATTCTGATTTTCAGCAATCCTAAACTGAAAAATACACTAGTAAGGATTCTATCCTTGTCAAGTGCAAGGTTTGCATGAGATAGGAACTGTAATAAATACTGGAGCCCACACAAAATCTTGATATTTCATTATAAGACACAAGTCAATTTATCTCTAATGCAACTCTTTCTCTCTTTACCACTGAAGTTAAGAATAAATCATTCAAATTCTTTGAACCAAATTAGTATGACTTAGATTATTGTTAGCCTTTCATTTAGGTCATTCTTTGAGGTCAATTCTTGTCAATAACAAATTCATTTAGACTTGGAACATGGGCTGGACACAAAGCGACAATAGCAGGACTGCAAATCT
>VWZT01009825.1:0-53442 GCA_013397055.1 Pachycephala philippinensis
CATTTAAAACTAACGCCTCTACAGAACATGGCCTCTGCTCATATTTATTTTTGTTTTAGACAACTTATGCATTGGGAGTATTTCATAAGAACCAAACAAGAGGCAAGAACCTGAAGTACACACTGACAGTCTTCTAGTCACTCTTCAGGCATAAGTGCTTGCTGTTCCCAAGAAAGGCCAGAGACTGTACAAATTGACTGACTCCTATTTCACTCCAGATGAATTTGGAGAAAACTCTTTCTCCTAAGACTCTATCAAAACAATGTTAAAACCCTGGAGTTTTATTGAGATCTACAGTGAAAAGCAGTGAGTCTAATTGGCATCATCTGGCATATCCATACAAGAGACAGAGTATAAGCTCAAGCACAGTTCAAAGTTTCCAACAATTGGTTGAAGAACAGACCAAAGTTTCCTTTACTTTGCCAAGGTTAAAACAATGCTGGAAGAAAGTGGCTTAGTTTGGCTTTACAACCTGCTCTCCCAACTGCTCCTTCCCCACCAGTCCCATCTCCATTCCCCAAGACACCAGTTTAAAGCTGTCGCCCTACACTGGGGCAACATAGTTCCAGATGTTGCCTTACACCAGGCCAACACAGTTTGCAGTACAACATTGCAGCACCATCTGCAGTAATCACGCATGGGAAGAGCTACAATGGCTCACCGACCTTATGGGCAAGAGCTACAGCGGCTCACCATCCCTCTTAGAGGCACGGTCACCCATAAAGCAGTCCAATCCCAGACTTGCTTGGGCAAGAGCTACAGCGGCTCACCGTCCTTCCCAGAGGCACGGTCACCCAAGGCAGTCCAATCCTGGACTTACATGCATAGGCTGCTCATGGCTCTCCTGGGCACACCCCCGCCCAGGGATTACGCGCCGGCCGGCCTTTCCACTTCCCCCAAGTGGATTGCAGTCCCTGAGGCTTATACTGCCAGAGGCTTCCAGAGCTTCTAAGGCTCAGCCAGTTATCACCATGATACATGCAAACACAGGCACCATATGTCAGAGTCCATAAAGTCCAGCATGGCGTAGGGTAGCAGGCATCAGCAACCAGAGGCAGCCATCAGCAGACATGAGCCAGCATCCGCAGGCATCAGCAAGCAGTGGCAGACATCCACAGGCACCAGCTCAGCATCCACCCAGTCAGCACCAGCTCAGCTCAGTACCTGCCACCCTGTGATCCTACAGCACAGCCCTTATACCCATCATCCCTTGGGCTACTCATGTGCTTCTTGTTGTAGGAATCACCACACCTGCATTCAATGCTGGCCTTCCCTCCTCCCAGGGACACAGCTGCAAGCCATCAAGGCCAATGCTGCCTACAGCCTACTCTTGTAACCCCACAAAAGTGTAACAGATTTTTGGACTAATCCCAGTATGGGTCACCAGGCATGGATTTGTGTGAGGATAAAAGCAGCCATAGCCAAGATAATGGAGTATGGAATAAATTCATGGACAAGTCATGCACAACCAAATCTCCTGGTTAGAATGTGAGTGTTTCTTTTCCCATCATGCATTTTACACAGAAGCTGACAGATTTCACTAAGTGTTCTTTTTAAAAGGCTGCCAGCCAGCTCTTTCATTTGCTTTGCATTTTTGTGAACACAACACAACTGTGACCATTTACTCAGACCTGCTGTATCCTCAGCCTTCTTTCAGGAGAGAAAGAAAGTTGTTGGTCCCAGCTAAGCTTAAGAAATCATAGAAAACCTTTACCAGCTTTAAAGGACTTAAAGGGCAAGAAGAACAAGGATGCCTGAGTAAGTAATATATTAGAGCAAAACTAGAATAATTTATTTGTACAGAACCCTAAACAGATAGAGGGGAAAGTCGGTTCTGTACTACATCAGATACACTGGGGTCCTAATTACAGCAGGTTTGGGGCTGGGCTTCCAGTTAAGTTCTAGTCTTACTTATCATGTATACTTTATCTGTACAATACTGGGATGCCAGCCAAGTAGTAAAACCAGATTAAATTACCTACTTGCACAGCAAATACCATTCCAGCATTGGCTCTAGAAAGGGTCCCCAAACCACTGAAATCCCTCAGAAGCTCATTGTCTATAGAAAGGAAGTCAGCTTCCTGTGGGTATTGAAGAAGTGAAAAGAAAATGGTTACTGGAATCTGAGATCAAAAGTAATTACATGTCCAGAATTGCTGGCCCCAGTTTGGACATATTACTACTGAGTTGTGTTTTTGCAATTGGCTTCAGTCACAGCCGGATCAGGTCCATTATGCCCATCTTGTGGTTTGACACTGTTACACTGAATCTCAGATTGATAAATCCTAAGCAATTTTCACTGCAGTACATAGCAGAAATCACTTCAAAATAGAGAGCATTTTGTTCCTTTGTAGCTTTTACCTGTTTTCTGTGGAATTCAACATGGTATGCATTATTTATTTCCCTCAGTACAGAAATAGCACAGAAAACTTTTCTGTGAAAGATTTTCCTAAGTACCTTCCTTGACATGACTGAAGTTTTGAAGTCCCCGGTGTGAGAAAGCAAACCCCAATGGTACAGCTGGAATGTGAGAAACTTGGTGTCAGCTCTTTGCAGGATTATGTGTGGCTGTCCTCTTGAGATCCCTGGCAATATTTTGGCCTGAAACAACTGTAGTGGAGCAGAGTCAAGTGATGTAAGACCAAAAAAGTATAACAAAAAGTCAAGAGATTGGTCTTTACTGCATGCAGGTACATGAACAGGAAGCATGGACAAAATATCTCTGCCTGTACAGGTTTTGGTCACAGCCTTTGGTTTTATATTTGGGATGTTGGAAAGGAATTTTTCTGTGCCTTCTGAGGCTGTCAAAACGTGTATATGACAAAAGACTTGGGAGACCACAGGACTTTGTTCTGATCAACCTACTGCAACATCAACTGTACTTGAGCCTATTCAGCTTGGGCTTGAAACTGCGACTAGGGATCCCCATGTTCCACTCCTGCTGCTCATGGTCTGTGACCACTACACACTTCTTTGTCTTTCCACCATGTGTTTTCATGTACAAAGTACATTTTTCAAAGTACATTTTTCATTTGCAACTTAAGGAAGTGGCAATTGAAAATGTCTGAAGTTTCTTTCCTTTCCTTGGAGAGACAAACTGGTTCCAGCACCGGACACACTCCCCACCTAGCCCCTCCCAGCTAGGTGTTCCACAGGAGGTTGTGCTGGATCTGTGCTTCCTGCTCAGCAGTGCTGCCATTACCCCACACTGTAATAGCTCAGCTGTTCTCTTTCACAGCCTGTACCAGCCCTGTGTGGTTTATGATCCCCTCAATCTTAGCTGTTTAATAAGCTTTATTGCTTAACGATTTTTTTCTTCCTCTCTTCATGTAATCCAGCTGTATCTGGAGCACTGGGGACTCTCCATTAATAACTTGTCCTATTGTGTTTTGTCACGTCCTTTCTTGTGACTAGTAATTTATCAGCGGCATTGATTGATGTAAAATTATAGACTTCCCAATCTTTCCTAGCCTGTAGTGTGTCTTTCAAGAACTCATAAAGTAGCTCCAGTGATGAAGAGCCCTACTTTGAAGAATAGTTAAGAGGCTGCTCTTTTAGAGCTATTACATTTGGGCTATTAAGGCAAAACACTTAAATAGAGGTGCCAGAGTGACTTACAGCTGTCTTGGTTTTTTTCTTCTCAGGAGTGTAGCTACACCTTTTAATTTTGGTTTTGTGTTGTTTTTTTTAATTTGGACATAAAAATCCAAAGCTGCTCAAGACGTGTATCCTCATCTCAGAGATAAGAAAATATAAGCTTGTTATTTGAAAACTGAAGTACTCTGCTGAAGTCACAGGATAAAACCATGCAATTTGTGGTACCATAATGGTTTTGAACACAGGTAGCTGAGAAATGAAAGAAAGAAAAATCGGTTTTTCACACAAGTGGCACCTGGATGAACTGTTATCAACAATAATTGGATGTGTAAAATAAGGAAAACTTTAATTGCTGAATAACCCGTTCCATTGGCTAAAATGTGTCAGAGTAAAGCCTAGATAGATGCATTCATGAATTGTTCAAGTTTGCAGCAAAGGGTGAAAAATTCACATTCAAATTTACAGAGCAAATGAACAAAATTTAAAGGTTGTCATGTGTCTGCTGAAAACAATAAACGAGAATTCAAAGTTTTACAAGTGTTCTTGAAATTAGTAATTTTATTATTTTCCACTACCTTAATTGCTTAGGGGGTAGAAAATAAATACTTGATGATAATTTTCAGGGAAAAGAAAGCTAAAGAATAACACTGTAGTCCTAAGAAAGATGTCTGTATTTTCCACTGTTTTGTTTGCTTTGCTGTTCCTGAGATTTAATCCCATCTCTCTCTGCCCTTGTGTCATAAAGAGATTTGCTGCATGTACGTTCAATATGTGCATACCAGACTGTAATCTGTGCAATAGGATGGTAGAAGAGACAAAGTAGGAGGGATAGGCTTAAGTGTGCTATGCAAGTGAGGCCCAGTGGTGCTTGAGAACTACATGGGTTTGGAAAGTTAAACGTATGTAATTGCACCTTGTGAAAAATAGCAGGAATTATGTATCTGACACCTTGCAATTTGCCTTTGGTCACGCATAAGCATGGGAAAGCATTTTGCTGCTCATTGCTATTACATTTACTGGAATCATATCCAATTAACACAGGAGCCCAGCTATCTGTCAGAACCTTGTTACAGAGCCAAAGTCATCACCAATCTCTGTAAAATATATTTCCGTGAACCCACTAAGCTCCTTTACCCTCCAGTCATGCATTATTAGTTCAATGGAAAAAATGAGACTAATAAAGCTTTCCATTAAGGTATGTTTGTCTTCTCAGCTCTAGGATTTCCCTCAAGTGAAACTACTGCAGAGATGCCCAGAACAAACATGTCCCTAGGACTGTGACCAGATGCATTTCTTTTCCCAGCAGAGCCTACACTGACATTGCTGGTTTGGTTTGACACAGGAGTGCACTTTTAAAACAAATCTCACAGTTGAGCCAATCCATTGTGCTGTGCTTTACACCATGGAGCAGTCTCAGTACACAACCTGGATACCTTTGGGGAGCACCAGAACCAGAAGGTGCCTTGCAGGAGAGCACCTCGTGCAGCCTGATGGCACTGGGCACTCAGCCCATGGCACCACAAGAGAGATCATCCAAGTGAACCCCCAAAACACACACACAGCATGGATATTACAGCCTCAGCACCAGCTCTTTCCCACTCCAGATCTGGGCCAACAGCGCTGAACTGATTGTTAATATAGGTAGAGAAGAAATCTCCAGGCCTCTAAAGAGGTTATGGCCTCTGTTTCATGACTCTTTTGCCTCCCTTGTCCTGTCCCAAGCCCCACCCCCAATGTTTCTGTCACTACCATGAACATGAAGCAGCATATCATTGGATCAATTGCAGAATTCACCTGTTCTTTCTTCACTCCTTCTCTAAAACAAGAAAATAATCTGAAAACGCAGTTTATGGAAAAAAGAGTGGTGAAGAAAACTCTCTTTTTATGTACAGTCACAACAGCATTTAGTTCCGTGTTTTACTCCAGCTTATCTCAATTTACATTCAAGCAATGATTCAAACAGAAATATGCATAAAAGTACCAGGAGGGGCATCCTATTTAAAGTCCTCAGTACCGTTCATGGGTGCAGGTCATGAGCAGACTCCAGCCAGATCCATCAGCTGTCCCTGGGAGCCAGTCAGCTGTGAGAAATGGGTCTGGCTCCTGGGGGAATCCTGCAGGATAACATACATTCACAACAGCAATTTTTTTCTTGTTAAAGTATGATTGGACACTCAGTTTGGAACAGTCATGCTTGGTTAGGAAGGGGAAGGAGCTCTTTCTACATAGACTGGTCAGAGCAGAAGGGGAAAATTGGCTATTCTCATGTTATCTCGGGTTTTCCAGGATTTCTAATATATGCTCTGTAGATGGCATTGATGTGAGGCAGTTGTAACTCCCTAAAATGTAAAGAAGTTCCTATTTATTTTGCCATGTCTACTTTATTCAGATATTATAGCAATATTTTCCTCAGAAAAAACTGTGTAATACTTAAATTCAGGAAATAAACTTCTGTCAAAGGTTAAATTTACAGTAAAATTATGCTTTTAAAATATCTTAATGTTTTTTATGCCTCTAAGAATAATTTTATAATTTAAAAGTAATTAAACTTTTTAGTAAGTATAGACCTATTAAAGGGTCATTTTATATGTCTGATATTTTTCTGACTTTTCAGGACACAATCACTCAGGAAAGAGAAGAAAAAAGATAACCAACACTGAATGGGAATCCAATTTTTCCTCTCCTGATACAGAAATGAGACTTATAACAATTTGGTCTGGATTTTAAGACTTTTCAGATGTACTGTAACCTTCAATGCTTATCACCTCTTCAGGCCTGTTTATTATATATCTTTTCTGAATTCTTTTTTAGTTTTCTGAACTCTTCCATGAAGGAGAATGGAAAGGGAAAGTAATACAGTAGGAAATACACAAAACTTTCTACAACTGGTGACACAATGTAATATGTGATTTTTATATGAGTTTTTTTATTTCACCTCCCTTTAAGGATGTTTAAAAATAGCTTTAGAGTACATTTGTGGGAATCGTGACATTTATAGACAATTATCATTCATGTTAGGACCTTAAAAATGGAACCAGCTTCCAGGAGGTCCTTTTTTAAGTGCATATAAAGGTGTTTGTCTCTTCTGCTTCTGAACAAACATTCATGAGCAGAGTGTTACAAACGTCGATTCTCAGCAGCGACTGCCACCTGCCACATCCATTCTTCTGCTGGTGTGTGTATTTTCCATAAGGAAAGCCCCATTGCATCTTCAAGATGGAAAATTAGCTCAAAGTAGAGGTGAAAATGGTGAACTGGAAATTAAAGAAAAGAAGCTGAAGAAAACATGGTTCCTGCTTCCATTACTCTGAAGCCAAAATCTGATTAGCATCACTGAAGGCAGCTTGTGAAAACTGTTTCATTTGGTATCAAGGTTCCCAGAAGTAGGAGTCCCTTCACGTCTCCTGAAAAGTACGAGAAATTTTCAACTGCAGGTCAAAGAAGTGTGATGTTTACCCTGCAAAGGGCTTTACCCCTCGGCCTGGAGAGGAGAAACTGCAGCAAGACCATGGGAAGGAACAGAAGCTCCTGCAGGTAGGCAAAGTGCAAATATTTGGGTTATTTTTCTGCAGGAAGAAAATGTTTTAGCTTGCTTATCTGTTTTGTTTCAACTCAGTTTGTAGCCTTTGTCTTGCTGGGCTGGGAGATGGTGATTTGGGATTTGGAGCACATTTGTGTGCCTGAATGAAGTCAGAGTGTGCTGGCTTGGAGGGAAATGTGTTACTGTTTCTTGCTGTGATGCTGCTGCTGTTGATTGAAAGGAGCCTGCTGTGGCTTATTGCTGAAATTACAGGAATCTTCAATAGAGCGACCGACAGCCCTTGGAGGGGAATAAAAAAACACAGAAAGGAAAATGTTGATATAAAATTACGTTGGTGGTGAAGTTTGTTGATATTAACTGTTCCTGCTACGAGCCCAAAAGTGACCTTTACTCACATAGGGCACTGGAGCTTGTTCCAGGCGAAAGTATTTGCGAGTGTGCTCACAAATGAGGATTTTACAGAAATCCTGGCAGTTTCCATCTCAGTCATCTCACAAGAATGGGGTAACAGCAAGGCAAACCCCCCCTCCTCGTGTTGATCTACTGTGGCCCATGGGCATGGCAGCAATTTGGGAGCAAAAATGTACTCTTGCTGGTTTCAAAGCAATTTGGTTTCAGTTGATCACTGAAAATTATTAGACCAGAAAGCATCCAATTTTCTTAGGAAAAATACTACAGGACTCTTTAGAAGATAGTATGTACAGAGGAGTCAGAATAAACCTCCTATACTGCACTGACCAAGAGAAAATGAGTATCCAGCAACCTCCATCCTTGTGTGTAGAATCTAGGTGTGTGTAGTTACTGAAGCACTCAGTAACCCAATTATTAAAGGTGCTTTAAAAGCTGCTTTTGAAGTTGAATATTACGCAGGACAGAAAAGGGGGCAAAATCATAAAAATCAGAGCAAAATATGACCAAAAAAAATCAATTAATTTATTTTTGTTTTGATTTAGGTGCTATCTGTACCTAAAGAGGTGTGATATCTATTCAGTTACTGAATAGATAAATTCCAAACCGGTGGCATTGTGTAGGCTTGAAACACATCCGAATACGTGTTTTCTTCCTATATTTTGTGCAAACATTTACTTTCTTGCCAAAAAGACCAGGAATTCTCTTTAGGCAGCATTGAACACACAGCTTATGCTTGCTTGAACACACAACTTGTGTTTGCTCACTTGCTTTATTCAGTGCAGAACTCGCTGGTCATTTACCACCATGATTGCTTGTCCATGGTTCATTCTGTGCTCTCCCGCTTCCCCGTGCCCTTAGGGTTTTCATCCTCACTCTCAGCAAGACACCAGCTCACAATATTTCATTTTCAGTCCTCAGTGTCATCAAGATGGGAGCACCACAGAGAAGAAAACAACTCTCAAGCATGTGGTACACACAGTGCAGTGGCTGGCACTGCACAGACAAGTCCAGTCTTGAGCCTCCATTAGAGAATTATGGACATTAAAGTGACAGGAATTGAGCTGAGGCCTTCTGAAGCTGAATACATGAGCTGGAGCAGGATAGACAAGTTCTTGGTGCTGTGAAAGCTCTTTGTTCTATGGACCAGATACTGAAGTGGTAATACAAAGGAAGAGTTTGCTTTTTGGGTTTAGACTCAAACTGAATAAACTGTTTAGAAACACCAACGCAGTCACTGTGCTATTCATCCTAAATGTTGCCGGATGAAATAAAGTCCAAAAGCAGCATTTCTTCTTCTAGGAAGAGCTGTTGGAGGAAGAGCTGGCCAGTCTGAAAATCCCACGTACTCAAAACCCCCAAACAGATACAGACATTTTCAGACGAATGTATGTGCTCCTGGAAGAGAGAGAAATTTGAGTACCTTCTCAGTGTGCTGTCTCAAGAAGGAATGATTCATTGATGCCAGTAGACACAACAGTGAGAAATCCACCGTATTAACACAGACATTTTTCATTTATTGATTCCATGAAACAAATGCTAAGCAGGCATGCAATTGCCAGACAAGCAAAATACATCGTTATTAATGGACTGTAAGGAAACAACTGCAGAGAAAAATGGCAGTAGGTTAAACAGAGAAGTGTGCAGAGGTTACAGCAAAGTTCTGTGACCCAGAGATCATCTTTACACCACATGTTTACACAGCTTCTAGCTCAGTGGGAGTCTTGATCTATGACTTTGCCCCCTAAGCTGTAATCCATACAGCAGTGCTAACAACATGTGTCATCTGGAAATTAGTCTTCAGCTCTCAGCAGCGTAGTAGATAATGACATGTAGTGTCTTCTTATTCTATGCTTCAGATATCCTCTAGTGAGTTACACTAACAGTAGATTTCGTTCCCTGGCTGGAGGCTGTGAGCCAAAAGACAAAAGGAATTTTTTTTTAAAAAGCGTGCATAAACAAAAAAAAAAAGGCAAGAAATCATTACAGTCCCTAAGGCATCTAAGCTTCAGAAGGACCAATGGCCGCATGATTTATTAAAGAAGATTCTGAATTATGCATTAGAACTCCAGCACAGAGTCCACCTAAGCATACTTCACTTGAGTAGGTAGCTGCACATGAGTATTTGTCCACAACTTTCTCTGGGTGCTTTTTATGTTCTTGGCACACACAAGCACACAGTTTCAAGTCAAAGGGTGCCCTTACTGAGTTCACCATCAGGCTGTGAACGTTGAGTTTTACCCCAAGAAGAACATCATCATCTTTTAATCAGGGCTCTCTTTGAAAAAGAGGTCAGCATCTGATGCTGATCTCTGACACAGCTGAAGGTCTTTCAGAGATTGCACTGGAACTTAAAGTAACCTATATACCATTTTAGCAAGAATCTCTCAACATCAGCAGTCTAATCCAAAATTATTTTGTATTTCTTCTAAGACTGTATTTGTCGCATCTACTGTTTAATATTAGCTTAAGCACCAGAACAATCTGAAGGGGAAAAAAACACCCTCATTTACATTAGTCTTATCCTAGTTTTTAAGTATCTGCTCTATAATTGCTAATAGAATTCTAACAGAATCATTTGCTAATAAATGATGATGTGTTCAACGCTGCCCAAAACACTTATAAAAACTTTGTCCCTACCTAGCAGTGCCTTTGAGTAAAACAAGCTGCAACATCCATTGCAGAGCTTGTGATGTTTTTACCTCTGAGTGGAGTCATTTTTCTGTATCATTTCAGCATCAAACCCTGGCACCTCTTGGCCTTTGTTCACCTAAGACAGGACCATCCACCTTCTGGCTCTTCCTCTGCTTGGGAAAGCTGGTAATGGGGGGAGCCCCAGGAAGGAGAGTCCTTGAACTCACTGACATGAGGGGCTGTGATCCTCAGGGACTTTGCTTGGACAGCAGAGGAGGGGCTCCTATCCCTGGGTCTGGCACAAGTATATCTCATGGTTTGTCCTCATGTTTGCTCATCTGAGCCACCTGCAAGCAGCCCACAAATCCCTGGTATCTCTATTTCCTGTGATCAGAACCTGCAAAGCAAATGAAGTTAAATAAAAATCTTGATAAATTAAAGTTCAACACATAAAAATAGGTAGATAGATAGATAGATAGATAGATAGATAGATAGATAGATAGATAGATAGATAGATAGATAGATAGATAGATAGATAGATAGAGGTGTTAAATAAACAAAAAAATAAAGCACTAGAATATAGTTCAATTTCAGAGAGGGTCTGGCCTAATAGCAGCTCTGTTTCAGGGCTGAAGCCAAGTCCTAAGCGAGGGTCAGACTCTGATAGTTTTAATCATGTATCAGTTGTCCTGTTCCTGACACCAGCTACCAAAGTGGATGCCAGCATCTGGCTCCATCTGAGAATAAAATAGAACTTGATTTTCCTCATAGCTCTGCCTTGAGTGAGTGAAAAGAAAAGAAGGCATGAAAGAGTAATCGTACACATATGACTTCTCTTGCCTGCTGACTTGCACGGTTCTCCTCCAGAGCCACATACTGTGCAGCAAATTCTGACTCGTGACAACAATTGCCACTCTCCATGTCTGTCTCACACGTGAGAAAAACAAGTAAGTGCTAGATATACAAATATTTTTTCCATGTTGTTTTCTTCCACTCTGACATGGCCAGGGGATATAGGGCTGTCCTTGGACAGTGCTCCCTGTGTTCAGAAAATGACTGTATTGGTCCACAGCCCAGCTGGTAAAAATAAAGAAGAATGTGAAATACACAATTCAACATGCACTGAAGTTCAGATTCCAGACCCAGTACTGGTTTGTTTTCTCTTCAAGCTTTGAATTCTTCTAATAGAGGGCCTGTGTGTGTGTGTGTGTGTGTGTGTGTGGTTTGGCTTCAATATTTCCTGGAGGAATGTGTCCGCACAGCTAAACAAAATACCTCCCTGGGGGCAGCTTGTGCTTTACAGTCGCTGCAGCACAGAGAGAAAATCTGATTTTACAAAGACAGAAATGGAGTACATCCTGCCAGGGTATAAGAAAAGCTTCATGCTTGACATCATTAATGGTCAAATGATAACATAAAAAAAATAATATTTTCCTTCAGTGCATTTAGATCAAATGCCTTGAAACCTTGTCTATGTCTTTGGGAAAATATTGGGAGACAGATACATAAAAATAATCAATATTTTCTAGCCATAAAAGGACTATGGTCAGACACCTTTTCGAAAATGCTCTTACATGCTTTGTAAGTTGCTTTTTTTCCCTGAGGCTTGGTCTGCTAACAAAGAGCTGTATTAAATACAGATGAACAAAAAATCTGCTCAGAGCTTTTCCTCATGCTTGCAAATGCTGATTTGTCTATAGGGCTACTCAGGCCTGACACCAGGTCTCCCTCAATGAAGGCTCTGCTTCCTCAAAGAACAACAAATACATTTAGCCTTTTTCTAGCAAGCTCAAAACTTGATAGCAAGGCTTAGAAAATTCAACTCACTAAAGATTTTTTTTTTGTTCTACTCCTATCAAAGCATAAAGCTAAACAGAGCTGGTTTATTGGCATCAGGAACAGGCAGAGTGTGTTTGGAAATGTAACACTTCTTTGAAAAGTATGTTTAAAGCAGAATCAAAGAGGCTGCTTTGACCACTTTGATACTTTCCTGAATGTTGTTTTGTTTCTTTGACTCCATTTGCTCCATTTCTCTTTGGTGTCAGGGAGACAATAGGGTGGACAATGCTATCATTCTCTGCCTGGCACGTTGTTTTATTACAGAAGCTCATGTACCTAAATTATGCAATAGGAAGAATTGGAACTGTGTCTTTTTGATGTGAACAAAGTTGATGCCAACCTTTTTTGTTAGCACACATTTAATGAATAAAATGGGTTGATGTTCTGAGTGTAGCAGCTGCTTTTCTGCCTGTACATGTGCTTTTCATGTTCCCCAGGAGCAAAACCAGCCTTTCTGAGAGTGCTGTGTAGCTGCACAGTGCTGCTGGCACAGCAGTTTTAATGCTGCATTCAGACTAGGTGGGACAACTGTCCATCCCTGGCCAGTGCATTGTCACGTCCTTCTCTGGGCTGCACTCCAAGGCCTCCAGCCTCTATTTCAGGCAGCTGTGAGCTCTCTCCTAGAAAGCCATGGACCATTGTCCTGTGCCTCTGCAGCTTCAATTCTCACCTCAGTCCAAGTGATAACTACTGGTCAGCCACCAAGGCAGAGCCCAATCCAAAGGGTTGGGCACAGAAGCAGAGTTCCCACTCTGCCTGAGCTCTGCAGTCCCAGTGTGCCTGGATTTGAGAGACTGGGATGTATGTGCACAGAGGTCTGAAGGACCACCTCCCTTTCTATGCCCTATTACAGAATTTCCCAGCAGCAGCCATGGGAAAATGGATTGTGAACAAGTCAGGCTGCAACGGGTCCAGCGTGCCCCGAGCAGCACAGCTGGGAGCTGGCTTTGCCAGGAGAGCAGGGCAAGGACCCAGCTCTTGGAAAAGTAACTGGAGTGACAAGGAAAGAGAGGTAGAAGGGAAATATGCACACCTTGTCCCAGATTTCCCATACACTGAATATTCTCAGTTCTTTCTGCACCCCATGAAGTCTGAATTCATCCTCCTCAGCTATGGGAGGCCAAAAGTGGCCAATATGCCAGATGAGCAGATCCCTGCATTTATACCAGCATCAATATCTCCTTGTCCCTGCTGGCTGCAACTTCTCTGACACATCCTAAGATTAAATTCACCTTTTTCATGGCTATTCTAACTAATGGCTAATATTTATCCCATGATTAATGGCAAGTATGGAGTAATTAACTGAGCACTTTATTTTTTTGCATCCTCCATCATCACCATATAGTGAGTTCTTGCACTGCAGTAGAAATTCTATGTGAAAGCTCATAGACAAACACATAGTGCTATTGGATTTAATTATTTCCATTAATCCAGTCTCTAGTTATCTGCTTTTTATTTCTGATCATTTAGGTTGATACAGACTCCTAAATGTTTCAGTTAGGTTGGTGGAAGGGTATATGGTAATACTTGTCCCAAAGACAGATAGTGATTAATATAGTAAAGATAAAGCTTCAGCTATGTGTCTTTATGTTACCAGGAAGTCATTATTTCACACAAGCTGCTTGGTTACAAGGTAGATGATGAGTACATTAAGTCTGGATAATTTAAGATAAATAGACAGGGTTTTCCTTTAGTATTTACTCAAGATTACTGGGGAATTGGGAAGCCTCTTTCCCTCTTGTGCACTGACTCATGCTTTTACCCTTTTTGGGCTATTTATTTGAGAAACAATGTTTTAACAAAGAACATTTAAATTGCCCCTGCAGACTTTAGGGTGACTTTACTCTTGTATATTCTATATATATGTATATCAGAAGGACACTTTACATTTCAAAAGCAACAGTTCTCAGTTTTTTGAAGACAGCTGCTTATTTCAAGAGAGCTTCTCATTTGCAAGGGTAGCCTCAGCTCTCAGCAAGAGAGATCACTGCAGTGATCTAACTAACTCTCATTGCTGATAAGATTGCTTTTTGCCCAAAAGCAGTTTGCCTAGTTTTCAGCTTGGGAAACTTCTTTAAATTCTCCAGTGACTTTGCCAGCTAGACAACGACAGCATCAGAGTGTGAATCACACCATTTCAATGGGCTGATTGTGAAATAAATATGAACAGGAACAGCAGGGGATGGCTTTTCTTTAGCAGTCACAGTTTCCTTTTCACTATATGCCCTTAAAATGCCCAGGCAGACCATTAGCGGAGGGGAAGATTGATAGAATTGCATTTACATCTTAAATCAAGCCAAGTTCTCACTTCCCCAGCCACAACCCTTCCAAAACATCAAACAAACAAACAAACCAAAACAAAACAAGAAAAGCTGCAGCCAAATAGAAAGGAGGAAAATAAATGTTAATTTGATTAGTCTTCCAATGGAAATTAGCTTAATGGTCCAAAATTGAAAGCATAGATGTTTAAGACCTTGGCTGGTTCTACACATGAAAGACATAACGCTCCAACTAGGATGATTCTTCACTCAAAATATTTCTCTTTGTGCCATCCCTCAGTGCTTTCCTCACTACATTACCCAGCTTTGTCACTACATTGGTCACTACATTGACCCTGTTTTGTGTTTTATTTGGGAATAACTATAAACTGAAACGTTACGAAACTGTGAGAGTAACTAGACACCCTTCTGAGGAAGGCCCCCAAGCCAGCCTTGGCTCTGCCACGCCTTTCACCCAGGTGGTGACCATGACCTGGCCTGGCACCTGCTGCCCTGGCTCCCCAGGTCACTGCTTATCCCAGTGCTGGATTTACCCAACGTTGGGCGCTCTCTGGGAAGCTGCTGAGAACCAACCCTGCAGGCAGGAGGGGCCTGTTCAGCCCCTCATCCTTGCAAATGTTCTCAAAATTACCTGTGAGGGTGACAGGGCAACCTCTGGGTGTAGGCAAGATCCCCTGCAAGCTACAGTCTTATTCTTGTAGCAAACTATCAGCTATATAATGAATGTATGCAGCTACACTCCATGGATCTTCGACTCATTCTTTCCTTAGTCACCCAACTTAAACAAAACCAAGCTAAAACCACACTTGTAGGGACACTTAGTCATCTGGGAACACATGTAATATATGATTCAGAAGCAGAAGGAGATCCTTTTTCTGTTTTATTTTTATCAAAAGAATTTAAAACAGAAAAGTTGTTCAGGTTTAAATGGCAATTGCATCTGAAACACAGTCTGTTGTTAACACCAGTTTCTGACATTTCTGGCATTTATTTTTTCTTTGTTTCAAGGCAAGCTGGCAGAACAAAAATATAATTATTAAGTTTATGGATTTTCTTAAATAAAATTAACCTCCACTCATTTTCATCACTTCTGGATATTACATAGTAGAGTAGATCCTCAGCTATTCCCCTCTATTTTATACACTTTTATTTCTTAGAAGAGTATTTTAGCTGTACAAGGTACTTGTCATATCATTTAGTTTCAAGGCACTGACAAAGCTCCGAATCTGTGCTGTGTCACCAACAGACAGGACTCCAAAGGTAATACTCTGTGAGAAACAAGAAATAATATGACTGATTTACTCTTACTTTCGCTTTAGGGCTTTTGTGCTACTAAGGCCAGTGAACTGAACACGAGTTTTAATCTAAAGTGAGAATGTGGATCCACAGGAGTCTGTGACTTGTGTTACTGATTTCAGAGATGGCAGGATTTCTTCCGCTATGCTTAAGTATAAAACTCGAAAAACCATGTACAGAAAGAAAGCAGAACTAGGAAAACATGATATATTGTGTGGAGTTGTACCTTACCTTCTCTGCCAGCTGAGATGAGAATTAATATTACCTTGCAGTTGTTCTAACCTGCTGGAAGAACTGTTGTTTGTATCTAGAAATACACGACAACATAAGCTATGACATTTGCAGTTTTCTAGGCAAGAAAAAGTAGAAAACTGTGCCTGCTAGCATGCTAAGCAGCTACTAAAAAGCTCTTGTGTAGGCAGTAGTTCAGCAAAGTCTCTTTGGATTCTTGTTTGGCTTGGATTGGATTGTTATACAGAGCTGCACTTTCAGTCTCATCCATTTTTCTTTCAGTGACATAATTCTTCTGAAAGGTGCTGGAATACCAGTCCTAAAAAACAGAGTCCCTCATCCCCTTGTATATTAACCACAGTGTAGACAAGAGCTCCTTGGAGAGACAGCATAGAGCTTAGACCTTGCATTTTTCGGCATTTGAATTCCCCGGAGGGCTTGTATCACGGACAAATTTGGTAGATGAATACATTTATTTATATCACCTCCAGTACACTCCTTGGTAGCTGGCATAATTTTTCATCACAAGGGTAATTAGGGAGGGTGGGAAGCTGACCAGCAATGATAAGACCTGGAGCTATCTAGCACATTTGCATGTGAGAGAGAGAGAGAGAGGAGGATGGAGGGCAAGGCAGAGCAGGAAAACATGAATAACTTGAAATACTGCTGCTCTAAACCTGAACAAGGCTCCTCCACAAAACCCTGTTATTGTGACCCTGACTGCAGTGTTAATAAAGAATTGGGGTAACTCATACACGAGTGGTTTCAAAGCCCAGGCAGGGTCCAGACAAGGCACTTGTGTATTACTGGGACAAGGCAGCTCTGCCTGTGCCCATGGCCAGACAGGGACCCAGGCTGAAAGCACCACTGTTATTTCACTGGAGAGGTCTGCAAGTTACTTCAAGCCGAAATTGCCTTTTTCTTAGCAAGGCGGCGAAGGCTTAAGCTTCTAAATCCTGCATTACTTGAATCAATATGCCTTGCAGTCACTGAAAAGAGTATCCCTGACAAGGCTAAAACCGCATAATCTCCCGTCTCCCTGGTGTTGATGGCTTAGTTCCCACAGTGTCTGTGGGAAATACCATTATCCCCCTTATGGAGACAGCAGCGAAGACAGAGACAAGCCAGGCCACGCCTGCACTGCAGTGACAGATGCTCATGTGGACATCTCTGAGCTGTCCTGGGCTCTGCCCTCACCCAGAGCCCCCCGTGTGCCCTCTGGGTGCAGGATGCTGCTGCCCGAGGCCCTGGTCTGCTGCAAAGGCGGGTTGGACACTGCCTGCAGAGAGGGCTGGTCAGCACAGACAGTGCAAATGATTTGGTCACTGGTCTGAGGCTGCACATGGAAATGATTCCTGTTCCCCAGCTCTGCTGGGCTGTCCTGTCTCTGTCCTGGACCACAGGGCTCCCCATTTCCATATGTTTTTCTTCAGGGAAAGTGACCAGTGCCAGATTCGTGCTAGCAAGACCAACAGATTTCAGAACATCTAATTTCTTTTTCTGACCCACATGGCTTTACCTGCTTCTATAACCATTTTATGTAAGAACAGGCTATTGGGCAGTATGATTAGTTTCCTCAATATATATGTAAATTTTTTAAAATAACAACAACAGTGAAGAAAAAAGAAGCCTGTACCACTGAGTAAGGAAAAAGGACTCTTGCTTAATTATCACGGGGAAATGGCATGGCAGCACCAGCCCAGAGACAGCTCTGAGACCCTGCCTGCCTTGTCCATTGCCCATAGCTTGGCCAAGCCAGCAGAATCTTATTGCCGTCAAGGAAGAGAAAATAAGACACACTGGATTACCCCAGCTTCAAATGCAGGCACACAGTGCTGCCGTATCAGGCTTCTCTCTGTGCCAGGAAACTGTCGGCGTTGGGCACCAGATAAAGATAACTCAGGGCAATGTGTGAGGCTGCACAACCTCTGCACCGAATTTCAGCTGATGTTTACAGGATGGCTCTGTAAAGTCTACTTGCACAGCAAGGAAAAACATGACAAACAGGTAAGACCTTAACCAAGAGGCTAGGGTTTCCAAAAAGTCCTGTGCTGGGCTGGAAGCTTGCAGAGCAGTTTAGCCCTGCTCTGAAGCAAGAAGTGGCACCTTCACCACAACAAGCAGCTTTGAGCATTGAGGTGCTGCTTAAATACACAGGGCTTTCTCTGTGTTACTGTTTTTATGTTTTTCAATATAATTCATCTCATTAGGTGTCTCATGACAGCTCCCAACTATTTTAAAATAAACATTTTCATTAAGTGGATTTTGGTATTAAGAAATCAGCAACTTCCAAGGGCTTTTGTCAAAATTTGGTGGACACCGTGGTAGACTGTTCAAACATGGGAAGAATTTCTGACTGCATAGGGAGTCCTTTGACTTTTAGAAAAGTATTATTGTTTGAGTGTCCAGTAACTTGGAAGCAAAAAGATAACATAGCTTAATTTTTTTTTTATAAAGATATATACACAGTTATGTCATGATAGGCTTCTAAGTTTCTTCCCAGCCCATGTGTCTGCTTTTGCTATGGAATATTCCTTATATAAGAGTAAATAAATGCACTGTGAAGAGCACTCGGAGATGTAGTGGCGTCATCAGCCTCAAGAGTTAATGCAAAACTGTGAGAGTGTGTGTCCCGAGCCCTCGAAGCCCCCATGCTCATTGAATGGAAGAGCATGACAAAGAATTGTCTGTGCTGGAGATGTCCACAGTGTGATGCTCATAACAAATATGGTGGCACTGATTGACTCCTGCTGTGTTCCCGCCTGATGCCAGCCTGAGCATTGTCACACAGACTGGAAGGGCTCTAAATAGCTGCTTCTCCATAGAGGCAATCCTTAGGCGAGTTTTGACTCTAATATATTTTGATCCTTTTCCCCTTCCCCTCCTGTAGATCTAAATTCTGTTTCCATGTCTTTTTTGAATATTGCCTCTAAGAGGCTATTAGCCTTTGTGAAGAACAGCTTGTGTTTCCCTGTTAAAGACCTTCTCTGCCCAAGGCAGGGTATGCACCAGAATTAATAAGCAGCTTTGCATAAGTGACTGGATAAAAACAGTCACTGAAAAGATTCTGGAGTTTCAAGGGCTTTGGTAACTGTGTATCTGCTTCACAGTTGTGCCAGGTGCCTTAGACTGAAAGGACTCCCAGTGCCTGGTGTCACTTGCAAGTTCTCCTGAAGTCACCGCTGAGCTTCTTGGAGAAAAAAGAAATTATTTAGTCATACCTGACCATAAATTGAATGTACTCAGAGATTGAGGATAATCTTGCTGAGGAGCTACAAATAGAAATAACTGAGAAGAAAGTATTTGTCATTGTTTAACTGAATTGCATATTCTGCATGCTGAGATAGGCAGTAGTGCTGATGAGATCCTGGATCTTGGAAAAAAATCATTTGGGTCAGAGTCAACTAGGCAAGTAATCTGGCCCACAGAGAAGATGTAGGTGAGGAAATTAAACTCCAGTACTTTGTGTTTTTCAGGGAAAAAAAAAAATCCTAATTTTTCTGAGGGTAGCTCAGACATCCATCAAAGGTGACTTTCCTTGACTTAGGTTATATGGGATCAGAGGGAAACCACAAGGCAGGAATATTGCAGCTGAGCAAAAACCGCACAGCAAATTATCTTAGCAATTTTCCCCCTTCACAAGATAGTTGTTTGGGGTTTGGTTTTTTTCGGTTTTTTTCGGGTTTTTTTTTGTTTTTTTGGGGTTTTTTGTTTGTTTGTTTGTTTTGTTTTTTTTTTTTTTTGGTGTGTGTGTGTGGTTTTTTGGTTTTTTTTTAATTGTTTTGGAAGTTTTGGTGAGGCTGGATCCAGCCTTTGCTTTCCTAAGTCATCCTCGGCAGCAGCTGGGTTGCTGACTTCTAGTACTGGGAGACCATTTATGCTGTTCAGAAAACTGCTGTTCTGGCAGAGCAACTACATTTCAGCAGCTTGCCAAACATGAATGTGATAAAAGGATAATATTTCACTCCTACCCTCATCTATTCTTTACAGCAATGAGATGGGTATTCAGAGTCTGTTTCTTTACCAGCAAGACTCACAGTCAGCAAGATCCTTTCCTTGGAAGTGCACCATGTAGCCGTGTTTAGATCTATGATCCAGCTGCTTGGGGCCCTCTCAAAAGGCTTCCTGTCTCTCTCTGGCCTCTTAACTGACTTGTCCAGGCAACTCCTTTTCCTGAAAATAGGCCCAGCAGTCCAAGGCCAGTCCTAAAATCCCCACGACCAGGACTCCCAACTTTTCTTTACTCTCCAAGGATCTACCATTTTAACATTCAGGAGAACATGACGTTACTAAACCAACTGTTCTTTAGGAAGGCAAAGAAGTGCATAACAAGACAGTAATATACAGCCCTGTTCTCCTATTTCCCCCACGTGTTTTGGTGGATTTAAGAGTCCTCTGCAACATACAGAGTACTTTCTTTTCTCCAAAACTAGTTTTCCCACCTTCAGATGAATATTCCTGGTGTACTAGAATGCCAGGGGACTGCAGTACTTCATCAGATACTTTATTGTTTTGGTTAATACCTTACTAAAATTTGAATTTAAAAAGCTGGGGGTGCCATAACTTTCAAAATTACCAATTCTTCATTCAAGGGTACCTCCATTTTACAGGACAATTAACATATAAAACAACATATGTTCAGCTTCAGGCCTGTGTCCCAGCATCTGCGTTCTCAGCTCCGTCTGGCATCTAATAAAAGAACAAAGCCTCATAAATTCAACTCAGAAAGCAAAATAATTTTTATGCATTTATCACAGCCATATAGAGATGTATTCAAGTTGCTTGAGACCATGAATATGAACTACATGGGTCTCCCCAAGCAGCCATAACAAGCATTATTGTTTTAATTGATAAATTGTGAATCATAGAATCGTAGAATGGCTTGTTTTGGAAGGAACTTTAAAAATCATCTCGTTCCAACCACACTGCCTTGGACAGGGACACCTTCCACTAGACCAGATTGCTTGCTCAGAGCCCAATCCAACCCAGCCTTGAACACTTCCACAGATGGGGCATCCACAAATTCTAGAGGCAACCTGTTCCAGTGCCTCACCAACCTCACAGGAAAGAACTTCTTCCTAATATCTAGTCCAAACCTACTCTTTTTCAGTTTGAAGCCATTCCCCCTTGTCCTGTCACTGTCACTACATGCCCTTGTAAAAAGTTCCTCTATCTTTCTTGTAGGCTCCCTTCAAGTACTAGAAGGCTGCAATTAGGTCACCCTGACATCTTCTCTTCTGCAGGCAGAACAATCCCAATTCTGTCAGCCTTTCCTCATAGGAGAGGTGCTCCATCCCTTTAATCAACTTGGTGGCCTCCTCTGGACTCACTGCAACAGGTCCATTTCCTTCCTGTGCCAGGGAAATTTGCTTTTTGGAAGGATTTCTCTCTATCTGCCTCCTCTGTAGTCCCACAGCTCAGAAAAGAGACACATGTGCCAAAGCACCTACAGGATTAGGGCCTATGACACTTTGATAACCCTTGCTCTTTCTTACATATATTTCTGTTGTTTGAGATGCTCACTAGGTTGTTTCCTTTCTGGAATGAAAAGGGCTGGTGGTATTTGATTTTATTACCCTCATTCCCTCTTTCCCTGCTCCGGGCAGGAAAGCATTTGCAGCTCTGCCTCATAGGTTGGCAGGAAATTTAAGACGGCAGTAAGCTGCTGCTCGGACCACCCCCAGACTTTTTTCCTGTTCATGCAGGAGACTATTTAATTGAGGGCTGATTTGTCCAACTTACTCATTGACGCTCAGCAGCACCTACCTAACCAGTGGCAGTGATTTTTTCCCTCCCTTCACCTCTTCTGGACAAACTCCCCACGATGAAGATGCTGCTGCTCCTGAGTGCTCTGCTCTCTGCTGCCCTGCTAGCCAGCGCAGCCCCTCCAACTTGTTACTCCAGGGTGTTGTCTCTGAGCAAGGAAATCACAGAGTCCTTTAAGGACTTGCAGACCTCCAAAACTGTGGTGAGTCCACCTAAAACCTGCTCCTGCACAGACATTGCAGGTTGCCACTTTTGACACAGCTTTCTCTCAAAGCAAAATCGCAACACGTTTTTCCTCTTTCCTGCAGGACTCGTGTGTGGAGACGCTGCCCAGGCTGTACTTGGACATACATGTAAGTTTGCACACTTCTTTCTTACTGTTGTGCAGTAAAAGCAGTTAATGAAAAATGAGAATAGCTCTTAATATTAGATCCCAGAGGAGTGATTTTAAAGGATTTTTAAAAGCTTAATTAACTAGACGGATGAGTGACAAAAAAAGAAAATCTCAGTTTGAACCTTATTAAAATCCTTATAGACTTTTTGAGATTTTACTTAATTAAACATTTTAAAATGAGGAAATCAATGTTTTTAAGTTATTACCATATGCACACTATTAATTTACTGTGGCAGAGACTTTACAGAAGTCAAATATGTGCAACAAAACTTTGAATTATAGTGTAAAAAAAGAAATGCAGAGTAAACTTTCTTCCCTTAATAAATCTACTTCATTTTACATCCTGAGTGGTTTTTGGCGTGTAGTTTTAATAGAAAGCAGTGCAGGAATACCTTGCTGGCTTTTTCTCTTTTAAATAGCCACTTGTTGAATCCAGAAAAAAAAGTGTGCCTGAGGATAGGGAAGTGTGATATTAAGAAAAAACAGCAGTAGTTGTCTCCCAGCTAAGACAAAATAACCTCCAGCACACAGTTAGTGTCATAGTGTTCTGCAGAGGGATATTTGATATATTTTGCTTCTTTTTCCAGTGCTCAACAGAGTAAATAAAAAATAGAAAATTTCGGACTAAAGAAATGTCTGACACATTTTTTCATGAGAAACTACACCAAGTATTGTAATTCAGGAGACTCTAGATCCCAATTCCAGAGCTGCCAGTGTCTCACATCATGGCAAAGACCAAGAAATGTGAGTCCAGTGTCTCACTTTCCCTGGCTTTAAAGCAAAATCTGGGGTATTTATTCACTTGCTTCACAGGGATGTTGTGAAATTCATGTTGTCTGTGCTTTATTTTGGTAGCACAAAGTCTGAGGTAAACATTACTCTGAAAAAATCAGGACTGGTAGTCACGGTTTCACCTATTGTACAGGAACAGAGGAATAGAGTCTGTGAGATCTCAATAATCTATTCATCTGCTAAATCAGGTGCTCTCTAAAAAGTGAGATAGTGCACCTATTCTGTAGAATACTCCACCTACTACGGAAGCAGATTTGATTGTATTGGCACTGCTGCCGCCTAAAGCATGTGAGAAATAAGCTGGCAGACCAAGACTGTATATATGCAATTTTCCAAGCACTTATTTGGACCAAACATCTCTGTTATAAAATATTGATGATGAATTTTCCTAACTAAAGGTTGCATAGGTTACATGTACATGGAGGTAGGAATTCAAGGTTCCCACACAGCAGTAAGGATTTTGGAAGTGGTGGATGAGAAACATAAATCTGTTTTTGTGCAGGGTTACACAGACCTCTTTTGCATGCTTTGCAGAATTACTGTGTGTTGGCAAAACTCCGTGATTTTGTGGCCTACCCCGGATGTGACAGAGTGGTTGAAGTGAATGAGCTGAAGGAAAAAGCCCGGAGCCTGTACACCATCTTGATCTCCTACTGCAGAAGGGTAGGTCAAGATACATCAATACACACAGAGTCTCCGCTTTTAGCTGTTTTTGTCTCCACACTGTCCCCTGACCAACAAAACTGGATCAGGCCCAAGCTTCTCAACACTGTGCTGTCTGCTGCCTTCCTCCTCATAAATGTTAGCCTTCTTTTATTTTCTTCTTTTTTATTTCTCCAGGACCTGGTGTTCCTCACTGATGACTGTAATGCTCTGGAAATTCCCATTTCACCTCCCATTGAACACTCCATCACTGAGAGCTAAAAGACAGTTAAACCCAAAGTTATACCCGGGAAATTTTCAAGGAGACCAAAAGTCAAAATATGTATATGCAGTCTATAACATTAACAACTAAGATCTTTTTCAAGCACACTAGCAATATAATCTCAGACCTACCCATTTTTCTCTGCCTTGGCAGGAAATGAATTGCATGCCTTGCATACCTACCGAGCTGCTAGGGAACCTACCATTAGGGAGCAGTTTTTCGTTTGGCAAGGTATGATATTTCAGCTTAGCCAAATGCATAAAGTATGTTTTGTTTAAACATCAGAAACTAGATTTTTTTATGTTTATTCTTTTATGAATAACTAGACTCATATAAAGAAAAAACCTGTATGATTAACATTCTCTCTTGACTTAGCTGTTTTTCGTGTATTAGATGGGCAAGGAAGGGACCATATTTGTTTTTCTTAGAATGTTTAATAGAAGAAGAGTAATGCTGTACTGGCAGATTTCTCTGCCTGAATAGCTCATATATATATCTGGATAGTTTTTGATGTCAGATTTGTGAGAATAGAGGTGAAAGAAACATGTCTCTGTGGAAAACTAAATAAAAACAGTCTTCTAATCCAAGATGCTTGTGTTGTAACATGTCTTTCAAGATCAAGCTGAAAGGTGTCATTCTTATAAACTTACTTTTCACAGTCACTTGCAAGTTGTTTTTCCCAGCATAACCTTTGTTTCCATAGCAATGCAAACTTTGTTGTGTCTGCATGATTTGACAATGCGTAAGTTTCTACTAGTAGAATTTTTCTATACCGCATACAATTTCTTTGATGAAATTAGTGATTTGTTTTTAATAGTATTTCTGAGTTGTGAGAATGTAAATTCTAAGCCAGAGGCTCAGAAAGCCTATTAAAATTTTTTTTTAATACAGTTTTTTGAGACATAACCCATATATGGGTTACTGGGATTAATAAAACTTCCAGACAATAATTCCAGCGTCATGGGTGTCTTCAGAATCTGCACCACATGTGACCTTCACAAACAACAGCTCTTTGGTGCCAAGAATAGAAAGGTTCTTCTCCATACTCTTAGAAGTAGCTGCTGTTACCTCAGAGAATCCCTTCCTTCCCTCTGTGCAAGTAATTCCTCTCTCTCCAGTATAGTATTTTTTGACGGTTCATCTACAGCACCCCCAAGCCTGGTGCCTTGGTCAGTGGTCTCATCATGTTTTATAAAAGCCCCCTCTTCTGTAGCTGTGTGTTTACATGACAATCACAGCTCCTCTGCTTGACATCCTGATGGTACAAACCAAAATATTTGACAACTGTTATGTAAATAAGTTAATAATAACACTAATTCAAAGGAAAAAAAGTGTTGGGGATGGGTAGGAAAGGGTTTTTTCTTTATTTTGGAATCACCCTATTTTGTTGAAACTACTAGTCTGATTTTAGCTGTAGAAAATTTGACTGTCCCTTTGAGTCATAGAATAAGGGCGGGAAAATCTGAACCCAGGGGAGGTAGGGAAGAAATAAACAAGTGCTTTTCTTTCCAGTTTGTTTCAATTCTAAGTGTACATTCAAGGAATGTGCCTGTCAGACTTTGTCATTCCCTCTTGAAGATTAAGTCCTCGTGTGCTAACCCTACTAATCCTTTAGATGAGCCATTCTGCTCACAGTGGTTTTACTCAAGTGTCTCTACAAGCATCTGGTAGGGACAGCAGCAAATGAGAAATCTAATCTAGTACCAGGCTGAACTCAAAAATGTGCAACAGCTCAGATAGTCCTACTGTCAGGAAAGTCATTGCTTAGTTTGCCTTTCAGAATCCTTCTCTCCAAGCTAACAGCCTCTGTACAAGATCCAACACACTCTAGAGATACCAATACCTATTTTTCTGCATCACCTGGACATGCCCAAGGCCAACTCCTCCATCAGCAGCCATATTCTGCAATAAGGGCACCTCTCAGCATGCTGGCGGGGAGCCTGGTACCTACAGAAGGAGTGTGTAAGCACTGGCAGATCCCTGGATCAAGAAGAAACACAGGTAGAGTTGAACCATTTGCTGTCAGACTCCACATTCAAGCTTTTGCTCACTCTAACCAGGGACTGAGATCCCTCCTGGGGAAGCAAGCAGTGCTGGTATAACATCAGTGTCTATCCACTTCCATACAAGTACCAAAACCACATCACAGCCCATTTTTCATACCTTTATACAAAGCCAGGCATGGATGAACCCTGCAAGAAAGTGTGGTAAGGTCACCGCAGGCCATGGTGCTTACAAAGCTAACCCGGGGACTGGGCAGCACAAGTGCTTGGAAACTGGCAGCAGAAGCTGGTAATTTTTGGCTGTTTTTTCCACCTCCAGATGTCACAGGTTTTAAACACTGGCCTGTTGTAAAGCTTGTATTGTGACTTGGCAAGCAAACTGCAGAGCAAGATGTGTTTCCTCTCCTGCAGAAGGACCACAGTGCAGAGAACCAGACCTCGGGTGAACGTGCAGGTAACTGTGGCACTTCTGCCCCTGCTGCTTTCCTGTCCCAGAGACACACACTCTCCGAAATGGAGTATTCGATGAGGATTTTCCCATGGATCATCATAACTTCTGATTCTTTATTGAGGTAATAAGCCTTCCGTAGACATTTTGATGAAATTCGTGATCCTAACTCCAGATTTCTCTCATGATGTTCCCATTCCTTCAACTGTCTTCCAAATATATTTTCTCCTGTTTCATGCTGATTACTTCTGTGAAGAAAATGTAACCTAATTTATTTAGTACAAAATACCTTGCAAGAAGTCTTTGGAATTGGAAACAGAGTAGAAATCATTGCTTTATTTGCACTGTTTTTGTTAAGAACTTCAGCTTTTTCATGGCTGACAGGGACACACTCTGCAATACTGGCTGCTTACCAGCAGCTCTGTTCTGTACTGGTACATCCTAGTTCTGCAGAAGCTGCAAAAAGCAAGTAGGTGCTTTGGGGCCTGTATGTACTTGAATGGACTTTAAAAGCCTATCCACCATTTGCAGATGCTGTATATTTTATTCCCAGAATCAGGTTTGTCTGGTCATTGGTGTGCTTTTACAACAGAAGTATATTCCCTGTGGTTTATGCTGT
Source organism: Pachycephala philippinensis (assembly GCA_013397055.1). Classification (NCBI taxonomy): domain Eukaryota; kingdom Metazoa; phylum Chordata; class Aves; order Passeriformes; genus Pachycephala; species Pachycephala philippinensis. The sequence goes on from VWZT01009825.1 coordinate 26,773, forward strand.
GACTCTCTCTACATCTCATATGACATTTTTAATGGAAAATGTGCTGAGAGCAAAGCTATGCTCTTTCAGCTCACTGTAACCTCCTGTCATTCAGACTGTTTTAACAAGATTTGTGATTAGACGAACCCTTTTTATGAGCAACATATTTTTCCAGGTTGCCACAGTCCAGGAGCAAAAACAACCCACTGATAAAGAGATATAATCCACTTTTAATTTGACAAGAAAACATCCACCTCTCTCTTTCAGTGCAACATTAAGTTGACCAACTTTTTAATTCACGAGGTATATAAGGAGCAGTGGAGTCATTCATGCAGCTGAGCATTCATTCCTGCAACACAGCAGTCCATGCTCATTAGGGCTCCGGCCAAGAGGGAGACTGTGGAGGGATTAAGAAGGACGTATTTGTTGTAATTTGCCAACTGGCATCTTGCCTAGTTATTGCAGAATATTACTACAAGCACATCATTAAGAAACTGCACTCAGTTTTTACAGTGATTAGGGAAGAACTGTAGAAAAACAAAGCATCTGTTCTGTTTCCTTGCCTGTTGGTGGAAGTTTGTTGGAAGGAGCAGTCAATCCTAGGAACAGGTTTTCTTTTGCACACTTCTCTGTCTCTGCAAGAAGCCTCACTAAAGACCTGTCCTAGGACTGCTAAACTCTCCCTTATATTATCATATGGAATCCCAAAGTCTTGGGTACTGTCTCTGCAAAGCTATTAAAAATATTAATTTCCAATTGTGCCAAAAACTCATAGATTTTACTAGAAGCAGCTCCATCCCCTTCTCTTTTTTTTCAGTCAAATGGGCTTTCCTTAAATAGGGACTCTGATCACTTAACTCCTCATACACTGGGTTTTGTGAAATCATGAAAGATGGCAGACTTTGAACAAATAATTAGGTCATTCAGGGTGATGAGGTTCTGGATAGTGTGACTTGCAACTAATTAAAATGGTACCAATATTATGATTTTTTTTCTCTTCTTTTTTTCTCTTCTTTTTTTCTTTTTTTTTTTTNCATTAATGTGGGACTGAGGAAGAATCTGATCTTTTAGGCTGTACACTTTGAGCAGAGCATTGGTTTGTCCAAACACCAGATTTGAGAGTGCCAATTTGTCCATTGCACCATTTCCAATGCTTGTGGTGTTTGTGGGTTGCATTAATGGGATGCTGACAGAGATTTTCCAAACATTTGCTACAATGCTAAAGTCTGGTAAACAATGTTACCTTACAAACATTTAACCACTGTACTTGGACCAGTAATTTTATCCACATTAAAATCTTCTAATTTTTGGAGTGTATGGCAATGCTAGTGAAAATTACAATGGACAAGCTCCAGAAACTTTATTTGTGCAGTCTTCTGGGTTCACACTTTTCTTTTGCTATGGCCAGGAACCCTGTGCCATCCAGAGTAAACAAAGCAGTCTGCAAGGGAGCTCGTGGTAACTAAGTCAAAATTCAGAGACAATGTCCAGAGAAAAGGTCATGATCAAGGGATTTTTCATAGTCTAAGTTTCCTCAGCATAGAGTAAATGTATATCCTGAGATAAATAATATAGCAATGAACATAAAACCTATCAAAATATCTGTCTTTCTAATACAGATAACTATATCGATACGTGCCCTGAAATCTTGTTTCATATTTGCAGATCAATAAAGAAGATGCATTGACAGATAAGAGGATTTTGAAGCCAAACAGATGTGGGGGAAAGAAAAATTTCTCCAAAGATGTTTTGCAATAGATTGAAATATATTGACATTACTTCATCAATATTCAAATCTTACAGAAATAAAAACCAAAGTCATAGAACAAGAAAGAAACTCAACATCTCCTACTGCACCCCTTAAGCCCAAGACTAGCCTGGCTATCACAGCTCTTTTCTGGTAGCAGTTGGCCTGAAAGACTTTATGAAATAGTTTCTCTAGAAAGCTCACAGCAGTTCAAATCGATCCATTCCAGACCCCCCTTTTGTTACAAAGTTAACCTGGAACCTAATTTACCCTCTCAAAATTTAAACCCTTTGCTTTCAGATTTATTCATCACAGAAATGGGGATTGGATTGTTCTTTCTTGTCTTTGCAGCAGATGTTAGTTGAAAGACTTCTGTCTCTCCCTCCTTACTCTACAAATCCCGTTCTTTCAGTCTTCCTTCATTGATCAGAGGTCTAGAAAACACAGTCCTTCTTGTCGCCTTTCTTCTAGCTCTATTCACTTGTTTCCCTTCTTTTTTGGAGCACAGTGCTTGAAGTTAAATATAGACATCCAGCTGAGGCTTTATCAGTGTCAAGTAGTGTAGAAAGAAAGATTTATTGGTATTGCCATGAAAACAGTAGATTACAAATGAAAAATTATCTCCAAGTATTTGGAGACAATGTTTCACTTTTTATTTAAATTTAAAGATTAATATAAAAAGTTAGAGTACAAGTTGGCCTCAATACTCTGTAAAAAAGAAAAAGTTTGGGGAAAACCAGACACACAAAAACAATGGATAATGAAATACAATGGCTGCTCCTTTTGCTTTCCTGTCCTAACTACTAAACACTTGCCTTCCTAATCAGGGTGGCTGCAGCCAAGTTGCTTCTTGGCAATGGCCTCCGGTCCATGCTATCCCCTAGACCACATCCAAAACTTGTTTGGAAGTGTGGCATCTGCCCCAGGTCAAAACTGTGCTCAGAACTGTTATAACAATTTCCAAGTATAGCCATGCATGCTTTAATACCTGGAATGTTCCTAACGCTGAGCAAATAAATAAAAGACTGATTTTGGAGCACAGTGTTTCAGTTGTTCTCCTGGGAGAAGAGCTGTGCTTTTCAAATTGTTAATGCATTTCATATTATTGAGTTCAAACACAAACCCTGAAGTAGTGGAGGGAACAGACCCCAGATCTTCCCGGTCTCCTGACGACTTTCTCATTGAATAAGTACCGGATAAATGAATTAGAAAGGTGTTATTCCTACTGAGAGAAAAAGGGAAGCAAGAATGTCATTTTTAGCAAACCAAGGTCAGACAGAACACTAATGACTTAGAAAGGGAAAAATGTTATTTGAACATCACAACTTTTTTTGTTTGTTTGTTTTCTACTGTTTAAGACAGAGGCATCTTTTTCTGCAGTTGCAGAATTTAAACTTTTTTTTTTCCACTGTAAGTTCTCTGAGGTCCAAAAATGCTTGGTTGTTCCTGTCTTCTTATGACAGCTAGACAGCCAGAAGATGTGGGCTTGGAAAGCATGTTGTTTATCAAAATTTTTTCCTTGATCAGGACACAGAGGCCAGGTAAAGGAAGTAAAGAAATACACTCAGGCTGTTCTATAGACTTCCTCTTCTAGTGAATAGGTCACTAGCCATATATCTGGGAATTATTTGCATTTGAAGCCCCCAAGCAGAACAGTCTGTCTCTTAGTTGCTGTGAAGTATACTGCTTGCCTTAGTGTCATCCTCTGAAATTTTAATAACAAGCCATAATTGATTTTTTAATTTTTTTTTTAGAAGACCTGCAATGACTAAAGCATGTCATGAGTACCTTATGTTCAGCCTTTACACTCACCAGATTGTACAGCCTGGGCCTGACCCACATTCAGATGGTGAAGTTCAGAGCTGGGGAAGACGTAATCTTTTCTGGAGGTATGTCTGCCTTGCAGAAAGTAGAAGCTTTCTTCACTTTCTTCTTTTATTCCCTTCAAACACTAGTGTCTTGTTTGTCTTAAGTATCTGAATGTGTAATACTGAAATGCTCTGTGTCCTGAGCTTCCCCAAGCTTGCACAGACACTAGGAGAAAGTCTATGGTCAAATCCCTTGCAGCAGGGGGTACATATGTCCTCCCTGAAATCCTCTGCATCAGGTAAAGGTAAAAAATATCACAAAATGATGCAAGAAAAAGGAAGAATTACAGTCTGCAGGAGAAGGAAGGCTGGGCAAACTAGCACTGTGGCCACAAAGAGCAAGAGCAAGCAGAAGGTCAGAGCCACATCTTCCCCTTCTCCCACATGCCAACTCACTGCTCAGCACTTGTGAGAACAAATGGGCTTATGCAATCGCCTGAGATAAACTTGACAACCTTGACATAAACCCTGTCATTTTGCCATGACTTACAGAGTCAAAAATTTTCAGCTGATTCTAAAGGTAATTTGGTCATTTTGGCTGAACAGAGAGCAGACAATGGGGATGGGAATGAAGAAAAAGTAGGCAAGAACTTCCTGCCTCATTCTTTTTTTTCAAAGAAAGATACTTAAATTTCCACAAAACTGTTTTCCTCAATCAGCACAAATTCGTCAGTCTTGCTCCAGTCTCCTGTAATAGCATTTTATCACTTATGTCCTCACAAAGCAGGCTTATGCAGCAGAGAAATTATGCAAATAAAATCATTTCTAATCATCACTGTCTTCAAAGGAGGACAACAAGAAGTTGCTCTCAAAAAAATCTATTGATAAGGATAATTATGCTATTAGGCTTTCTCAGTCATCTCTTCATTCATACAGTAATTGCTTTCAACTTAGAATTTTTTATCAGCATGGCATAAAAATCTGGATAGAGATGTAGACAGGTGAAGATCATGAAGTGTTTTATTTACATTAATTACACCTCATAATACCTCTGAAAACTCAGAAAGAGATTATTAAGTTCAGGCACTGAGGCCTCTAAACAGGCTGTTTATTTTGTTATTTAAATGCGGTTTTGAGGGTGTGTGTATGAACACTGTAGCACAAACAGCTTGCCTAGAATCAGACAGCAAATTGGTGACAGTGACAAAAATAAAACAGATGCCTTTTGAGCTTCCTCCTCCAGCACTCTAAGCAGTGACTCCAGCACATGTCCTCACATAGTCTGGGTGACACAACCAACATTTTACATGGCAAGCAAATAAATTGCTATTTTATTTTCCTGGCAAGCTTTTGACCAAAGCTAGGTTTCTGGCCCAAATTTTAAATGATTCTTATTACATATGCCAGAACCGGTTTGAAGAAATATTTCCTCCATGTTAAAGCTATTGTCAAGCTCAGAAAGAAAGGTCAGTCTATTTTCTGTAATACTCTCACAGTGACTTGCATGAGACTCATGATATTGAAAAACAAAGACCTGATGGTCACAGCAAAATGTACTTCACAAATTGCTTTCTGGAAAGAACATAATCCAGAATTCAGCAACAAACACTAACTTCAAAACAGCCATGGATTCCTAAAAAATGTTGAAATCCTGAAGAATAATAACAAACTGTTTAAGCTGGATCACTAAAAAAACAGTGATTCATTCTTAATGTCTTCAAAAGCCAATTCTGCAGCCACCACCACTGAGACCATTTGATGCGTCTGCGAAAACATGGCACACTTAGAGTAAGACACCAAAATAGACTGTATGACAAGGCCCCACACCTCTTCTCTCTTTTACCTGGTCAAACAAATGCAATTTCATACAATGCCACTGTACAGCTGATAAAAGTCAAGAATCCAGCCAGGATCAGGGTTGACAATTCTACTTAAAAATGAGGGGAAGGAATCAACAGTTACAAGAAGTGTTAACTATAGTATTTTAAGTTAACACTACTATTTTAAATGTGAGTTGTACTGACTGTAACAATATGTTATTGAGAGTTTAGGGCAGAGATCGGATCAAGTAATAAATCCTACTAAACAGGAAGCTCTAGCAGGCAGTGATACATCATTTTATGCAACTATGCAGACTAATCAATACCAGGATCTTACACAAATATGCAGTGTGGTTAATGGCATGTTCTGCCATACTGCAATTGCTGCTGTGGGACTCAAAAGAAGACCCCCAGGAGGGGATGCACTTGCAAACATCCTGTCCCTTCTCCATCACACACATTCTCGCATGAGTTGGCACTGTGCTAAAACTTATGCAAGGAGCACAAGGAGTCTGAACTGGTCATAGGTTTCTTTAAAAAATCTTTATAGCCTTCTATTACTGCTACTTGAAGCACAAGTCGATCTGTTAAGTTGTAAGTAACCCTTGTTCATTGCCTGTTCAATCTGGAAAACAGATGCTGTGTCATCTGGCATCTGAGTCATTGAGCTGGGCTCAAAAGAAAAAAACACAGCAGAAACACTCCTATCAACTTTTGAAACTGTCTGAGTGCTACATAAGTTTTAACAGCACATTTGCAGTGATAACAGTGAGGCTGGCAACAATAACTCACACCTTTCATCCTTGGTTTCTAAGATTAAGCGCCCCCTTAAAAGACTGTATGCTGGATGGTTCAAACAGGTTTTACATCAAGATTTTGGCATTTCACCACTTTCGCTTTTCATATGTTCACAAATTTATGACTCAACTCACCAAGTCAGAGTGCAAAGTCAGATAGCTGCTGCATGGACTGTTTTTGTCTTCTTCACGCCACTTAGCATCATTGATTTTGAAATCTGCCTCTCTACAGCTGACTCAGGGTTTATTATTAACAATAGCCAGACAGATTCTGATGCTACTTGATGCTGAAGATAGCTTTGGATAAATTGGAGGAAGATTGCTGTAATACAAGAAAGCATGAGGATCAACTTGTCTCTGTTAGTCTGGAGTATGAAAAGTTTATTGCCACGTTTAATTTCTCTTTGCTGGAAGACACATGAACTCCAAGAGATAAATTTGTCCCAAATGTGCAGAAAACAGTGCATCTCATAAAAACTGAGTTCATTTATCCTTTCAGTCAATTCTCATAAATGAACCCCCCAAAATGTGATTTATTAATATCCTATTATATAATGGAAGTTGCAGACTGTAAATCTATTCCCCTTGAAACTACATTCCCTGTGCTCCACACTTTTCAAACAGAATACCTTTACCCACGCTAAAGCAAGAGCACCGAAAGGCCTGCAGAGGTGACCATGGAGATCCTGTCAAAATTCAAATATAAAAATAAAGCTCACATGAAGTACAACTGGGGTCAGAAAATCCAGGAGGAATATAGAGACACTGTCTGAGCAATCTGAGACATGGTTAGGCAAGACAAAGCCCACCTGGACCTGAATCTGGCAGGGGGTTGTAAGGGCTTCTACCGGTCCATGGACCTGTATTCCACAGCAGCATGGAGTCACTGCTGAAAGAGCAGGAGGCAGAGCTGGAGGCAAAGGTACTCACTGCCTTTTTCATCTTCATCTTTACTGATAAGATCAGACTGCAGAAATCCCAGGCCTCAGAGACCAGCAGGAACATCTGGAGCAAAGAAAACTTACTCTGGGGAGACAAGAGCTTTGTGAGGAACATTTAGATCATCTGGACTTACTTAAGTCTATGCAGCCTGATGCGTTTCACTTGGGAGTGCTGAGCATTGTTGTCATTGCAAGGCCACTCTCAATTATCTTTGAAAAGTTGTGGTGATTGTGGGAGGTTTCCAAGGACCAGAAGAAAGCACAAGTCATTCCTATCTTTGAGTAGGTAAAAAGAATTTGCAGAATTGCAGGCTGGTCAATGTCACCTCCATCCCTGAGCAAGTGCTTCTGAAAATTATTTCCAAACATATAATGGGAAAGTAGGTGATACGGTTGGTTTGGATTTCTGGTTTATGATTTAAGCAGCCTGATAGACTTCTACAGCCAGATAGTGATATCAGTATGTGAGAGGAAAACAGTGGATGCTATTTACCTCAACGTCAAAAAGGCTTTCCCATAAGATCATCAAAGACAAACTGGCATACAGCCTAGAAAAATAAACAATGAGATGGATTGAAAACTGGATAAAATTCCAGGTTCAAAAGGCTGTTATAAGCAGAATGAAGTCCAGTTAGAGGCTGGCCACTAGTGACATACCTCAAGGGTTGAGACTGGGGCCAGCAGTTTTGGTCTGTTGTACAAGGTCGACACCTGGAGACAAGCAACCCCAGGCACAAGTGCACAGAACAAGAGTCCAGGAATAAGTTTAGTAGAAAAGGACCTGGAAATTCAGATGGTCACCAGATTAAAAACACACCACCATTTCCCAACGATGGCTACAATAGAAAGGGTGCTGCCAGCAGGTCAGTGGAAGTGATCCTTCCCCTCTGCTTCCCCCACTCACTCTTACTGTGGGGGTGGTCAGACAGTGGGACAGGCTGACGAGGGAGATTGAAGAGTTTCCATCTTTGTGGATATTTGAAATGTAACTGTGCAGAGTCCTCAGAAACCTGTTTTAGCTGATTCTGCTTTGAGTATGGGGGGTGAACTAGACTTTCTCCAAATCTGAACCTTTCTGTGATTCTGCAATGACATCCATGTGTTTTCATGGGCACATGTTCCTGATGGTCATCTCTAAGGAATATAGGTTAGTGCAGCTTTACTGAAGCTATCTGAGAGGTTTATTTGGTTCTCAGCAGAGAAAGGACTCCATTAAAAGTTAGTTTGTGTAACAGACTCCACCAGTGCAGTTTTTCTTCTTAAAACTTTTTCCTCCAAACTATTAGTTTCTCTGACAGAAGGACTAAATATAGACTTGGTCAGAAGAACAGTTGCAGTAGTATGGAGGTCCAATCTATTTAAACAGCTCATGTGGGATTTTCCATTTACAAGAGCTCTTTGCTAATTTTTACACTTGCAAATAGCTTTCTGTTAAGTTCAGCTTGGAATAGCAGAAACAGTTCCTTCTGTCATAAAAGAGAGGAGGGCAGGGAGAGCTGAATGTTGTCTTTATTTGGAGGATACACATTTTTCTTGAGAAAGGAAAAACAAACTAAAAAGATCCCCCAATTACTCTTCAAGAGCACAGAGCTGAGTAGCACTTGACAGTGCTCATTCCATGAGTTGCTGCCTTCCCATGCTCGATCACTTCCCTTTCCCTTCTGTTCTGTGACCGTACACTCAGTGTCAGGAATATTCCTCTAGGGAAGACACACTATTTCCTTTTGTCTCCTTTTTTAATTAAATTCCTAATCAAGTCTCTACGAAGAAGAGATTTAAGATATCAAAGGTAGAACCACCACCACCTCTTGACAGCGTAGGATGATGTGAATAGATGTGAAAAACCTTCTGACAGCCTTGAAGCTCACATTTTATCTTTCCCTCAATAACAGGAATAGTGTGTTGATGTGGTTCCATAGTGAATACAAGGGCTGGATGCCCCACCAAAAAAACTTGTCACCTGTTATCACCTGCTACCACCTTGTTAATGACTGTGGCCTCAGCTCAACAAGTTAAGAGAGATAGGTATTCATTAAATCTATATTTAAATGTTATGCTGACTTGGAATGGATTTAAAAACACAGTATAGAATGAGATCCTAACTGAGCTTCCAGAAGAGTTTTGTAGGAAACTGTGTTCCCAGGCAATGTAGCCAAGTAAAGTGGGCCTATTTTACTTAATCCCCTTATTAAAACCAATAGTTCATGCTGTTCCAGTAAGAGAATAACAACAGCAAGGTTACATAAGATGTTCTCCTGAATGACAAAGAGTCATATCTAGGGAAATCAAGGTCTTTTTTCTCCAAGTACATAAATACTGAGATCATACAGGGAGCAATTAATAAGTCAATATTTATGAGTTCTACAAATACCTTGCAGACCAATACATTGGAGGAATCATGCAACTGAACCATACCTTGGAGATATGCAGGCATGAAAAACATCATTTTAGTAATCCCTTTGAATTCAAGAGATTATTCTGAAGAGAAAAGTTAGCCAGTACACCTAACACCAAACTTTCCAAAGGTTAAACACACAAATACCTTGAACAAGATTGGACACAAGCACCTCAAGAATTGTATCACAGTAATAGAAACTGTCAGGAAAGAGTGAATAAAATTGATACCCACTGTAAAAGACTGGAAAAAGCTTGAAAAGATTTAGAGACTATTATGTATACTACCATTGAGGAAAAAAATGTAGGCAAGAAATAAGGCATTTGCACAAATGTTGCTAAGTCAAATAGTTTTTACAATCACCAACAGAGATGAGACCCACTGTGCCTATCAAAGTTACTTGTGGGCTAAACAACATATCTAGAAAAAAGCTAACAGACGTATTGGCTTCCATTTTAGAGCTTCTGAGACAGGTTTGATTTCTGAAAAATAGAAATTCTAGCTTTGTACGGTCACATACAGAAGAACAGGGTAATTTAATGCTATTACAGCACAAGTGCAACAGCTTTCCCTCCCTCTTCAACTCTGCTCCACTCCAGACACTCCTCTCAGTTAATCGATGCAGATAAATGCCCAACTTTTTACATCTGTAAGGAACATATGTACATACTTACATATGTGTACATTTAAAATCTTTTTTTTCCTCCAAAATTTACTGTTTGTTACCTTTAACAGTAAACACAACATCCAATCATCTCAATGAACCAGGATGCCACAGAGGTTTTTTGTGTGGTAGAGACCACAGAGGAAAATAAAGCCTTATCACAGCAGAGAAAGCAGAAAACAAATTCAGCATCACAAGGCAAGAACAAGAGCTGCCCAGGCCAAAAAATGCAAAGTCACAGCCAGGGGGCCACCCCACCTTCTTGTTTAGTTTGTTTCAGAGCAGTCGTTTTGTGGTCATGTTTATATCCACAAAACCTGGAGCGTTCCAGTTTGCTTTGAGTCTGTTATTCAATGTTCAAAGCCCCACAATAAGACCAGGTCAAAGTCTAAATGAGCCTGGCAATATCATGACTTAGATGGAGAGAATTAAAAGCTCCTTTTAAACAAAGCAAAACAAATCAAAGCAAAACAAAGCAAAAAAACCCAAGCAAACCCCAACCAAAAAAAAAATCTTTGACCTATAATCCATCAAATTGATCCATGTAACACTAAGTAACTTGAAGTTCCGTCAAATCTAATTATTAAGGATAAACTTCGCAAAGCTTAAGTTGCAACAACTGAAGTGAGAACACTTCACAGATTCCTGTGAACCACACAAGTTCTCTGTTAAACTATTACTCTTGTCTCCACTAATTGGTTTTGGCTTGAGATAAGGATGAGATTAATTCTGCTTTGGAGACAGCACACTAGTGGCAAGATAGAGAATCCTACTTTAGGAAAGAGAGTGGTTGTTCAATGACTGTAGTTCTGCCACTTAAAGCTTCCTTTTTTCTTTTTTTCTTATGCAAAAGTGTGACTTGGATCAGTCCTATTCCAATTACTGAACTCATGAAATCAGACACTCATTAAGGACTTCACTTGCTGCATTTGTGAAACTTTTTGACATACACTGATCTGACAGCAGAAGGAAAATATGTGTAATTTATGGCTAGCTCAGAGTGCTGAATGCTGGACAAAGCAAAGAAGAGCAGGTTGTGTTTGAAGTACCCTTGTGCTAAGCAGTGGATGATAGAGATAAAACCTGAGATTGAGAAGTGGGGAGACTTATCTAAAAATAAAGATTAGGAGAGATGGAAACCAACTCCAACAATCATCTGTCCAAGAAGACAGGCTTAAACTCGGAAAACTGCCAGGCTTTAGTGGAAATGGGTCTGCAAATCTTCTCTGCTCGGTTTGTGGAGAAAGCAGAAGATGCTGTTACTGGCACTTATGGGCATGTATGGGACCAGCATTGCCCTCCTCCTGCACCTGACTCGGTCCAGCAAGATCTGAGGAGAAACTCTTGCAGACATCAGCCAGATCCTGAATAGCCTTTGAGGGCTCAGTCCTGCTTAGGCTGGGCAAAAGTCTCCTCCGGCCTCCAAATGCCGCCCCATTCCCCCTCCATACCTCTTCACTCCCTCACACACACTATGCCAGCTTTACTCACTGTTGCTGTGAAGGCCCCTATAATGCTTCTTCCTTACCTCAAGCACCTCACATGGATGTAGGCAAACCCACCTGCGTTACTGTAACAGATCCAAAAATTTCTGTTCTTTAATCACTTAGAATGTGATGATTCCAGTTCCATGGTCCCATAAAGCATTGTCTTCTGCCTCATGTTTTATGAATGAAATCTTAAAAAAACCCATTCATATAAAAAATGCAACTCTCAACAGTATTTCCCTTCCAGGCTTGCTTGGAGCTAATTTTAGATCCAGCCACAAATTCCTGCTAGTTCACAACCATCAGGGATGGTGGGGAGAAATCCTCCATTTGTTCCCTGACTTTCTAGTCATCCCTTTTCTGCCAAGGAAAGTGCTACTGATGGAGTGTTGTGGTGTGACACTGGTTAAAATACCAGGCACCCACGAAAATCATAACGAAGGGTTCATGAGTTGCGATAAGGATTGGGAGAAAACACTCTGGAGCAAAACAGGCTCAAACTTAAAGGTATAAAGTAAATTTATTATTAACAGTGTCAGAGAAGGATAATGAGGAATAAAATAATCTTTTCCCATTGGCTGCGAGTGGATCTCTGCATCCCCCCATGGACTTCAAAGATTACAGGGAGAAAGTTTGTTTCATTATAGTCCTCACCACTGCTTGCAGAGAGATCTTGACTCTGACACTTGGAGCACCTCCTCCCCCTCTTTCTTTCCACTGAGCTTGGTGTCATCATGTCTTTTTCCACATGTCCTCACTTCTTCCTCTTTCTCCAACTAAGAGGAAAAAAATTGCTCCTCATAAGTACCATTGCCAACAAATTCCACCAGTTCAAAGATTTCTGCAGGATTTTGCAGTGCTGAGAAGTTGATTTTGTCTAGGTTCTGCGTTGGGGAATTGCTCACCATGTTTCTGCTGCTGGCCATGTGGCCCCTGCCACCACTGCGTGGGCAATTGCGGCTGCCGTGGCACCAGTGCCATTCAACGCCTCTCTTCATGCAGGGCACCGAAAAGGAGAAGCCGCCACCAGCCCTGCCCTTCCACCCACAGCACGGCTAGCTAGGGGTGGCCAGGCAGGCAAAGCTCACCACGGGCTGTGCCCAGATGGTGGCGGCTGCATGGCCACGGCGGCCACAAGGCTGCATGGTGTCAGGATTGTCCCGGTGGTGGCACCTCGCCACCCCTGGGAAAAAACTGCCGCTGCGCGGTTTGGATTTCCTTCTTAAATATGTCATCACAGAGGCGTTACCAACCTCTCTAATTGGGCTAGCAGCATGTCCATCTGCAGAGCCATCAGAGATTGGCTCTGCTGGACATAGAGGAAACTTCTATCAGCTTGTCACAGAAGTCACTTCTGTGGCTTACCCTCCCACCAAAAAAATCAGGCTGTGTTAAACCAACGCAGAGAGAGTGTTGCACATAGGCAAAACCTTATAAAATGAAGGCCTTGTTGCCTTTGTAAAATCAGGGCTCAGGCTGTTACTTCAGCTAAGTAGAGAAGGACTGTGGGAAAGAGACACAGCTGAATTAGGGGTAGAAAAATATGCTGCATGACCATCGCATGCTCACATTGTGGTGTGTGGCATTTGGTTGAATTATGCTTGTTATACTTTAAAATTATGTAAACAGATAACCCACTAAGTGCTTAAAAAGGATGAGTTTTTGCAATAAAGTGCTGCTGCTTGCCACCATCTTCAGTGTCAGTCTTTTGTGTCCACTATCAAGAGAGAACCAAAATTTCCCATTACCCCTACAGAGAGGAGAGGCAGGACACACATGTTTATAAGTGTTCAGGATGCTCAGCTGTCACTTAGGTCTTGTAGGTCCTGAAGCTATTCTATCTCTCTCCTTCCAAGGATGGTGGGAAGAGCGTTCTGTGCAAGCTGTCCTGCACCCCCCACCCCATCCCCTATGCTTCTTCTCTTTGCACCATCACTCTGCACAGCATAACTCATGCAGGCTGCAGGAGAAATCGTATTCAAGGGACAATGATAACAAATACAAAGGTTTTATCCAGCTCTCCAAGAATGCCAGAAGGAGAACTTCTGTACGCTGATATTTAGTAGTAATGGAACTGATGCATTTCACTTGTCAGCAGGTGTCAGTCCCAAGGAAGAGAATTTGTGCTTGTGATGGACTTTAATCATGTGCATCCAACTGATTTTGGTGGGATTTCCCACCAGCCATACTTCAGTACATATGCAAACGCCCATTGGATCCAGCGCAAACACAAACAACCCTGACCCAGCTGAACTCTCACTTCCACCAGCTGCTGAAGACAGCCAAGGAGCAACTCTGACTCCAATACAAGCTGGCACAGTTTGAGGGTGGAAAGAATAAAACCACGCAGTGACTTTGTTCTGTTGTGACAACACCAGCGGTAAGTAGGCAGGAGGGATGTTGAACAGCTCTCCCTACACATACACGCCTATTCAACATGTGAGTTGGCAAGTTTTCCCTGTCATTTTTCATATACATCATCACGATTTAGCCCCAACCAGCAACAAAGCCCGACACAGCCACTCACTCACTTCCCCCCCGTTCGATGGAGGAGAGAATCAGCAGAGTAAGAGTGAGAAAACTTGTGGGTTGAGATAAAGGCAGTTTAATAGGAAAGCAAAAGTTGTGCATGCAAGCAAAGCAAAACAATGAATTCATTCTCTGGTCCCAAGGGCAGGCAAGTGTTCAGCTATCCCCAGGAAAGCAGGGCTCCATCACATGTAACAATGACTTGGGAAGACAAAACTTATCACCCCAAACCACGCCTCTTCCCCGTGATCCCCAGTTTATTGCTGACCATGGTACCATATGGTCTGGAAAATCCTTTGGGTCAGCTGGGGTCAGCTGTCCTGGCTGTGTCCCCTCCCAGCTCCCTGTGCACCCCCAGCCTCCTCACTCATGGGGTGGGATGCAGAGCAGGAAAGGCCCTGGCTCTGTGTAAGCACTGCCCAGCAGTGGCTAAAACATCCCTGTGTTTCCAACACTCTTTCCATCACAAATCCAAAACACAGCCACACACTAGCTGCTGTGAAGAAAATTAATTCTATCCCAGCCAAACCAGTGCGCACCACAGTTTTCTAAAAAGAGCATTCCCTGCAGAAATATCCTGTGCAGACACATACATATTTGAGCTACAAGTAGGATAATTTACAAGAAAACAATATGAATAAATCAGATCTGGACGCAGTCACCCTTGGCAATAGCCGCATCCTTTCCTGGTTAATGGAGTTTTAAGACTGGAGGCATTCTGTCTTGGGACACATTGTCAACACTCCGACCACACCAAATTACCTAACACCATGGTAAATCACTTTCACAGTGATTTTTGTTCGGCATATTATGTCAAGCACATCAATAATAGTAGATCTCTAAATAAGCTATGCTTCTATTGCTGTTCAGATAGACTTCTGTGGAAGCTGGAATTTCTTGTTATTCCCCTAAGATTTTACAATCAGAGAAACATGTAATTATTTACCATACAGCCCTGCTGTGTTCAGATATTAGTACTTACTTCTATTAAAAACCATAAAAATCCTTTTTCTCTTGTCAGTGTAACATTCTTCCTCAGATTTCTGATAAGACATCATAGCACCTGCTTCACAATACCCTAGATTTGTCATTCAGAAATCTGGTCAGCTTATTTTTGGTGCAAAAGAATAGCTTATTGTCTTGCTTTAGGGGATTATGATTCTATTTTTAATTAAAATAGATTTATTTCCTTCTGTTATCACTAGGTTCAGACTGCATTTTCTCAAAATGGATTCAGGCCAGAAAGAAATGTGGAAACATGCAATGAATCCTATTAAACCTGAAATAGTTGTTTTAGCTATATTCACAAGCCAGTCTGTTTTTGAGGTTTAACCCAGCTCTTGCAAAGAACATCCAGTTCTTTCTGTATTATACAATTAATAAGATGTCTTCAGATTATTAAAAAAAAAAAGGCAAATTCTATTTCATTCTCAGTCATAAGACTGTTTATTTTTTCCTTTTGATGAATACATCCCATGGAATTGATCTTTGAAGATGCTCAGAGTTCTCTGTTCTCAGTACTTCTCCCACACCTCTTACAGCTTAACTTTTAAATCTGTGAAAAAAATTCCTTGAAATTGGGAGGATTTCAGCTTTCCCTGAACTTCTTTGTTTGGAGCAGGATGATAAGGACAGTAGAACAGAACAGCACTTTACTCTGATAAGGACAGGAGAACAGAACAGCACAGCCTTGGAGCGGTAGATAAAGGATGTAATTTAGGCAAAGAGGAGTCATGCAAAATGCAAGCAGGATGCCAGCTCAGCTCTGCAAGGCTGACAAAGCAGAAGTTATGCAAAACAACGATATTGTGCTTACTCAAAAGTGGGGGTCGAGGAACAGCCACCTAAAAAGAACACCAGACGTTGAAGACAGACCCCAAAGAACTGAGTAAGGACTTCCAATAAGAGGTACAACTGTGTAAAATAAATACATAAGCATCAATTAAGTGTGGATAGCCAATTAATATGTAATCAGTGTGTATGATCAAAACTGTTTACCTGATGCTTGGGGCACTCCATTAGAGGAAGAATCCTCTGAGTGACCAGCATGCTGCAATAAACAATTCCTACTTTTTGTACTTGAAACTGTAGAAAGTCTTTATCTGGCCGATTTCAGGATCAGGATTCAAGGGAAATCAGTGCCACGCAGACCTTTATCATCAAGGAAAACCCCTCAGCTGTTCTATTTGAAATGTATGGAAAGAGGGCAGTGTCTTCACAGTAAAGTAGTTCTCCAATTTTTGTGAATGTCGAGGTGATATTTAGGCCTTAGTGAAGTAAAAGAGATCACTTATTCCTGCTCCCTTGGAACTAGGATTTCAGCCCTTCGTATTAACCAGTAGCATACACCACTGAAAACTTGATATTCTTAAATAAAAAGCTCCAGCCTTCATTTTAACCCAGTGACTCATTCCATCTTGTCACAGCACAGGCAGACAGACACAACTGAAGCACCCATTATTTGGCTTTCTGCTGTTTCCTTTACCTCCCTCAAGGATCTTTGCTGAGTTTTGCCCCAGGAAGAAAATTAGGGTGGGCAATGGGAGTGTTCATGTGGGGACTCTAGAACTGTCCTCTTTTCTTAAGATATCTGCTTGTTAGAACTTTAGCAGCTGAAAAATTCTTTATTCTTCCTTCTGTGGGGGACAAAAGGAGATTAAATGATGTCACAAAAGATGGATACATCATTTCAGGTACGAGACTCTCAGCTTCTCTTGGCAGGATTTAATGTCTCCTTGATGTTCATGTGGGCAGCTGGCTTTTCAGTTTTGGAAAGCTGAAGTATCTGATCTGTTTGATAAGTAACTCAGGAATGAGGATTTCCTAGATGGGATAGAGGCAGGTACTGTTCAAGTCCACACTCCCCCACTTCGTGAAGTGTGGCAAATCGCACCCCTAAAATCCTCCACAGAGATGCAAGGTAACCATCTGAGAGAAGCTGCTTCCTTACCCAGAGGAAGCACAGACCGATTCACAGCCCTGCAGCTGAGAAAAGCTTTCCAGAAGCATTTATGGAGTATGTTCCCCACAGGAATGTGAGTCCAGTCTGAGACCTTAAAGCAAGAATGCTATATTAACTTCAGACGTGATGCCTTGCCTCATTTTACGACGTGTACTAATTTAACTCCTTGTCAGGCTGTGGGGAATAAGGTGACAGCACAGATGCTGGGCAATTAAAATAGAAGTGTATATGAGGTGAATATGACTGGTGGCTGGTTACTTGCTGGTACCAGGTGGAGCACATCATTTCACTCATGGTTCATTGACAGCAGCGCTGTGGGTCCTGACACAGCCACGTGTTAATACCTCATCTCCTATGTTTCCCATCAGTTCAGGAGCTGAGCACCACAGACTTGTAAATTCTCCCCTTTCACAAACAAGTATTTCCGCATGCGGTGTGTTTTGTTGGAGGAAAGGATTTATAGGCCAGCACTTAGAACCATCTGGTCAGTGTTTAACAGGAAGCTGAAGCATATTTTAGTCATTCAGGCACTGCCCTCCTGGCTAGCAGCTAGCTGCCAGGGTCCCTAGGTAATTTTCCCCTCTCTGTCACATACTTTAGAGACTGATGCAGTAAGTTAAGCATTGAAAAAGCAATATCTCAGGTAAGTCACCTGTCTCACCTTACATATCTGTCCTACAGACATGATCCTTACCTTCCTCACCCCAGGGTTAGGTACTGGGGTGTCAAACACTGGTGTGCACAACTCCTCCTGCATCCATGCCAGAGCAGGCAGAAATACCCTGCAGCCACGTCCTCCATCTATTTCAGATGAGTGAGAGGTTTCAAAACAATCTCAGCAGATTTCAGCTTGGACGCACAGCTATCTGCTTTCTGCTTGGACACACACACCCACCCCATGCTGAGTTGATTTTCACACAACTCCTTTACTGCACTGCCTCACCCCACAACTGCCCGTGTCCTAGTGGCACGGTAGGAGGCAGAATCACACAGCTGTGGAGGGAGGAGAGTCCAACTTAGACTGGGATGAGCTGCTGGGAAATCAGGACGTTGCCTCTGCAACAAGCTGCCTCAACCCAGGAAATGTGGAGCTGCACTTAGGAGGAAGCAGCAAGCCTCAGTGAAAGGTAAAATAGATTGGGACTTGACTGAGGTGAGTGAATGGGGATACATGGCCTGCATGCAGTCAGGGCAATTGTGTCCACTCTGGCAGAGCACTCTCGGGCTGTTTGCCAAAGCTGGTGCAGACATACCCATAGTGTAACTTCCTTTCACGGCACACCTTGTGCTCTTCAAACACTTTCATGTCTCAGCTTTATGTGTCCAAAGTACACCCACTCAGCAGGTCAGTCTGACAGAGAAGCCATTGTCGTGCCTCCATCCTGCCCAGACACATCCTGAGGGTACAGCACCCCTGAGAAAAACAAGACCTAAAGACAGACCCTATCAGGGTTGTACAGAGAAACCCATGAGACCGAGGGATAAGTAACAAACCATTCATCTTCATCCTGCCTCTACAGGAACAGAAGGCATTTTCCAAAAGGGTAAGGGTTGTTCTCTCTGGTAGATGCAACAAACTGTGCATAGTTCAGCTTTTCAGAACTTTTTCTTGAGCCGAAGACTTAAAAGCCTTAGATAATAACCAGAAACTCCCTTAAGAAACAAATCAACCAGTCTTTTTGTGACAAATTTTGAAGTAATTCTGCATTCAGAACCTCATTTCTTGTTCTTTGAAATGGGCCCAATGCCTGGAAAATAACATCTGTAATTTAAGTCACTGAGTCATTAACTGCTCAAAATTTTAGGTGTCTGACATCTCTTGTTTAGGAAGAATTCTTAGTCTTGGCCTTCTCATCCCTTAGCAGGGTTTGGTTTTGCTTGGAGAGTGGCTTTTTCCATGAAAGAGAATTTCCAGAGGGTAGCTAAATTAACCAGGCCAGGAAGGTATGAATTTAGTTGAGCAGTTGTACAACCCCTGAGGCAGAAGATGTGGATGGGATCATATCTGCATGAAGCCCACCTAAATTCCTGATAGCTATGACTATATTTTCCCCTAAGGATGTCCTCTCTTTCATATCACTTGAACAGTTATGAACTCACTACTGAAAGCTAGTAAACAGCCAAACAAATTTATGTTTTGTCTGCCCATGTTTTTCACTTCCTTTCTCCTCAATAACTCATTCATCAAGCCATGCAAGAAAAAAACCCCACAGAACTACTTAAAATAGTAGTCCAGCCAGCGTATTGGCTTTGCTACCATGTGTACTACATGCCAGTAATGAGAAGTGGAATTCACCTCATCAAACACAGTTTACAAATTTGTTTGAGGATAATATGTCAGTAGAAAAGCAGATACATATTTGAGGCCCAAATTAAACACCAGTGTACTGTTCTTAAGTAACAGAGTCACTGTTACAGCTACTGTTTATTAGCAACCCTAGGAAATCTCAACCAAAACATTTAAAACATTGGATTTAACTTTGAGTCCATTTGATCTTGTCTCTTACATTTGGTGGTAATTCTCAACCTGTGCTTTAGAGGAACTGCCATCCACAATGCTGTAAATAGAAGGGACCTCCAGATGTTTGAGACACAGAGACAATCAGTTTATGCTCAAACACTCTGGTAATTCTCCTATTGACACTTAAATGTCTGTTGATTTTAGTGTGGCAGACACTTAGACATAAAATGGCTTTTGTTGTCTCAGAGCTAGTGACTATCATTCCTTATTTCTTTTGGCATTAATGGCATTGCATTTGATAATACAAACTGCCCCCATCGTAGGAGTCAGGTCTTATCTTATGTGCCAGATGTCAGAGCTAATGAAGGCAGCTGGAAACAAAGTTCATTCCTCTGCCTATGGAAGAAAAGGTCTGGCTCAAGAGGCTTTCACTCTATACTTTTGTTCAAATACTCAAAGCTCAGTTTAAACATCACAACTGTCTATACAGGCACAACAGAAGTGAACTCCATGACTGAAAGGTTATGGAAGCAGGGAATGCCCCCCTTCTTATCATGCTGGGCAGTATGGACAGGACTGCCTGCACCCCCAGGACTTGGCTGGAGGGGCTGGATAACCTGGTCCTGTCCAGAAAGGTAGCAGGGATCATTAACACCTTGTACTTCTGTCAAGCTCGAGGATCAGTACAACAGAAAATCCTCTGTAATCCACAGAGATGATTCAGAAATGAGGAAGAGAAAAAAGATGAAAGACATAAATTAAAAACTGCAGGATTTTTCTGCTGCTTCTGTATCATAACTACACACTTCCCTGCCCCCAGAGCTACCAGGAGCCCATAGTAGGGCTGAGAGCAGCGAGTGTTCTCCACAAAGCAGTGACACAGTTTTCTTCAGTTATTAAGGAAATTCCTCTTCCTTGATGCGTTGTGGCAACAGCAATCTAAGAAGACAGACGCTCCTGAGAAGAGTCAACCTGAATTCACAAAGTTGTCCTACCCTGTCCAAACACAAGTATATCTTATGTCTTTGGTATTAAATGACCTTGAACAGCACTTCAGATTTATCCCAGACTGACAGTAACTGACAGGCATAAACTACATAAGGCTAAAAGGAACATAAAGTGAAATAAATAAGCTCCTGTTACTAAGAGCTTGGCCATGCTAAACAGAAGGTCTGTCATTAATTCCTTTCCCAGGCAGGAGGGTGACCACAGGTAACAGCTGAGTGAGACTCTGCCCCATCCCCAGTTTTCAACACAGCTGAGTCAGTGCAGTGAGTGCATCCTGCAGCACCCAGGTGTCCTTTGTCTGTGGGGTAGGAGAGAAGTCCAACTCATAGAAATATTTATGAGAAATATTTCTTCTCAAAGCCTCTTCATTCAGACCTGCAATCCCTCTCCTGCCTTTTACAGAAACAAGCAACCACTTCGATTCACAGCAGTCCCACCAGTGAGATATACCTCTGTTTTACAAGTCATACTTCAATGCAGAAAACAGAAGGGCATCCTGATAGTTTTCCATGTGAGGACAAGATATTTTTCCCATAAGGGTTCAATTTTTCTGCCTGCACAGAGATTAAATCCCTGTTTTATAAAAAGACACCAGGGTCATAGCATGAACCTTCATCTGACTTCTGCTTTGCCTGTTGTCAAGTGCTACCCTTTTCTCCTGCTCGCCAGGATCTCCAACAAGCCAAAGCAAGACCAGGATGTCCAACAGCCATAGATCTGAGGGCACTGTGGGAATTTGCAGTGTTCCTACTTATTTTTCCCCTTAATTCAACTTAAAATACGAGAAGATGACCCATCTTCATCCTTGCTCAGCTAGAAATAGATCAAATTACTATGACCAGACTGAAAAGATGGTAATACAGCAAGTCATACACACGTTGAAGCATAAGCAGTAGAGACATGGTCTCAAGATCTTAGTATCCAGTAAAAATGTAAAAGGCAAAGCAGTACCAAGATATCTCCTTGAGTTTGCAGATAATGGGAGATGATATCTTTAGGAACTGGAAACTCCCCCTGCTTCCCTGTGATGGTAAGCTCAGAACTATGTAAGAAAAGAAGGATTAATCAGGACTTCCCCACCATGAGACATTCTATCTGTCACACAAGGAGAGCAAACCTGGCCTATCTATTGAGAGTTACATCCTCTCCCTGCAACTCCTACCACCTTCCTCCTTTGAACAGGAGGTGTCTTTTGCAAGGCACAAATTTTGGTCTCCCTCAGGCAAGGAGGATTTCTATTGTCCACTGCTGAGCAACACCTGCTGGAACGGGGAGCCCTCACCAGTCACCCTCAGTGTGCCTTCTGGGGAGCAGCTTGGTTGTCCTCCCTCACCCTGCAAACAGCAGGCAACAAGGAAGACTCTTACATGATGACTGCCAAAATATTGTCAGGGCCAGGACACTGATTGCCGTCTTTTAAAACAGCATCTAGCAACAGCTTGGACGTGTTCATACAGAGATAAAACAGCATGAACTGTGTGATGCGGGTCTAAGTCCAGCTCAAGGCAGCCCGATGGTCCCCTCCTCCAAAAAGTCTGCAAAATCTCCATTGACAAAATTATTAAACTCCCTACCAAATTTCCAGATATTTAGAGAAATTACCAATATAATCCATGTGGGATCTACATTTTCTGTAAAACATGCTAGAAATCTTTTCCACCAAAGCTTTTTCACTCAAAGTGGGGGGAAATAAAAGAAGAAAATATTTCTTATAACTGATGATTTTTCCCTGGCCCTAAAAGTCATGAACCAGACACAGTTAGGTGATAAAATGCAGTTACCTTTATAAGGATCCTTATGGTGCACAACACGCTGGAGTACACGCTGGAAAAGCGCCGAAGATGCACACCGTGACATAAAGTGGGCACAATTTTATATGTTTAGCAAATTGGCATAACTGACAAGAATCCCCAGTTAGAGACATAAGTGATTAGGTAATTCCTCCCTGTTTTGACCCTTTTCTGAAACCCCCCCTTTAAATAGTAACTAAATTTTGCTTATGAAGAAGTGCTTCAAGAAGCTGGTTTTAACCTTGGTTCCCAGAAAACTTAACTTTGGTCCCCAGGGGCTTGGAGCCTCTAGGGAATGTATTTTGTGTTTCTGTCTAATAGAGTAGGTGAAATGCTAGGTACGAATCCATGTAGTTATACAATAAAAGGCTACAGAGCTACAAATATATATATGAAGAATATAAAGGATATATAAAGGCAATAAGGCAAAAATCAATTTGGCATCATAACCATGATGTAAAATCTTCTGAAAAAAGAATGGAGTAAGGCATTTGTTAGCAAAGGACTGCAGTATCCACACAGCCTCAGCGTGATGGATGCACTTATGTCATTGTGGCAAGGGAAAAACAGAAGCAGAGCACTCGTGTGCTGTGAGCGAGCAGGGTTATTCACTCTGGCACCTCACAGAGGTAAGTACCTCAAGACACACTGACAGAAAAGCAGATGTAAAACTGTAGCACCAGATCTGTGTCACATCCAGCCCTGTCACTTCATGGGCTGCCAGGATCAGCCACAATGACAGGCTGGAAAAGGAACAGGAAGGTGCTGCAGTCACTGGGATGTCTGGAAGGACATGGGAAGCACACAGGGATTCCTCCAGGAAAGGGAGTAAGGGGAAAAGGCCCCCTCTCAGGAGACTTGGTGGTGTTCATTTCAATGTCACTACACGTCCAAAGCAGTGCTGTATCTCAGCTTATTCCCACATCTTACATGGGTTTTGATCCTTCCTAATCTCAACACCTCTCTAAACACATGACCTACAGGGAGGTGAGCTCTGCAGAAATACAAAATTTCTGAAAAGAAAGAGGGCATTTAAGAAAAAATATGTGAACCACATTTTTTGTTTCTAAGTTGACAGCAAGGGAGTAAATACCAGGTATTATATGAGGTTACTCTCAGGAAGAGCACTCAAAACACATGTACAGTTCTGAATTACTTCCTCCAAGCATTACACAGAAGAATTTTTTCCTCTGTAGAAAGAGACATAATCAGCTTACAGGCACCATGCTTTCTCTCCCTCCTTAGATTTAAGACATGCTTTTCAACTCACCCATCCTGCTGTTTACTAGTTGCTGCCCTGTCTGGCAGCTCTTGCCAGACTGACTTCATTCTGAATTCAAACCCTCACTCAATTTTCACTACACAAATAAATTTCACCAATCAATCTAACCTGGTCCCTAGCCAAGGTGAGATGAATTAGTCACATGTAAATTAAGATAGATGTACATCTGATGCAAATCACTGCATTTCTCTAAAAAAACCCAGCTCCACTCTCTCCACTAGGGATCAGATTTTAAGGGGTTATCATAGAGGAAACAGTGAAGTAGGGCCACAGCAGATGTCAGGACATAACAGCAATGCTGGCAATGGCCACAGCCTGTGGGGCCAGCACCACCACCAGCAGCCTTTGAAGTTTCTGCCATCTCCAGCACCAACACCTTCTTTCACTAAACTATTGCAGGATTCAGCATCTAGTGTTAACTCTCGTGTCCTTCAGGGCAAGTACTGACGTACCCTGAGCAGCCTTTCTACACCAGAAGAAAAAGCAAAGAACAAAAGACACCTTGTTTTACCGTAATTTTGCGGGCTGATTTTGAGAGCACTTTGTTTTTCAGCAAGTGCAGGGAACTGTGCTTTTATGAACCAAAAACTGAGACAGGAGAGAAGCATCTGAGGTTCAAAAGCAATAGGGAATTATTTTCTCCGCTTTCTCCTTCTGCCATTTTTCCCCTGTCTGCTCTCAGTTTGGGAATATGCGCTGTGTTTGGTTAGCCAGTATTTCAAGATCCCTTTGGAACCAGCATTCATTGCTGCACACTGCGCTCTAGTGGTACAACTGCAGATGGTCGGGGGAAGGAAGGGTTGGCAGGTCTCATCCCAGGTGCCACTGCTTTTGTACTCCTAACATCTCTGTCATGACAAGAGAGTCTGTGACTCTACAAACATGCATTCCCCTTAAACAGGGGACACGTGAAAAGAATGTATTTAGTGAAATAGACCCATT
This sequence comes from Pachycephala philippinensis, assembly GCA_013397055.1. Taxonomy (NCBI): domain Eukaryota; kingdom Metazoa; phylum Chordata; class Aves; order Passeriformes; genus Pachycephala; species Pachycephala philippinensis. The sequence goes on from VWZT01009825.1 coordinate 51,385, forward strand.
CTGAAGGATACTCCATATACCAGACATTTCACTGTTCAGGAAGGAATTTATTTTCTTTTGGACCAATGTGAGAGTCTAGCCCCATATGACTATGGAAGATGAAACAAGAGGCTGATCTGAAAAGATAAATTACCTTCCTTAGGAAGGATAGAGAAGGTTACATGGGAGAAGTTACAAACCTCTCTTTCTTAGTTATTGCTCCCTGAAGGAGCACCTGTGTTGCAGGATAAGAATAAAAGAGTGGCTGAGGTTAACCCTCTGCTCAAGCAGGGCCACCTAGAATCAACTGCTCAGGACCAGGTCCATAAGGACGGGAATCCCACAACAACTCTAGGCAACCTGTGCCAGTGCTCAGTCACCGTCAGAGTAGAAAAATTAGTGTCAGATGGGATGGTTTCTGCTCTGTGACTGCATGGCCTAACCACTGCCAGCAGCAAGAGTGTCTAAACAGCCCTTCTGGGCTCTAGTTCAGAGAGGGAGAAAACAATGGCTTATAATCAGGAAGGCATACAGTTTGAGGTCCTCATCTTTATTGCACTGAAAAGAATAATCATGTTGCCAGCGGACAATTCATTCTGTATGTACATAATGTGAAAAGCACCAGACATTAATTGAACTAAGTTAGTAGTCAGGTCTTAAAAATGAGGACTTCTTAAATTGAATTATCTCTCATAAATTTGGATCACCGTTATTTCTCAAACACGGGTTCAGACTCTCAATCTGTATTACTGTAACAGCCACTAATCACCAGTGAGACATTATCCTACAACCTGTCAGTACAGACTTCTGCTTTTTTCTTGGGTATTAAATATAATGCATGAGCCATCGCTCTGTACAAGCTCTTCTTGCTCAAGCAGTAAATGATGAGGATGTAATTTTTGCTTGGAAACAGTTTCACGAAACAGTTGAATTTGTGGAGCCTAATCCTGTTTAATTAACTGTTCTCTCAGTATCCTCTGTTCCTCTGAACTTCTCCATAAAACTCCCCCCACTTTCTGGGTGCCAGGTATCTGTAGTGCCCCCACCACCATCTCTTCAAAACAAAATGAAACAAAAAATCTAATGAATGAAAAAAGAAGAGAGGAAGTGTGAACTGTGAGTAACCCAAGCTTCCCTTGGTAGCTTCACTGGGAAATTAAACAAGCTGCTTCAACACTTGGGTAGGAAAATAGTTTGGAAATATAGTATGTCTTTTTCTGTCTGTTGAAAATGTGCATCTGAAGATGAGATGCTCTGTAATACTGGATCTGCCATGAGCTATAATTAAGCAGAAGAAAAACATTTGAGGTTTAGGATGAACATCTCCTGAGATAATAAGCAGCAGAGTGATTGTTCTGGAGGCAAATAAATTACAACCCCTTCACTTTACATCACAGCTGTGTCCAATGAAAATGGGAAAGCAGGTCAGAGCAGAACCAAGATTGGAAGGGACAGTATGAGTGGAGAGCAGCTCTGGCTGGGAAAGCTCAGCTCCTTGAAGTTTGAAAAAAGGTGCCAGAAAACTCAGACAGGAGCTGATGAAAACACGTTCGCTACAATGGATGATACTGTAGGTCCTACCAAACTTGTCAGGTAAAAGACCACCTATATCTTACTTCTTCCTCCAACTCACACTTTTCCAACCCCTGCTGCAGTGGCACTGTGTGACTGTGTCAGGATCCCTTTGATCAGACACTCTCTAATTAGAGACAACCTAGTCCATGAGCTTCTATCAGGTGAAGCTTCTGCTGACCATACCACAGTAACACACTCCATGCCATATGATTTTACCACAGTACTTACAGTACATCTGGAGTGAAAAGAGCCCCATTTCTTCTTAAGGCTCAATATGAATCCCAGGGATGTGTCAACACACACTTGAAACACCACCAGTCTCAGGCCTGAATTTTTGTCACAAAATAATTTCATTAAAGAGTTAAAAGATCTTGGATCTGGTTTAGTGTCTTGCCTTTGGATGCAGCATTGCACATAGAAGCACAGAGGAGGCAGAAAATTGAATGATTTCTTTTCTTTCTTCTGCTTTCCCAGGACTTTTATGTTCTCCCTTCAGGATTTTGA